>JARYHS010012519.1:184137293-184173297 GCA_031002005.1 Vandiemenella viatica
CGGCGAGTTATAGTCCAAGTTAATGAGCAATTAAATGAGTAATTAACAACAGTACTTCAATTAAATTATTTCACAGATGTTACTAGTGCTTTTTGGGGCAGAGAGTGGGTACCAAACCATCGTTATCATAACTGAAAATATGAATTCCCCTGTTCGCAGGTATGTTTTACCTCCCCATATCCAATACGGTATGCGATCAAGTGCGACCAGGCTGCCAGAAAATATTAACAAAACAGTAATATAACATTAGAAGCAATATCTTATCAAAGAAGTATTTAATTCTCTTACGTGTTGTGAAGCAAGAATGCGTGAATCTTAACGTTTGATATAACGCTGGAGTTATTTTGTTAGGACTAGCACGCGCAACCAGAGTTGCCGTTTTATTGTTGCTTCCTCGAGTTGTGTGTGCGGAGTAGGAGGAACTTCGAAACAATTCCACTAAGAGACAGGCCAGCAAGTCGCATTCTCCCGGGGCTTCTCTGAGCGCTTCCGATAGCTTTGCCTGCCGACCGTTCCTTATAGGCCACAAGCTACCATTAACCTGTTCAAATTCATGAGGGAATTTAAAAGCGACTAACACCTTTCTGATTGCAACAGATTTTACTAGAGCTTTCCACTTCGCGATTGACTGAAGCCAGTGATCCGATGTATGATAGGTCACCCTTAACATACTACTCGCAGCACAGAACTATACATAACAATAGTTCATACTTATGACAGTCCCAGCTTCAAATTATTCGCAGTTATGTCTAAGTTAATTTTTAGTAACTTTTGGTAGTGATTTGTTCCATGATCCGATCCCACTGGGTACCTGGTAATATTCGAAGCTTTAGATGATGCTCGTTTGATTCCCCGCCCGGATACGCACTGTTCGCTTTTCCATGGTTTACAGATACCTCTCCAGGTCAATGATGAAACGATTCTTTTATACAAGCCATAACTTATTTCTGTCGGATTTATGTTAATTTTACTGGAACGACCAAGAGTATTTAGCCATCAGTCATTGTGCATCATGTAGCGACTTGAGTTAAAGTATCGTCTAACTGGAACGATCTAGCTACGATTTACGTAAATGACCATTGTAATGATTTTTATGTGATTATTACATAACATATATTAATAAATTCAAACTGAACTTTGAAAAATACTCAAACATTTCATGTAATGAGTATGAAAACATCTCTTATTAAATTATAATGAATAATATTGTCAATTCTCCATTTAATTAAATTTGATAAATCAACATCCTAATTTTAGATATTATCCATTTTTACACATGAAATTCTGCCAGCTGTGATGGATTCCGACCGAAGGAACACAAATTAATTTCTGCCATTTCATCAATTAGTAACACTAAAAGTTCAAAGCAGCCAACACATAGATTGTGTTAGGCTCTAAACAAGTCGTCACAGTTGTTCCACCGGACTTGCTGTGAAACAGAAACTTAATTCTTCTGCTTGTTATGTCGTCTTCTCCAAGTGTAGGACTATCTGTTCTGTTCGTCTGTCTTCTATCATTTTCCCCGCTTTCACTGAATGGTTTCGACAACTCTGCTTACCAGTGACCGCCGGGGGAAGTACAAATGTAGCCATTTAAGTGTGAGTGGTATTACTTATGTACTATGTTGTCAGATTCTTCGTGGTTTAATTAATACAGTAATTATATAGTCCACAATGTACTTCAGCTTAAACTTTCGTTTATTTCCAGACAACACGTCAACGATGTTGTTTACATGCATAGATACAATCCAGAGATACTACTAACGCAGTCCTCGGCAGTTGAAAAGTGAATCTGTATAAACTACCACTGTGCTTCTGCTGATTTCTTTATGTAGGCTCTATCGAAATTTCTAGAATTCTTCAAAAGCTTCCGCCAGATGTTTCTCGAACATTAACAATTTCTCAAACAATTGAAACATATTAAAAACAATCAGAATTAATATATAATCATTTAAAATCAATACAAAATGGTCATAAATGGAAATTAAAGATAGTTAAATACAAAATTATTTACAGAAATCATTTTAAACTGTAGTAGATTATCCTTTAGACAACGTAACTTGCATTAATACTTGGAATTACCAACATTTAAGCAATTCTCTTGCACAATTCTGTTCTTAAACATATTAAATGGCCTTGAAATAATTTCTTTTCATAAAATAAAATCTATATACACTGATTTACGGGAAATTGAAAAACAAACATACAAGATTACATTCAAGAAAACTTTAGCTCACCACAAATACTTCACAAAATACAATTCTATTTAAAGTTCAGGTTTGAGGACTGTTACAATGTGACTAGTATAATTTTTATAATCTTGTTGTAGGCCATGTTTCCGCAGTTGCTTAGTTAGTTACTAGTTGAAAAATAACACCAATACAGCTGTTTAATTTATTTATTGCTGCATCTTACGCATTTCACCTCTCATCGAGACATCATCAGCGACAAATTATTTACATTTGTTATTTAGGGTATGCAGCTGCGCATCTCCGTTTTATTATCCAAAGCATGTTTTGCTTGCATCATATTTACAAAATTGCAAAATTGGTGCTTTTTCATCACTCGATCATCTGTTGTGGCCAGCTGGTTTGTTTATAAATTAATTATAAATAAATTTTTCAATTTTGTAAATATGATGCAAGCAAAACATGCTTTGGATTATAAAACGGAGATTTACAGCTGCATACCCTAAATAACAAATGTAAATAATTTGTCGCTGATGATGCCGATGAGAGGTGAAACGCGTACAACGCAGCAATAAATAAATTGACGTTATTTTTCAACTAGTAATTAGTATAATTTTGTTTGTAAATTGCTTATTTATTGCGACGGAAATTGTGGATCGTTCTAGCCTTCACTCAGATTTCTGAAAACCGCCGAAAACAAGTAAGGGAACACATCACGTCGAGCGTGGTGGGTGAGCGGTAAAGCTCTGGCCTCGCATTCGGGAAAAGTGGGTTCGAATCCCAGTCCGGCAATCCAGATTTGGATTTTACAAGATTTCCCCCGAATGCCAGGAAGGTTCCTTCAAAAGACCATCGCTCAATTCCTTCCCATTCCTCTCCCACAATCCCTTCCTGCCTCTAATGATCTCGATGAGGCGAAAAGCCAGAAGCAAAAAATAATAATATTAAGGGTGCAGGATTCAACCTGGGGCCCGTTGTAATCCCCTCTCTCCTAAACGAACCAGTGTGGCAATGATTTAGTACGACAGCTGAACTGGAGAGGGCCTTATACAATACACTATACGTAAGGGGGCGTCCATTAATTACGTAAGAATTTTTGTCGTAAATATGGACCCCCCAAAAAATGAGCTTGATGTCGTAAGATTTCTGTCTATCCCGCTCCCCTTGGTGAGATTTCACTGAATCCCCCCCTTTTTTTGAGTCACGTAGTTAATGGGCGCTCCCTAACATTTAGAGAAAGGCTCACGCGCCAGGGCTGCTTAAATCAGTGTCTCCAAAGAAAGGTCAACTCTGCCTTGATCTGCATTTGAAATTCGTTTGTGTCAATTGTTTAATCTACATCTATATATATACTCTGCAATTCACAAAATTTTGGGTAGCAGAGGGTGCTCAGCACCAAAGCTAATCTCTTTGTTGTGCATTCCAATCCCTAATGGTACGAGGGAAAAAAGAATTCATATAAGAATCAGTCCGGCACCTTATTTCTCTAATCTTATCTTTCCTGTCATTCCGGCTCAAATAGGTTGGTGGACGAAGTATTTCACTACACTCGTGAGCGAAAGTGGGAGTACACATGTTAACCAATAAGTTTAAACGAAACGTCCGTCGTCTATCTACCAGAGACTCCCAGCCTAGTCTACTAATCAGTTCTGTGACGCTTTCATAAGGACTGTAGCAAGCTGTCACGAATCGAGCGGCTCTTCTCTGTACTTTCTCTATACTTTCGATCAACCCCTTACGAAACCGATCCCAAATGGCACAACAATAGTCCAAATGTGGACGCACAAGAGATTTGTACGCTATCTCCTTTGTTTGTTCATTGCAATTTTTCAAGATTCGACCTATGAATCGCAGCCTAGAATTAGCTCTACCTACTAACGAATTAATGTGTAAGTCCCATTTCATGTTCCTTTGTACTGTTACTCCCAAATATTTCATAGAATCAACCATATCAATAACTGAATTCTTTAACTCGTATTTCTAAACAATTGGATTCTTTTTGTTAGTAATGCTCATTGTCTTGCACTTTTTACAATTTAGCGTAAGTTGCCATTCAGCGCACCATCCCAAAATAATATGCTGGTACCAAAAAATCGGCACCTATGTATTCAGAATAAAATATTGCATTTTTAAAAGCGAGTGTGGAAACTTGCACTGAAATCCGTCGTGATTTAATTACACGACTTCATATATTATGTCTGTACCAGGAACAATGCAAAGAGGGTGTGCTTTAGAACTAACCCCTTTCTCGCGCTAAGGTGCCGTAGCCACATTAACATACTGTACAATAGCGCAATCGTTTTACAAGAGACTACAAACCGCCTGCTGGAACTGTGTTAGCACCAACATCCAACCTCAAGGATAGAAGTATTGTAATGCCGGCGTCCTTCATTACGACTTCAAAACGACTCTGGTTAATAAAGGGACGCGAACCTAATTGGCATTAAATCTCTTTGGCGAGTAAAACTTAATTGTCCGTTTAACGAGCTGAGAACTCGCGTGGTACGTACTGTCTCTACGCAGTTCAAAGACCATTTTAATTGGTCGACTGAGCGCAAATACTTTGTAGTTCCGTTAACAGCTCTCTTCTAAAAATAACTCCGGAGCACGCGGCGCGGTCGTGCGGAAGACGACTCTCAAAAACTGCCTTCTTCATGAATAACTCATCAGGATCCTTATAGACTCGTTAGTCCGCCTTCTGGAATGTTCACGCGTACTCACATTCTAATTTCTGACTTCGCTCTAAAACCTATTTTTTGTATTATTCTCTCTTAGGTAAGGGAATTTTTCTTCCCCGAAATGTTTAGTCCCGGTGTGCCCCATTGTTTCTGTGTTAAGTACGTGCTTCGGTGTGAATAACAAGGAACAGGAGCCAAGTGGCGTAGGAAAGACCTTAACACCTTTAATCACCTCGTACTCCAGCCAAGAGGTATAGCAGCCCAGTAAATCACTTCTCTCCCTCGTGCAACTACAATGAAATTTACTTCTGAAATAAAGATAAAAATTGTTAAAATATTCTATTCGCTTCGTACAGGACATTGCTTCCCCCTTAAATCATAATAAATTTGTAGCTGAAGCAATATGAATAATCGGCTAAATAAATTTTTTGAATGAATGTGTTGCTTTTTAAAGTTCCTTAATCACCACCGTTTCAGAGAGTATGCCTAACTGCTATATAGACTGCAAGTCAAAATACGAGTATATTAACGCTCTGCCCTCTTATTCGGGAGGACCCCGGTTAGAATCACAGTCCGACCATCCAGATTTAGGTTGATTTCCTCAAATCAGTCCAGACGAATGCCGGGATGCTTCCTTCAAAAGGCCATGGCCGAATTCTTGTCCCCACTCTCATCCCTCCACTAATAACTAAGCGTAAAACCATAAAAAATTGAGTATATTACAACCATAAATTCATTATTGCAAGCTAGTTTCAACAGAGACTAGCCAACCGTGAATCTAATGAATATAGTTAATACACTGAATACATTCACATAAAACTACTGAATTTGAAATTCAAGGGGGCTCTATCGGAATTGGTTTTTGTACCACCTCATACTAAACGAGTGAAATGTATTAATAGGAACAAACCATAATTTACGCTTGGCCTTGCAAATATTAAAAATTTCATGTAATGTACATATATATTACTACTTTGATCAGTTATTATGAACAGTGCACTAAACCTAATGCTACAATTTTTTTTTTTTTATATATACGGAAGAATTAAATTTAATGCAACATTAATGCACGGTTTAAGTATATGATTTTTACGATTAAGACGTTCGACAAAAAATTATAACCTTTAGACAGCCATATATGTATAATAGTGACTACTGCTTCAACGAACGTAAACGAAAATATTCTTTCAAGATTCAAAATCGAAATTTCCAGTTTGAAAAAAAAAAAGAAAAAAAAAAAAAAAAAAAAAAAAAAAATGGGAAGAAATATTTAAATGCAGTGTAAGAAAAGGGGTAAGAAAAAAATATCTGTCTTGCGAAGAAGGAAACACAAATTGATTTTTCTCTTTTAACAGAAAAAAAAGAATCGTACTATCTACAGTATTAAGACACTAATTTCTAAAGAGGACGTATCCGGTTGGAAGGCGAGTTATAAAAAGTACTTCAGTATTTGATTCATTCCGTCTGTTACTTTCAAGGATTGCAGTCTCGAAAGACAGGTGTTGTAGGCATCATTTTATTCTATGAGACCTAATTCCAACGAATTAATATGCAAACACTTATTACGTTGAGCACAATATTCGTGCGCTTACTTCTGGAAGAAAAGACATTACCTTTGACAAACATGAAAATTGCAATTCTTTCCACATTATAATTAGAGATTTATTTTAAAATTGAGAGAATTGAATTATTTTATTTATATAATTTCATTTCATAACCTGAATAAACAAAACGTTTACTTGTCTGTAAATCATACATAATACAAATTAAAAAAATAAACAAATAAAATGATGACAATTCCAGCTTGCTTATGCCAACAAAAGCAAGCAGACAATATTATTATTTATTTAATTTTTCATTTATTTATTTTGAATTAACGGTTCATTTGTTTTCACTTAGCTGTACGTTGTACCTTAACTTTACTTAGGAGAGGTTTTGAGAGAGACAAACGACAATTCTCACTTATTTCCGTTATACTACTCATATAAAAATGTTGCTGAATAATGAGGTTTAACTGTTATTTTTAAATTGTTGCTGTTAGAAGCTTTCTGACTAAATCAATACGAACTGACCCATCAGCGAATGTTTGCTTGGTAGGAGAAACCGGTTATATCAGGCGAGAAATAAAAACACACTGTGCTACAGGAGTATGGGTTAAATGAGTGGGGTAGGGTTTACACTGCGGATTAATTCTCTTTCGCGTTTTACTCTACGTTCTACTCTTCCATAGTCATTACAAATGTGATTTTAGAGAATTTTTATGAACTTTTAAGTTTGCGTTCTTCTTCTTCAATGTAGTCTTCACGGGTGTACCGCCGGATAGTGTTGTGGAAACACAATATTTCGACGGCTGGCTCTGCCTTCTTCTTCAGGTGTAGAGCCATCCTTATATAAGGAAGAGCGGCACCCGAACCATCTCAGTATCTGTGGGTCAGCCGACCAGTACAGATGTCTCTACACCTGAAGAAGACGGCAGAGCCAGCCGTCGAAATATTGTGTTTCCACAACACTATCCGGCGGTACACCCGTGAAGACTACATTGCAGTCATACGCCGGGAAATTCTTCGTTCTTCTTCTTGTTGTTAGCTAAGTATCTCTTCATTCCTGCACTGATTCATTTATGAAAATCCTACATCCGAAAAAGAGGTGGTTCGCATCAGCCTCCGACTCCCGTCGCACTGACACAGTGGGGAGTTTGCTAAACGTATTTATTCCAGTAACTGAATTTTAACCTCGATATTAAGGGTACCGATTTTTTTGGCATATTTAAAAAAAAAATACCACTGTGTTGTTGGCATGTGAGGTTGTATCAAACTATAGTGTCCTATTAGGTTAAAAGAATGGGTTACAAGCTACCCAATCAATATAAGTCATCTTCTTGCGCTAGGAAACGTCTCAATATATCAGACGATGGTGCGCTTTGTTACAAGGAACAACAGAGAACTGGGTCGATCTCATGCTACTCAATATTGTAACCAGTTTTTTTTTTTTTTTCTAATGTTGACAGCGACTTATGTATTTGCTTATTAGGTAAGTTTTCATGTCAGTGTGCGTATGTATTTATATACATAAGGAGGTAACACTAAGTGTAACGTCCCCTGACTGTATGGCCTAAAGGCCAAGTGTCAATAAAATAAAACAAATTAAAAAATAAAGTCCGTGAACTGTGGTCGTCTTTTCTTTCCTGAGTCCATTTCACCCCATATCCGGGGCGCAGTGTTTAGGATATTAGTGACTGGAAAGAATCAGATGCTTTTATCAACAGTCTGTACCGTAACTTCACTCACGGAAAGATTATTAACTCAACGCACCCATAAACATATTACATTTTGGAGGGAGTTTGACTACACTTGGCTGAAATTGTTAGCTTCTGTTTATCCAAAGTTCTTATTATTTTGTTCACTCTAACTATAAAATTGCCTTAATTTAATTTCTCGTTGAATTTAGTAACAGACTAAACGTTCTTCGAATGACAACCCACTTATAGAACGAAACTACTGGAAGCTTTTAAGCCTAATAATAATAAAAATAGCATACGTAGTGGTATGATTGTTCGTGCTTCCAAACGAGTTGAATTTTTCTTTTACTAATCTTTTTGCCAAGTAAAAGCTGTCCACTTTTAATATCAAGTAGGTTGGTCGCGCTATAGTTTCGAGAATGACAATCAATAGCGTGGCCGGCGGTTTGTAGTAGGATGAAACAAAAAAAAAAAAACGACCCATTTGTAATAATTGTTTATTTGTCTGGATGAGAGTGGTAGGTAGAAAAACATTTACAACGTCTTACAAAACTATTAGAAATGATGAAATGTTTACTGAACAGAAACAAAAATATCAAAAAGCTGCTTACTCTAGAAAGCACACATTTTATCCATATCTCTGTGACACATGGGGCTGCTATCTAGTGGTAATGTGATCACTCCTTATCGACGCCAGCAAGCCTCGGCTGTGATCTATCTGGTTTTGTAGCAACAATTGTTTATTTATCAAATGAAATATTTGGCTGTAATGCGATGATGGCTTGTGATAAAATTTTGATATGTGGTGCTGTTTTCTAGAGGTAATTCGATCACTCCGTATTGACGACAGCTTGACTCTCAACTATCGCGCACCCGTCAGCTTGATTATTCATAACTTTGCAATTAACAGGTTTGTGACGTCACAGTCACCTTCCACCGATCCTCAAATAGTACCTGGGTTAGCGGGCGAATACAACTCAGTCGTGACCTAACTATAGTAATAGTGCGGCGTATTAAGCATCATTAAGAGAACTGAATGTGTTTAGCCGGGACAATGCATGTGTTACATAAAGTTTGAACAGTGCAGGAATGCAGATGAACATTAATTGTGACATTAAAAGTAACTTGGCGAAAATCTGACTAGATTGTTAATTTCCTTTTATCTTGAATAATTCTGCAATCTATAGTTGACGAATTTTCGATTAGCCTTAATATTCAATACGTGGTGGTGGCCAACTGGTTCGATGTTCTAAGCTATTGCAATAAACGTGTGGTGGGCTTAAGTTTAAGGAACAGTACTTAATGACTTTTCTTCAATTATTTATCCACCTCCTGTTTCGGGCTGGTTTGGTACGTCACCTGGCGACCGACGGCAATAACGAACTATTTAAAATTAAAATTAACCTGCTTCTAGAATTGTGTATGAATAATTTTCAAACTTTAAATTGCACTAAGTTAGAGTTGAGAGAACATATTTCGTGACGTACAATACATCTGGCCTCAAACGGCTTACATGGCTTACCGTCATCAGGACTGCATGTATTAATTTTCCCTTATTATAAAAATAGGGCGACCAACGCAAAATCGGCTTGCAGGTTGAATTTTTAACAATTCATTTCTTAATTGATGACGTTACCAAAGTAGAGAACTTAAGTTTTAAAATTATTACTTATTTATCGATTTTAGTTAAGTATGAATTGAGAAAGACGCTGTGTCACTGTGCCTGATAGAAATGTTGCATATGAATCAGTGGCCTGACTGTGATACATTACTTAGTTCACACTATCAAAGCGGAGCTAAATGGTAGCTGTGTACAACAGTACCACGTTATGTACCCGCGGTAACGCGATGCACGAGATCTGTTGGTTGAAGGGGGACAAAGTCTAATTTCTATGCATCTTGCGCGTGACAGTTTCAGCAGGTCAGCGTGATGGACCATTCCCGTCAACCTCGTTGGCGTTGCAATGTGGGCACAAAGTGTGCGCAGTTGATACAACGCGAATGCGAGACACATTCAGCGGTGCGTCCAATCGCAGCGATGGCTGGCACAATGACCCAAACACTGCGCGTTGTCATGGGAACGAGGCTGCAGCGGTCCAGATAACGCGGGCAGCGCGCGTTGCCGTTTCTTCGGATATTTACCGCCGGAACAAACGGACGCTTCGTGCAGACTGTTCGCGGTGATAACAGCTTTATTAACAAACGAAATATGAGCAACGAGTATTGCTGCCGTCTCTATCAGCGCCAATGTGCAGTCCCGCGCCAAATACTACTATTGCATCACAATGCTTCTGAGAGATCGTGATCTCGATTCTATTTACTTGCTACAAAAAACACTTTACTCAGATGGGACGTTAGGGACAATGTTTCAAACTATTGGCGTTAGATAATCTTTACGCCATCCACGGTTCACGTATAGACTTCATGACCTTGTAATATTTGACCGGAAACACCACATTATAATTTTAGTTGTCTTTAATAATAGTTTATACTCTTAATAGTGTATTTAATCAGTGAGACAAGAGACTTATCCATTTTACTTCATATTAGCTTTGCATCAATTTCGTCATTTGGAATTTGAAATTTGTGCTTCTGATTCACAGATGAACTATTAAAGAACTATTTGATGAGTGTGTAAAAGCAGAGGTATAGTCCTGGTTTTCTTTTCAGGTTTATTGGACCTCTTCCTCTACTTCTGAACTTTTATTGTATCAATGTTAAAATTGGGGTTGAGTTCAGAATTTTTTTCTACCTCTCCTTAAAATTACTTTCTTTACTAACATTTGTGACACCTCGGACTCGCCCAAGACATGCAGAAGAGAAACAACAACAAAGTGGACGGAACAAAGGATAACGAAATATAGTCAGTGTATGAAGAGGGTTTGGGAAGAGAAAAGGAAGAAGACAATTAAAGAAAATAACTGAATAATCATAAATAATTTGAGTTTAAACATTGTCATTCAGGGTAATAATGACAAATAATAATAATAATAAACGTAACAAACTGTAGGGATTTGAGATCAGTTTGGTTTAAACTATTGAGGTTAGTCACGAATTAGTTGTTTTATACGTAATTAAAAGAAAATGTTAACAAAAGTAAAGTAAATAAAAAACTGTTTGATGAACGATTTCAACATGTGTTTAGTGCCCATTTGATTAGATTGTGTTTATTAGCTTGAGTAAAGATTTTTTTGTTTTGTTTAGATTTATTAAGTTATTGAATACGTTTTATGCAGTTTTGTCATTATTTTTAACGGGTTTATAGCAGAGGTTAGATAATATTCAGTAAATGTATACTGATTAGTTCTTTAGTGCTATTAGACTATATTATTCTTTTCAGAGACTTTGTATTTGTCCACTCAATTATATCTCACGGTTTTTTACAAGTTACCTGCTATTTTATTGTATTGAGAATTTTTGTTGTGTCAGAATTATTTTTTCTTCCTCTGTCAACTATCTATACATATTGCCGTATTAATTTCTTGTTGTTCATTAGATGCATCATACAGTAAATATATTTGTCAGTATATGTCCAATATCGACACAAATCAGTTTAGTTAAGCTACTGCCTTAAAATAGACTGCAACAACATTGGAATCAAGTAACTTAAATACTCCCTAAAATTAAATAATTATTAGTAGTATTGTATATTTCACGAAATGATATGAGGTTTCATTCACCCATTACGTTCAAAATTACACGCTTTTAATACGATCTGCCAGACAGATATAATTAAAAATGTCATTGAAAGCTTAACTGTAGTCGTAATTGAGAATGTTACTATTACAAGGCATTGATTGAAGTGTATTTAAGTGTTACTTTTATGTAGTTCATTGTAACATGTTTATGTTAATGTGTAGTGTTATGTGTAATGTGAAAATTTGTGTCTGGAAATTACCGCAGAACACAATCAGTAACTGATAAGATAAGGGAGCTGGAATTGGATTCATTGGAAGACAGGAGGAGGGTGAAGTCATTAATGGGAGTGTACAAGGCGTATATTGGTTATGAGGCATGGAAAGATATGGGTGGAAAAATTAAAGAGGTGTATAGAAGGGAAAAGAAGACAATTAAAAGAAGCTGGTGATCGATTTAAGGCAAAAGGGTGTGGAAAGATTTTCTCTTGTACGTAAGGATGTCAGGGATTGGAACAAATTAGAGAAATGATGAGTAATGTGTAAAAATCGCTTAAAGAATTTAAATTTAAAATTTGTAGTAGGACGGAAAAAGAAAGGGGTAGAAAGGGGTTGTAAGGAAATAGCCACCGGAGCGTGCGCTCCATAACATTTAAATGAAATATGTAGAAGGGGGGGGGGAGGGTAAAATATGAAGCAAACGCCTTCAGGTCTACTCTTCCAAAAAATGTTACATGGCTGCCAAGCTTTGAATCCCCATATGAAAAACGAATCACCATCAACGGTGTGTATGTCTCCACTTCAAACGCAATGCGCAGATGTTTTGGTTTTAACGCAGAACTTACATGATCAGGAATTGGGCACCCCCACCTCTTGAAGAACAGTACAGCTAAAAAAAAAAAAAGAAAGGTCAACTACAAACGATGTCTATCCCATATTAGAGGGGAATAACCGCCCTTCAAAACAGGAGAGCAGCATGGGAGAGGTCACCAAAACTCACCACATTGGTGGGAGGGGGTGTCCGTATTTTCGAAAAAAACTTCACGTAATTAATGGACGCCCCTAACCCCGTATTCTTCCAGAGACGTCACAGAGCTGTAAACACCTGTCATCCGGACGGACTTTTGTTTTAATAGCTCTTTTTTTTATCGCTTACAAACATTGATAACTATTAACTATTAAAATAATGTCATATTAATTATGACTACTCAGCTGTAAAAAAAAATGACGAAACTAAAAATCATGATGTTCTCAATTTGTTAGCTTTTTACGGTACTCCAAGTTTTCTCCATGTCAGTCTTGCTCCATGTTATTCCTCCGCAGTGAGTGGCACACTCCGGGGAAGCAGTTGGCAGTTCACTGAGGAGAGCAGAAGAAATGATGTTACTGTTGAGGAAAGTGTAGCAGCTCTCCGCATTCCGAGACAGCCAGCCATTCGTCTGCTGTCATCTCCGCTTGGCCTCCATCTTCCCCGCGAAACACTCCGCCAGCAGTAACACAATTTGGCGCATCCCGCGTTTTCCCGATTCTCGGAACCGGGCACATACACACAAGTCGCTTCTCTCCCCCCACTGGCCACAGAAGGGAACTCTACTTTCTACCGCCGAGATAGCGAAGGTAAAAAGGAACGGAGAATGTTGGTAGGAGGAGGTAAAGGTTCATTTGAAAGCACACAAGTTTTCCTACGGCTGCGTGGAGCCACTTAACTTCTCGGCACAGAAGGGCGAACTTTACATTCTGTTCCGACTCGTCGGTTCTCGTGTTACGCTTATTGTTAGTGCGCCCAGGTGACTGGAAGGCTCGCGTTCTCAGCCTTACTGTTCCCTCTTACACTCACAAGTACCACCTCTTCGTACCTAATGATTATTACTAAACAACAGTTTACTTTTCTTCCCTCTTGAAATTGCTTACATACAAATGGCGAGGATATAAAATTGTCATGTAGGATTCTTCGGCGTCTGCACACCTCCCGAACCATATGACTCATTCTCTTTAACACGAAGAAGGTTTAAGACCGAAATATTGTGTATATTTCTTGTGTTCGTAATATATGTGCTTCTCCCGTCGCTGCCTTCAACTTTGGTGAGTGATGAGTCATTTTCCTTTTCCTTGTGATTTACATTGCCTAAAGCCGTTTCCTTTGTTTAATTAGTGGAATGTGGGTAACAGATAATGAAGCAGCTGGTGCATATGTTCAAAATATGATCTGAGGCGAATCTTCGGCGAATAGAAAAAAATAACGTAATAAAACAGTATTCCGCAGTTAATTCTTAAAGATTTTTAGGATTGAACGTCATCATAAATAATTAATCAGAAAAAACTTTGCAAACTATCTAAATAAAAAAAACTGACAATTTCCGCGACCGCGTATATTTTTCCAATCAAATAAGCCAAAACTTGTTCGAAACGTCAAAAATAATTTCATGGAAGCAGCTGGTGTCTTGACAATAGCTGAAGGCCAAGGGATTTTTAGTTTGCTTAAAACGATCTATTAGTTACAAGAACTCATTAATACACTAAAAAATAAATGTAAATTATTTTAGAAGATTTTTTAGTATTTTGAGTTAGTGCTAGCAAATCAAGCGAAATGTTTTTATATTTTGCTGCCGCAAACATTCCTAAAGCTTACACGACTCAAATATAGTTTAGCTAGACAGGTTGGTGTCACGTCATTAATTTTTTTACGAGTTACATCCAATTTTTCATTTGTGGTTCTTTGTAAGCAAAACGATGCTGCAGTGCTTCTGGCATTACTACAAAACAGAACAATCTGTGAGGCTGCTACAATAATAACATCAGAGAAAACTATATTCTCACTATGTATCACCACACGATATGGACGAGACAGTATACATTAATTAATAAGCATTAATTTCTGGGCTATGCGTCTGTATATGGCAGGAATCTAATTAAAAATGTATTGAATGAATGCAAGTGAGGAAAGTATAGTTACATTACCATGTCAATTTCGATTATGTCTGTGTTTTCAGAACAAGATAAAGTCACTTCAATACCTATTTGGACATAACATTTGATTGATACTGAAATAGCATCAATAGCACCGTCGGAAATTAAAACTGCAATACTATATGAATGGCAGATAAATGCAGCCAAAATGGAAAATATATCTACAGCACAAAAGACTCATTCCACGAAGTTTCTTCTTTTGCTCCGCCATTTAATAACTACTTAGGACCTCGAAGGGAACTGTGAAGTAGACGAGATATTAAAATCAGGGGAAACTTAATTACTGCCTTCATTTTCCAATAGAGGTTTGATATCTTCCGAGAGGGACTGCTCTCCACTGTGTAATATCCACGCAATCGGAAACGTCGGCGAGCCTCCTTCATTAATGTTTCCTGCAACGACTTAAGACCCTATACTTTAATTCTTCTTTGAGGATTAGTAATACTGAAATATTTACATAAATTGATACTTATTAGAGATAATTATGTAACTGATACGGTTCATCCCTCTTACACTGTATCTCATACAGCATTCGTACAGCGTCATCTAATACAAAATAAAATACTTTTTTTTGGCGCTGTAGCTAGTAGAATTTCGCAAGAAAGAATAATCGTAATATATGTACGTGCATCTATTGTAATTTTAACCAACGTGAATATTTCTTTTTCTTCACGGAGTAGTGTTAATATTCGGCGTTAATAGAAAAGTCGGTGGGAGGGCGGGGGAAGCGTGGGGTGGAAGTGACTAGCCCAGTCACTTTTCTCAAAAACTGAGTTGTTGTTACAGCTGGATTCAGCTGATCATGCGTTTTTCTGTAATGTGAATGGCACAGGGAAGTTGCCTTTTCTCAAGCTTTATAATAATTGATTTATCTTCTCCCCGCCCCCCGTCCAGTTATTTAATTTAACTGCTTCTCTTGCCACATGTCTCAGATGTAATATTATTGTGGCTCAGATAGAATATTAAAAGTTCACGATTGACCGCATGTGACTTCCATTAGTACCCTGCTTCGGAAGAGAGATTGGCATATGTTTTCTTGGTTCCCCGGGTAGAACCTCGTCGATTAAGTGAGATTCACACAGGCTGTATTGTTTTATTACACCCGATAGGATAGTGTCAGGATTAAAAGGATCTGAAGTGTTACCCAACGCAGTTTTAAATTATGTTACACCACAACAGTGAGCTGATTTATTCATACCTTTACTAATTTTGTGTTGGTCTCCAACCGTAAGATATGCTAAAACGTGCAGGTTTTTATGTGGGAAGTAATTTCACATATCAAAAATCACGTTTCTGCTTTGTTTATAACATTAAACTCGTTGGCTTTGAGACAAAGAGACGTACTGAACATTCAATTTACGAAACACTGCAGATTCGCGAGTTGTAGATATGTTATCTTTGATAGTAATGATGGCATCGCAAAAGTATGAGACACGATTAACTGCAAAACTGTCCAGGTCAGCAAAGACGTCCGCCCAAAATTAATTTTATATGAATTAATTGGAATGCTGGGAACTGAAATTTAGATATGGTGGTGGTTATACGTCACAGCTACAAATTGCGGAGTCAGGATTTGAAAACAAGAAAACGTCATGAAGTACGTATATTTAAAGTATATCCATGCTTTAGTTTGTGCGTGATGCTTGCACACTGTAACGATATACACATCGTTATATCTTTTGTATTGTGTATGTATCTCATGTAAAACGATGTTGTAGGACTGAGTGATTGTTGGCAGTATCACCACGAGATACGACTACCAAAAAAATTTTTTTTGAGCGTCTTAAAGAGTGTTTACCGGATGGTTATGACTGTAAAAGTTTGAGAAAGAACCGATCACAAAATATACGCAGTGATTAATGTTGAAAGTGGATATGTTTTGTTTGATCACTTTCTTTTGAATGTCTTCCCATCATTAATTGGAATTTCATGTTTTACCAATTAAAACTATGCGTAACGTGGCATATCGTCTAGATACCATAGCATTAAGGTTTAATTAAAATGTATGACGGACCCGCCCTTGCAGTAATATACGGGGTAGCTTGTAAACGGCTCCGCAAATGTCTTCTGCATTAAATGGCCTGAAAATACTGTCCATCTACGAAGACACCAAGGGTTTTACGTAACTACAGCCCGACAAAAATTGCTAAATTTACGGTTTGGGAAACTTTATCATCTGAAACCATGTAACTTACTGCGATACAGAGAATCGTGAATGTTAACTGCTGAGTTAAGCCATCATTATAAAAGTATTGTTGAAACCCGTTTGTATTATGCTCTTGTGTGATGCGTGCACAGAAATAGATATTAAAATGTATTGTTTTGGCCTATTTATCATCAAAATACATATTACTTATTGGGATAAAAGTTACACTTCAAGTCAACCCATTTCATTAGTTATTACTGTGTTTAATTACTGTTGAAATCCGTTTCATACTTTCTGCGTGATGCATGAATAGAAAAATACAGAATTATAACTTTCACTATTCAATATCTGATGACAAACACTTTCACTAACCTTATTTGATTAAAATTCTTTTTTTAGGTGTGCCCAGTGAAATGTTACTCCCATTCGGTATATATTGATAATGGACAAATTAGTTATTACGCAAATAATTTCGTCTTAGGCACATGTTCTGGACCACCAGAAGAGTTATGAAATCGCACAGGGAAAGTGCAGTAATAGATATACCTGCACTCACGGCAAACACCTCCCAAAAACTATTATTTATGAGTGAGGGCTTTTAGAAAGGACTGTTTGCAGATCCAGGACATTATGGGGGAGGAATATGTTACAAAAGCTCTCTCAGACATTTAATGCTGTGTGACACTATCGCCTATGATAGAAACGGAAATATAATGCCTACAGTTATCGAAAATGGAAGCTAAGCAGGGCATGTGAATAAACACGTATAAATCTACGCGGTTGTTTCTGGGAAGTAGAAAACATCTAGTGACGGCTTCTTTAGGTATGTGCCAGCCTCAAATATTATTTAAGGACACGTATTATAGAAGGTGAAATTCTGTGATGCATGTTTTCTAAAATCTTGTGTGACTTTGAATCTTGACACGTTTTCAAATTATGTCTGATAGCTACTTTATTTGTAAATGTTGAACTATCAACGTTACCTTTTAAAAATTTCTATTAAGTCTGTTACAAATTTATGAAGGTTTTAAGTTTAGTGATCAAATAATTTAATGATAATACGTAGTTACAGGCGTGGATGCACTTCTAAATCACTATTGACTGTAAAAAATAAAACGTAGGTCCCTATTTGCTATAGAACCAATGCTAACAACTTTTTCATTGGTTTCTGTAATTAGGTGTAAATTCTAATTTAAAATGGGCATTCCTGCACTGTTAATATAATTTAACAATTAAAATTAACTATTTACACTTAACAAGCATGAGTCAAGAACTATGACTTCCCATTAATTGCACGTTCTTGCCTTTAAAAATAAAATAAAATAAAGACAGGAAAAATGTAAATCCATAGTAAAAAGTAACTAGGATAATCCTATTTTATATCATATTTAGTCTAAAAGAATGTTAAATAAAATAAATTCAATATGAATAGGAAACCAGCAGACGAATCTACGCTTTAGTCTAGCTTGCGAGTCTGATAGGATAAAAATCGAATTGGTGCACAACTGGCAGAATACGCTAACGTGGCGTGACGAAGGAAGCAGTGATACTGTCATTTACTTTCCCGCGCACACGTATAGCGTGATTGTGAATGACACGGCGTTTCCAACCAGTCGCGTCAAGCGCTCCGTAAAAAAAATAAATAAAAAACAGGAACCCAGCCCGTGAGACGGGACGATATAGCGCTATATCCCCCCACCACCTGTCACGTGACGGGCGCGCGCAAGGTGTCAATCTCCACAGGCGATTATCGAAACTACGTCGCAATCGACACAGAAAGAGAGGCGATATCCGCGGACGCGTCAATTCCTGAGTGACGTATTTCCGGCTGCTGACAAGTGGGAAACAATAAAAAAGGCACCGACCGTGGCGAAACAAAACACCGACAGAGTTGGAAGGGCGAATAAAAGGACCTGTTGGGAGAGCTTAGCGGTCGCCGCGAACGACTCTCGCCTCACAGCCGCAATGAACAGAGCTTCGCACTAAAACCGCTGTGGCCCTCCTAGTATTTAATTAAATTCAGCACTGTCTCATAAATTAAATAAGTGTTGATCTTGCTAATAACTGAGAAGTGATTTTCATTTCAATCATGATTAGGCTGAATCACTTTTTTAATGTTTTTTGTGAAATTAAAGTCAAACATTTAAGAACAGAAATAGCTGCTACTTTTTTGATAGTTTCTGTTGTACGGAATATTTTATGTAGTGCTTCGGTAAATTTGCTTGGTTTTCACATGCCTGAAAATAAAATATCAAAACAAATGTCGTTATTAAAACTCTGCAATATTCCTAAACAGGGGGGGGGGGGGGGAAAGGTGAATAATGTAAATAAATTTTAGTACCTTAAGGATGTAATACAAAGTATCATTCTATAATGAATACAAAGAGAGAACTAAAATAAAGCGTCAATAAATTATCAAAATTTGTTTGAAACGAAACACCAATAAAAACACAAATGAACGTTGAAATACATTTTTAAAACCGGAATATTTATCAGTGGATTCTTTAGCTTTATGTAACAAGATGAATTTGAAGAGTTTGAAAGAAAAGCGGAGACAGATTTTGAACAAATTCCTCTGACCAGAGAAAGACTTTTGCTCACTACCATACAAAAGAAAAATTATTTTATTGGGCACTGGTGGAAATGAATCCAAGAAAACTGACGAAATGATTTAACAAAAATCACAAAAAATTAAATTGTTGGATGGACATATCACAAACTAATCTTAAGAAATCATGAAATATTCTAAAAAGATGAGGTTTTTGCGAGAGTCATGTAGATATTCCAAAAAAATAAAAAGAATGAAAAAAGAAAGATCAGAAACAAAAAAACGTTTTGTACGGAAGTAAAACTCAGTGAAAGGATGGAGAAGTATTGTTAAAAGTATTTATTTTTATTAGCTAGGAATGTTTTGCTGTTTTACGAGACTATTATAGTGATGCTAGCCATCTTTGGTTCACGAAACATTTATCACTGTGGTGCTACAATAAATATGCAAGGGATGAAAGTGGTAATTACAATAATTATAAACTCTAAGATATGATTAACAGTTAATATGAAATGGGATTAAGAATCTCAAGCGAGGATGAGGCAGGTAGCATATTTGAGTTATGAATTTCAGCACGTTGCGGTAGCAGCCATTATGGCACATCGGCCACGCTTATAGGTCAGTCACCCTGTTACCGCAATGAGTTTTGGATCCCGATCAGAGCGCTACGGTACTACCCAACGAACACCAAATATCACCTACTGAGAGGGGTATCATCTGTGGGTTTGTCCATAAAGTGGAGGGGATGAAATAACAGAAAGAAATTCAGGAAGGCACTGTTGTTCACCCAAATCACTCCAGGCAAATGCCGGGAAGCTTCCTTCAAAAGGCCATGGCCGAATTCCTTACCTTTCTCTGCCCCACATCCTTTCGCGTCTCTAAATACCTCGCTGTTAAGAGACGTTAAGCAGTTAAAAAAAAAAAAAATGTTGGTCACAACAATGTGGAAAAGACATCAATCAAATTTACAGTAACCCAACAGGTATTTAAGGCCCACTGAACACAACAGGGTCCTCAGCGTGACCTATTGCCGTGTCTGCCTGCACCGCAAGCCTGCCCAGTATGATGTAAGTCCATTAATATTTCTCTCTCTCTCTCTGTGTGTGTGTGTGTGTGTGTGTGTCTGGCAAAGAACTCACTCACGCTACGGGTTTTGATAGCAAGAAAACTAATTCCATGAAGATGATTCGTTAACCGCTTACATGTGAATACTAGGTGCAGATTGTTGGTTACTAGACAATTTTATGAACTTGTTGGTTCGAATACGTGTTCCAATTTATAGTGTAGATCACGGTTGTAACCAAATATTTTAAAAACAGAATATAATTTCAATTTGTGTGGTTCCTGTTCTCTAGCACCTTTGTATTAATAAGTGGTTTGCTAAAAAAAATTGAATTTCAATCAATCTCCGGCAAAAGAAGTCCGATAATTAATAAATTAGCGAAGAATTATTAAAGTTGAGTGACAGGAAGGTTACATCGCGCTGTGTTTAATGACTGCAGGAGGTCTTGAAGTACAGCAGTCAGTCACTGCGTTGAGTGACACATGACTGTTCTTATTACCGACTGAACGATTACTTTCACGCATTAGCTCCTAAAGAAGCTGTATTTGAGTTGAGACTTCGACGTCACGTCACAGACTAGACGTGTGGATTAGTACCTTCCTAGTTTACGTCTCACTCAATTTTACTGGTATCCAGCTGCGGCAACGCATGCAGAGTAAGTTTGAATGTGTGCCAAGAGATAACGTAGGCGCCAACTGTGTGCGTGTTCTTATTGTTTTGAAGTCAGACCTTTGTGGAAAATACAGTGCCACGAACACTACAGAATCACACAAGCAATTTTCAGTGCAATTTGAGGGTAGGAACTAATTTAACTGGACCGTGATTAGTTACATTAATCATAAAGCAGCTCAGCAAGGAGAGATTTCAGCAGTTTGCAGATATCCAACCAGCTACCAAACCAGTATTCAGTGAAGTCACCATGTTTGCATGCTGAATCATAAAACAAAATGTAATAATTTAAATTATGCTTCATAATTTATGAATTAGGAGAAATCTATTACATCTATTACTAAAGATTTGAAAAAAAAAGAGTTCCATTGCTCCTAGGGCCTGGGAGGCGGGCTGCCGGAAGGTCTTGAGGACAGTTTTCAGCCTAACTAAACTAAGGGGAGGGAGTGGGGAGAAATTCGGCCGTGTCCTTTGAAAGTAACCATCCCGGCACTTTCTAGATGGGACTGCGGAAAACCATGGATAAACCGCAGTCAGGATGGCTGAATAGGATTTAACCCTCCTCTTCCAAAATGCTAGGTCGGAGGGCTAATTTGGCCTCCTCCTATCTCGGTGTACTGATGATCACTCTTGACAGATATTTATACAAATTAAGTGTATTAATTGACAGTGCGAGAAAAAAAAGTATTTCTTCAGATAACCATTAGCGTTAATGTTAATAACAGAAAACTCTTCTCGTATGTTTTAACTTTCAGTCATTTTGTAGTATTAGTAAATACAACGGATAAACAATAACAAAGTGCATATTTCAATTTTCGTCATAACTGCACAGACCAGGAATAGATATGTGTACTAATTGATAAACTGTGCTCGTAAAGTTATTTAAATATCCTCAAATCGTTTAAAGCAACTTGTGTGCCGTAAATTATTACCGGTGAAACTGTAATCTTTCAGTCAGTTTGCGTGATCTCCGGTTATAATATGTCAATATTCAATTTCATAAACAAAGAAACCACTAAATAATGGTAAGATGTCTTTCGTAGACTTTCAATAGAGATTTGATTGTTCACACGGTAACCCACATCAGCGAATTTCTTATCATTTGCTCTCGCAGATGTCTTTAAAAAGTCCTGTAATGCCCTCATTTATTCTAATTACACCCATGTTATATTTAGACATATCTCAAATGTTGCGAACCAATATAATATCTCAAAAATGTATTGGCAAAATCAAGAAAGACCTCAGACTAACAGGAAGCACTCCAAAGGACGTCGAAAACGGAGACATTTAGATCCGAAACTGATAAGCGGCAAGATATGGCCGAGAGGTAAGACTGAAGAAAAAGAGTTCTAACAACATGCTCTGATGAGAGAAAAGAAGCCCAAGGCAAACGTATGAAAGAAGTGTGGGCACAAAGGACAGCAGTCAAATGGCTCTACGTACTTTGTACTCCTAATTGGCTTATCCGCAAGTACTCGTATTTTCTCAAAGGTTACGTTATATTTATTTATTAAACTAATGAAAAGGTAAACGCCTTTAGGCAATTTAAATTACAATGAAAGGGAAAATTACCCAACACTCACCGAAGTTGAAGGCAGCGACTCGTGAAGAACATATATGACGAACACAAGAATACACAATATTTCGATTTTACACCCTATTCATGCTGAAGGAAATTAGTCATGTGATTCGGGAGATGTGTACACGTCGAACGTTCCTACATCACTCATGGAGGAAACTTCGGCGGGCCCATGCCTTCTTGGCGAGCCACATCAGAGTCCGTCACCCACCGGTGACTCACAAAAATATCTCCTCAACTCAGACTGTGTCACAACCTTGATGACATGGCTTAAAGCAACCTTCGTGCTTACTGTAAATTCAAACAAGAAAATGGCTGCTTCCCGCATGATTTGAATTACTGAAACTTATTAATCACCTGGGCTAATACGAAACGCACCAGGAGGGATTCACCAATGCCAGTGTCTAAATGTCTGCTCAAAACATATAGTGTTCCTGCGCGCATATTGGCAGTGCCAGAGAATCCACCATGATTTCCCCGTGTTTACCAGTTGACCACCAACGGTAGAGGAACACGAGGTGCATTCCAGCGGTGATTATGTTTTCGCACTTTCCTTGACCAGACAATGGATGACCCTTTTTACCTGTTAGTTCTTGCGACAGGGTGTTACCAGCGTGAAAACTAGTAGTCACTATATCTCTGTCTCCGTTAGTGTCCCATGTACTAATAGATGTAATTATATTTAGTGACATTTAAACCTGTGTTTATCTCATATATATCTATTTTATAGATCAGTTTTCTAATTGATATGATGCAACTGTTCTTATCTGAACGTCTCTCTAAATTCCTGCTTAAGCATTTGGTCTCTGAGAGAGGACAATTGTTTCATAAATCAGCCAGGATTATACCTGTTTCTTATACAAAATAAATTAATTCCAACTATTATTAAACGTCTGAAAGGCTCACATGACTCAGTTGGAAAGAAGGCAGATTTCACACTGATACTATGGGCGTGACTTGAATTCAGTGGCTGCTAAATATCTGTTCGTCGAAATTTAAAACAGCTAATATTTAATTTATTTTTCTTTACGGTCGCCTTATAAGTTTTGTTATTTTTTGGAATTAAATGACAGCCAAACGGGTGATTCACATAATTGCGGACTTAAGATACTCCTTATTCACTGTGTCGACTCAGTAGTGGTCTTGAAGTAAGCGTGCCTGTGATAAATCATAAGGTCACACAAAAATATAATGAACATGATTCTTAAATAATATTCACAAAATTCATTTAAATACTTATTTCTGTAAGTTCCTAAGCCACCATTCTTAAAACGAAGAAAAACAGTTTCTTTGGAATTCCAAATGTTAATTCAAGGGATTCTGTTGCATGTGGCGAGTGGGAGACGACTTTGCCGAAGAAGGAGAGAAGAGGCCATTTTTGAGGACACTTGCTGCCGGGACGAGCCACTGTGCAGACGTGTCAGCCGACACGCTCTCGTCCGGTGATCACTGACTGTTTCTGATCACACTCTCTTGCTCTTGCTCTGGGAAGCGAGAAGTTGTATGGCATGCCTGCCATAATCTGGAAGCTGTTGTGGTAACGCGGTCGTATCCGCTAACCTGGCTTTCGCAGCTGCAGTGGCACTGTGCGTGTCACACTTCATCACGACGATGTAATCATGGTAAAGTACCGGCGCATACGGTCACAGTTCATTGGGTTTTGACGAGACTTGCGAGCTCTTAAGCGGCACTGAGATAAGACTCTGCTCCCGTCATAAAATCACTGAGCTAGCTAATTTTCACTTTTAATTTCAAATTCTAAGCATCTTGCTGATTTGTGTAAATTCAAGACGATGCTTTTTAACTTTATATGGCGCCCATGGGATACCCTTTTTGTAGTAAATGTTAACTTCAATTTGATGGCCTGTGTTGCCACGTTGATAATATGTTGACTTTGCTAATTGTTGAAATATTTAATTCAGTTTGATGTTTGCTTTTCATCGGCGGATTGTAAACGTCGGGTATTGCTTGTTTTTGTTGTCTTTGGAATATTTTTAACGTAAAGTTAACTATTACCCGGCCTTGTATAAGCCATAAGACTCAATAAATTGGATATGATTTTGTGTACAATATTCATGGTTCTGGTTCACCTTTTTGGAACCATTAAATCATTTTTCATTTTCATATTAATAATTAATCAAATATTTTCACCCCACCCCCCCACCCTCCTATACAATATAAAATACCCGAAGGTAGAATTTGCAAGCTAACTCAACCTATACTACAGTACGCAAATTTCACAAGATATCCATAGATTGTTAATTCTTCTTGGTTGCAGTTTGATTTAGAATTTTTAGTGGTCCGTACACTCAAATTAGCAGGAAACATTGGTTAAGCGATAGAAAATGGTTACAAAATCCTTCATTTTCTAGGAGAGGGTGATGAGAGTTTGTACCAGAGATCTGAGGTACAAACCCTGAACAGACTATTGCTTGAATATGATTGTATAGTTTGGGACCCACATTTTGGCTATCAAATACAGGAGTTGGAGTGATGGAAAGGAGAGCACATTTATTTGTTATGGAAATTATCACAGGACCCAGTCAGTAAGCGATATGATGAAGGAGCTGGAATGGCAATCACAGGAAGACGGGAGGATGGTTAAGAGAGTGCTGGCAGTGTACAAGGCGTATGGTGGTGATAAGGCTTGGAGGACTTTTGGTTGAAGAATTAGGAGTAATTCACGGAAATGAAAAGATGACCATGGTCAAGAAGTGCCACTCGATTATTTGTATAAGAGAGTCGGATAATTTTTTTTATGCCTAGGGGTTTCAAGGATTGGAATAAATTACCCAGGAAGGTGATGAATAATTTAACAAATTTAAAATTAAAATCCGTGAATGGGTTGAGGACTTTAACACTCAAAGGATACAAGATAATAAAAATAAGAAATGGATATTTAGCTAACTACGGAAATTTCCACCGGAGCA
Organism: Vandiemenella viatica; assembly: GCA_031002005.1. Taxonomy (NCBI): domain Eukaryota; kingdom Metazoa; phylum Arthropoda; class Insecta; order Orthoptera; family Morabidae; genus Vandiemenella; species Vandiemenella viatica. The sequence goes on from JARYHS010012519.1 coordinate 184,162,935, forward strand.
GGTTCTCCATTACAAATAAATTCGGTTAAATTTAACATAGTATGAATCCAATAAAATACTGCCTATGTTCAACAGCAGAAAAGTAGGTGGAATTTATGCTGGGTGGTATTAAAGATCCAGAATGTTTACTCTCTTGGGTGTGGAGCCGAACGACAGGTCTGAGCCTAGGGCATGCTGGGTACTGAGCCAGATCCGTAAACCGCGTGCGACAGTTGGAGGAATTTCGCAAGTGCCACTTCGAGTCTGGGTTCTGACAAGCAGACAGCCGACAATATTTCTCTTCCGAGGAACGGAAATCTTCCCGCAACATGTCAGGAGTGTCGTGCGACCGGCGCACCGGAATATAAATATCCTTATTGTAATAAAAACGGCACTGGCGGGGCTGCTCATGAATTTATATGGCGGTTGCCATCCGCACTGGATGAGGCGCGCTCGCACGGGCAACACGCGATACCGTGCCTAGCGCCGCGTCACTCTGTCTAGTTCCCACAGTAAAACTAGAGTCGGGCGAAGCAACAGAGCGGCTGCATGTGCCGAGTCAACATCTAACATAACTCACTACGGCTCACACAATGTAAGTAGTCAATATCGAGTTTAGAGTTCTGGTCTCGCATTCGGGAGGACGCGGGTTCGAATCCCCATCCAGGCATCCAGATTTGGGTTTTCCATGGTTTCTCCAAATCACTCCAGGCGAATGCCGGGATGCTTCCTTCAAAAAGGCCATGGCCAAATTCCTTCCCATTCCTTGTCCCCAGTCCCATCCCGCCTATAATGACCTTAGCCGTCGACGAGGCGTAAAGCCATAAGTAAAAAAAAAGAAAAAATCGAGTTTCTACCGTCAAAAGTTAATTCCGGAGAAGAGTATGAGGGGTTGTAACTAAAACATGTCAAGAACTTTTCCAGTTTCACAGCACTGAAGAAAATTGCTGTTTCTTCCAAATTTGAACCAAGGTCCTCAAAGTGAGACACCGTCGCTCTAATGGTTGTGATACGCCCCCCATCACTGTGGTTCCATAACGTGTATTGAAATATTAAATAACAGTTATATGAGAAAAGGTCCAAGATATAAGGTCAAACATTCAAAAACTAAAAAACCAAATTAAAACGACACTGTAGAGACCCTCATGCGGGACCGTAACTATTATTTCAGCAGCCACGCTTAGGAATATATGTCACACACAAGTTGAAGACCGAGTGTGGTGGTGAAACAGATAGCGTTCTGGCCTCGCATTCGGGAATCCCCGTCCGGGCATCCAGATTTAGGTTTTCCATGGTTTCCCAAATCACTCCAGGCAAATGCCGGGATGCTTCCCTAAAAAGGCCATGGCCAAATTCCTTCCCAATCCTTGCCCCCATCCTTTCCCGTCTCTAAAGACCTAGCTGTTGAGAGACGTAAAACATTAAAAAAAACAACAACAACAAGTTGAAGACAGTAGGAAAGCTATCGCTTCTCATCTAATATCGAAAGACAAACTTTTGCATCATTTCTGTATTTAGTCTCTACTCCCATATGACGAAATACAAAAATGTCTGCCTAAAATTGTATGTTAAGAAAATAAATACGGCAACTGTACTTTCCAGTAGAAGACCAAGAAGTATTTCTTTCCTGTATTTTGTGTCTTCTTCATCAGAAAAAAAAATTCCTAACAGAATTATTTGCAATGAGTGAACTGTATGTCTGTAATGACTTTCGTCACGAAATGTCCTCATTATGAAAGATTTCCTCGAAGAATATCAATTACCCACTCTCAATTAATTTAATTTTTTTTGTCAGAATAGTCCAAATTTCAGTTTCTTATATGACCTCTGCCAAGGAATTAAGAATTAGAATAGACATATGTCATCATTATCGCATTGTTATTGAATTTCTGTCTGTTACTTAAGTAAGAAAATACAGTAATTATAGCAAATTAATGCTCACGATGCTAGGATTCTTTGTGCCATCAGTTTTTCGACAGGTTTCATGCATCGAAGATTGTCTGAAAAAATTGATATGTTATACAATGTATTCATTTTCCATAGATCCCAATATAAGATACTGAGTCTGTGAGATGTGGAAAGTAGTCAATTTACAGATAAACAACTGTATAACAAAATAGATCAATGTTCTGTCACAGCGTAATATATACGTTCATTATATCAACTACATTTATACAAACTACTGGCAGTTATTATGTAGATACCACAGAAATAAATTATTCGATGAAGTATTCCACTCGACCGATACTTGAAGAACTATCCCGGTGGGTAGCATGAGCATACCTACCGCTAGTACAGGCCACTAAAAATGTCTGATTTTACATTGTAACTGCATTAAACGAAAAAATGTTTGCGACTTCAGGAAGTATGTTATACTATTTTGAGTATGTATTCAACTGTAGTTGTTCAATACAGTACTTACTCTTTATGAACATTTTTATTTCCCTTTGCGACCCAAGTCGTCCTCTGAAATGGGTATAAAATTATGCGCGAAGCAAAAGGTCGCTATACACATTGAAGTACGACAGAACTGTATCATCATATTTACGACAGCCTGATATTGTGTTGTATTTTTAGTTAGCTGCGCAGTCGTATAGGAGACCAAGTTTTCCTGCGCAGAGGACAGAGATCGTAAACATGATATAGTTGGATGACAAAGGTTTATTGCTTTTCGACAATCAGCCAACGGCCTCCTTCCATATATTCCGTACATCTTCGTGGATATTCACCAGTACGTAATGAGGTCACCGATTTCTCAGTGCAAATCATTGTATATTCACTACAAAATTTTGTTTTAATGGCAGTGCAAGTTCATTTCTGTGGAAGCTGCTGTAAAGCAAGAATGGATTTATACTAGGTGGTTTTCATTTTGCAACAGCAGAACGTAACAATGTCTGAAGATGGAAACCATTGTTCAATAACTCCGAAAACGTAGGATTTTACTACACGATAGCCACAAGACTTCCTCTTGCATAAAGATTTCCTCCATTACATGTCAGAGGACCTTAATTAATAGCATACTCAATAATCTTAATTTTTTTGGCCTTACGCCTCGTCGATGTCGATGTCATTAGAGACTGGAAAGGACTGGGGACTGGGAACAGGAAGGAAATCAGCCATGGTCTTTTGAAGAAAGCTTCCCGGCATTTTCCTGGAGTGATTTGAGAAAACCATGGAAAACCCGGACGGGGATTTGAACTCTCGTCCTCCCTAATGCGAGGTCAGAGCGTTACCGCTCTCACCACGCTCGCTTGAAATCTATTCCAGACAGAACTTCCATAATGGTTAATGTGGTATATTACGAAGAACCATATAACAGATTTTAAATTTCACATTAATTTATACTTATCAATATCGTGTTGTAAATTCCATCTCTCTCTGAAAAATTTTACTTTTTGATGGAACAAAATTCTAAATGTATTGTTCGGCTCTGTATTGGATTCACCTGTTTGTCTATGAGGAAATGAAAGACTGGATCCAACATCATAAATCATTATTCTGAGGGAACCTGTGTTCAACCATACATAAAAGAAAGTGTTACATACAGTTGTACAGTTTTACGAACGAGTCATAAAAACTTTCCATCATAAGTCAATAGTGGTTGTTGTGTACCCGTGCATTGGTCGTGCAAACAGAGCACCGATATCGGTAAAAACTAATAATTAGATGTGAATGTTGGTTTTGATGTTTTTACAACAAAAATGGTAGGACTTAAATGTTATTTTCCTTGTCGTTATGTATATTTAGTAACCATATTTTTTGTTTCTGTTGTACGAGCTATGACTGCATGAGAACACAAAATAATTATCTATGAACACGAAATTAAAGTGATTTTAAGTACAATTAGGAGAATTAAAGAATTACGGTTTCATGATTCATATCGATCCTCTTGTACGAATCATAAAACTGTAAAGTTCATATAATGCTTAAAAATTATTAATCTCATTTCGTAAACCTCGTTGAACTGCCAATGTTGTACTGGTTTAAACTTACTTAAACTTATATTTTAGTTAAAGTATTATTCCAAATCGATTGTATAACATAAAAAATATTATATAAAATGTACTTACGTTTCATAGAGAGTTTCAGAAAGCTGCTTAGGAAAAGGTGCTATAGTAGGTAATTAAAATAGGGTAATACTAATATACTCAGGAGTATCCAGTCTTCCCTGGGGAAAAAATGTGTTACATTTCTCACAGCAGAGTTACTGGTTTTGTGTAACATATTTATATTTGTCAAGCAATATTATCTTTTCTTAATTATTTAGCAGCTCACTATCTCCACAGATATTTACAGAACAGAGCATTCATTATTCCTTCTTGTTATGTCGTTACGCAGATAAAAATAGTGGTTAACTATATGGTCAGGTGGTTCTTAATTTTTAACAACCTTCGTTTCATAAATTAGTAGCAAAGTTATTTCAATTTTTTTCACAAATATCACGAGTCCAAAGGCCCATTAAAATATTTTAAAACATTTGTTGTTTTCGAGTTGTATTGTTCGACCAGCAACTTTGTAATCGTAATCTTAAATATAAAGATGAATGTTTGTTTGTTTGTTCTTCATACAAATCCACAGTTTTCATCCAATCTCGATGAAACTTTGCACACTAACCCTTTGAGACAAGGAGAAAAAGACTGTCTACATTTGGTTGAAAAATTATCTGTATAAATAACACATGTTGTCTCATAACTACGAAATACGGCAATAGACAGACACGTTGGATACCAACGTCTCCGCACCGTGGTCTCCGGTTCAAATCTCCGTGGATGATAAGATTTTTAAAAATTGTTTTTCATCGTAATAGTCAGGCCTGTGCCGCAGGTTAATCGGACTGAATGTTAAACTGTAGATATTAGAAAGTTAGGGGTGCAATTCTAGGCAAATCGTAGGTAGTCTTGCAATGTTGTAGGTGTACACTTTTTTACGTTATAATGATCCCTCAGGTGTTGTTTGCAGTCAGTGTGTGAGTGTGAACCACAGTAATATTATTATAAATACGGAAGTATGTCTCTCTCTCTTTGTTACGTTTTGACGACTAAATGGCTATATTGTTGTGTTGGAATTTTATAAGGAAATCTGTATGAAGGGCACAGGATATTTTTTCCAGTATGACTAACAGTTGTGTTCACGAAATTTTGAGACCTTGTCGAATGGTGACAGAAATATGTTGGAAATTGATTCTCTTCAAGAGACAGGTTCAACGGTACAATGATATAGTGATAGCTTTCCTGTCATATTATTCCGACTCGATATTGTTTGGGACCAATCCTTCGTTACCAACAACTTTTTATATTTAATTCTGGCAAAAAAATTCTTAATCTACGCGTACGAAGTCGCGGGTACGAGCTAGTAGCAATATAAAATTTTATTTTAACCTTCCCAAATTTTACCGATTTTAAATGATATTGAACCACTGTCCTAATGCTTGTATCTTTGCCACTAAACTTGTAAGAAAGTTTCACAATTCCATTTTTTTCTCAACGAGAGAATGAATTTAGTTTTCTTATTAAAATCACTTACAGTTTTTTTTCCCAAATTGGAACTAAGGTATTATGAAACTTTGTTACAGCGTGTTCAACACTATCCACACGAGGCTTCGTGACTGCATGTGAACGTGTTGTTCATCACAGCTCGTGCGTGTCTGATGAAAGCAGACAGCCGGGAGCAAATGAGCCCCGCTGTCTGTCTTCCTGTTGCTGCGTGACGACTCCCACCTCGGAGCGACGGCAGGTGGTACGGGGGATCACGCACGTCTCGGAGTCACATTCCGTCTTAGCCGCGCCCGAGACAGACGCTAAACGCCTTGTTTATCAGCAAGGCGCGGAGCGCGCCACGGAAATAGCCGAGGGCGTACGATCGGCTGCGTCGCGGGGCGGCCTAGGCGCCAGGGGCCGCCTGACACGGCCTGACACAGGGAGGGAACGAGGCACTTGTTTACCGCGCGCTCAAGGCAGCCGGCAGTGGCATTAGCATAGCGGCGGCGTTTACGAACAGCACTGAGGCGTACATCTTCTGAGGAGAACTATCCTAACAAATCAAAGCGTACTCGGCGGTAAATATCAATTTAGTTACCAGATAGAATTCGTCTAAATAGGGAAACACATATATCAAAATATGACCATTAAACTAGTGTATTTTCTCCATTATTAAACGTTCTGAATTACTCTTCAAATAAAATCTCTCCTACTGAATAGTTTACTGCAACTGTACATTTTCCTCTCACAGACCACAGAGCAGTCCGTGGAAATACTGGGTACTCGAATTCACATCCGGAAGAAACGGAGAATTTTTGTCAGAGGCGAACTTTCCACTGAGAAACTACCTCTACGCAAATACAGTAGAGAGTTTAGTTAACTTTATTTCTTTGGTCACTTCTACTGTACCATTGGGCCACAGGTAGCCTCAGTATTCTTGTAATCGTGACAGAACCATAAATCTATACAAGAATCAAGTGGATATAATAAAAGTAGAGAATCATGAGAAACATGCAACAGTTAAAAAGAGTGTGAGACAAGGAAGTAGTCCATCCCCATGATATTCAATTTGTACGTAGAGGAAGCAATTTAGGAATTAAAATAAAAATTTGAATGTGGTATAATTGTTCAAGGAGAAAAAAAAATCAGTATGCTACGATTTGCTGATGACATTGTCCTGTTAGCTAAACAGACTAAGGATCTTGAGAAGTTACTAAAGGAAAAGTGTGGACTAAATATAAACCAAATGAAGAGAAAAGTGATACAATGTAGCAAAAATGATGACAATAATAGTGTATTAAGTATAAAAATAGAATACATAGTAAGTGAATTCTGTTACTTAGGAAGTAAAGTTACAAATGTTGTCCATGCAGGAATGACGTTAAAATCAGAATAGAAATAGCCAAAAAAGCCTTATTGAAAAAAAGAAGTACCTTTGTTTCAAATATTGATCTAGGACTAGGAAAGAACTTTTTAAAACTCTATGTGCGGAACACAGAACTTAATGGCAGCGAAACAAGGACTTTAAGAATACCAGAAGTAAGGAAAATTGAAGAATATGAAATGTAATGCCACAGAAGGAGACTGAAAATTAAGTTTAGAGATAAAGTACGAAATGAACGTGTTTTGGAAATGATTGTCAGGAAAGATGCTTATTAGAGATAGAGAAAGAAGATAGGATAGTGGGTCACATTTTTAGATATGCGGGATTGGTTAAATTGTTAGTGGAGGGGAAAGTCGATGGAAATAATTGTAGAGGCAGACAGAGATTGAAGCATATGAGGGTGATAATTGTGCGTGTATGTTGAGATAAAGAGGTGAGGTTAGAGCGAGATAGGAAGAAATGGGGGATTGCATCAAACAAGCTAAGATACAGATGGCATCAAAAAAAACAAAAAAAAACCTCATACATCGTATGAGATATGAGGTCGTCAATTCAAGAGAAACTCTTTACGTTCCATCGGATCTATTTAATGTTATAAATCCTATATAGAGTTAGGTTTCTACAGATTTAATGGTGTGATTTATTTGATATCAGCCCAGCTTTTTGTTACTGGTTTGCTACCTTCCTGCTCATAAACAGTCTATCTATTTATTTTAGAGAAAAATGACCCATACATAAAATTTTACAACTTAAAGATTGCAATAAATGGGAGATAAATATTATTATGAGAATTACATGTTCAGCTGGTTATATTTAAAAATTAGTTTTAATAGAGGAGATTGGTTATTTTACTACAGGAATCTTGAATTTTTATTCGTTTAAACTTTAATTAAAGATAACAAAAAATCCTCCTTACTTTGATTTTTGAAGTAGAATATAAAACGATCTGTTCTATCCCTCAAGTAAGATTGGATATATATTGTAATTTTATTAAATACAACAAAATTTCATTTATTTTAAATATTGTTTCATGGTAAATAATGTGAGAGTATAAGTCAAGAATCATGAAAGAAGGTTAATGGAGTATGAAAAACCAAAACGTACACTAAATCCTCCATTTAAAATTAATACAGACATCTTTCTGCCTGCGAGAATCTTTGTGGCACAGTGGAGTGGAAGAGACATTATACCGGTGGAAGGTCCCAATGGATTGCAACATAGGACATTACAAGCGGTGAGATTTACGATCTTTAATAGGTCATAGTCAATCTATACGAACTTGATAAGCAGCATATTATGCAGATTTGTATAAACATGGCAAAGAATAGCTATGGCTGAGAGACGAATCGCAAACTATGTCTGAAGTTAAATGTCATGAATTATCATAGTATTATGACGTACACGACATCAGAAACACACAGGAACTATCCGAGCAAGAAATACAGGACAATAGGTGATATTTTATAAAAAGATCCTATTTCTAACGGTAGACCAACCTAAATACTGCAGCACAGAACGGAGTTATTCTCGAAATACATGAAAACAGAGGATATTTTTAGGGAATAGGAATATTTTTTTTAAAGTTACTGTTTGTTGATAATATTGTTACATTGCCGATGTAACCAGAGACCGGAGAAACTGCTTAGAGGCCTATTTGGCGCCTGCAAAATCATGTAGACGATGAAAGTGAGAAGGGTAGCCTTTAAAAGTTCGGAGCCACTTCAAGTCGATGACTAAGAGGGGAGAACATTAGATTAACTCGCAGCCTACACTGGAGACCAGCTGAAAATTTATAAGTGTCTGTTCATATTTGTACTAGAGAGAGAAGATCCTGATAGTAGTGTTTGTCGATACTGAGAGCTGTGCAGTTTGATGCGAAACGTACTCTGTATATGTTAATATTTTATTTTAAATATAAGTCACCTTAATTTTAATCAACTCTTTGGGTAGAGGTTTCAACGATACGTTTGCGGTGGTTGCCTTGGGGCAGGTATAGAGTGCAGGGAAAAGATAACAAACTAGCTCTGCTTGACCCTCCTTGGATGACAGGCTGCCGATAAAGCAGGTAGTCCCAGCTGAAAATATTCTGCAGGGGGTTGTGAGAAATGTCAAGTTAACCATATGTGCCAATTACAGCAACTAGCACTTAGCTTAATAAAGGGAGCATTGGCGATGATTATGTCACTGTTAATCTGAGAAAAGTATAGATCAGTGAGCAAGAAAGAGGAGAGAATATAAGAGAATTGCTATATTTGTCTTCGGAAATTACCACAAAAAACAATCGGTAACTAATATGATAAATGAGCTAGAGTGAAATTCATTGGAGGATATTAGGAGGGTGAAGAGAATCGTGGGAATGTACAATGTATATATTGGTTACGAAACATCGAAAGATATTGGTGGGAAAATTAAGAGAGGTATGTGGAAAGGTAAGGTTGATTATGACCAGAAGTTGGCATTTGATCTCAGGCATAAGGATGAGGGAATATTTTCTTTCTTAGGAAATGGTGTAAGGGATTAGAATGAATTACCAAGAGAAATCATGAATAATTAACCCAAAAAAAGCGCATGTAAGGGAAGGCAGGGCTGACAGTTGACGTCATCAAAGGGTCCTAGCGTAAAAAAGCTAGGGAATCTTGAGTTTCTGTGTGTTTCCTCCAATTACATAATTTGTTGATAAATGTTAATACTTATTATCAATAATATTTTACATGTGGGAGCAACGAGACGAGGGACTCCTCGCGATTGGTCGACAGAGACAAGAGGCCGTTCCTTGGAGGGGGAACCGAGTTGACTTCAAAATTTGATTTTGGGAGTCAGATTATTTGATGCCGGTTCCTGGACCAGCCGCGAACAGCATGCTCTGTACCGCCTTCATTCTTTGTACTATGTAAAAGTCATTTCGTCGATGTAGAAGTTTTTTTGAGGTAGACATCTGTTACTGAGTATCCGAGTCCTCATGTATTCAAGTGACTGGTTCCGTTTGGTTCAACTGCAGGTAAATGGTAACGACAATTTTCATCCACCCATTTTTGAACTTGTTTGAGTCTATACTTCACTCTATATTGCCCTATAACTGCGAATGCAAATTAATTTGCCTGATAAGAGACATGTTGTGCCGAAGTCTCGGTCAGGAAGTAATGCATTTTCATTAGGATTTAATGAGTAATTTGATGCTGGCATCGCATTCGGGGGGACGGCGTTTCGAATCCCCGTCCGGGCATCCGGATTTGGGTTTTCCATGGTTTCCCAAATCACTCCAGGCGAATGCCGGGATACTTCCTTCAAAAGGCCATGGCCGAATTCCTTCCCATTCCTTGCCCCCCTATCCTTTCCCGTCTCTAAAGAGCTCGCTGTTAAGAGACGTTAAGCACTTAAAAAAAAGGGTAATTTGATCTGAATTAACAGGCACCCAAGAACTGAAAACAATGAATCTGAAACTAGCCAGTTGTATCATGTGTCAAATATTGTATTTTTTTAATTGTATCTTCAATGTTATGTAACTTATTAAATCATAAATGCT
>JARYHS010012519.1:184174297-184304915 GCA_031002005.1 Vandiemenella viatica
TGCTGATTGCGATTTGTAAACGCTCGGCAGCTCTAACTGGTGCAGCCGGTGAACGAGTGGCAGAAGCGGTGAGGTCTGCAATTAACGTTAACAGCGGAGCCGAGCGGTTCAAAGCTCACCCACTGGGACTACCACGCACGGGCCAAACTCTCGACAAGTTCACAGCCCCAAGTCTAACCAAGGGACCGTGTTCTACAAGGCATATGTTCTGCTGCCGGTCGTGCTAGCTACATTAGTTGGCTTGTGGAGAAATAGCGTATTTTCGAGAAAAGCTGTACATTTTAAATTTTTTGGACGTGTTCAGTGTAATAATTCAAATACACAGAGTATTAATTGAAATATTTGATCGAATAAATGTGGAAAACACATCATGTTACCCCTACAGTATAGACGTATGGGTACGTATGAAGGGAGAAAAAATAGTGTGTTAGGAAAAATCATTATCAGATATAGTATATAGCTATTTCTACCCTCAGTTGGAGTAACAGTTTAAGGAGTTGGCTTGTGGAGAAATAGCGTATTTTCGAGAAAAGATGTACATGTATTTGCAGAAATTGTTGTATGTTTTTGAATTTCTTGAACGTGTTTCGTGTAATAATTCAAACACACACGGTATTAACTGAAATATTTAATCGAATAACTGTGGAAAACACATCATGTTACCCCTATGGTATAGACGTATGGATGCGTGTGAAGGGAGAAAAATATTGTGTCAGGAAAAATAATTTTATGATATAGTTTAAAGCGATTTCTCTCCTCAGCCTTAGTAACAGCTCGAAACAATGTGAGGTTTGATGTAATATCTCCTTCTCTATCATAGGCGCGGCTCACATATTCCAAATTACAGTAATTATACAGATATTTGTCTTTAGTGTGAATATAAAATTCGAATGGTGTTCAAATCTAAGTCTTAATTCAAGTTTACTTTTAGAAAAACAAACAAATCCTGAATTTGGTATTGGTATTGCGTTGGTACAGATTCCAATCTATATAAAGAAGTCTTTCTGTTATTAGTTACTAATATAAAGTTTTTTGGTAACCAGCTGAAATAACACGATGTTTTCAGATGATATTTCGACGGTCAAACCCTCCGGCACCATCTTGAAGTGATGTGTTAACTAGTTCTTAATAAAGTAACGTGTCGGTTGGCCAATCAAGAAAGCACCCCGCCTTTGATAACCTCGACACTGACAAGGCGTAAAGTCACAAGGTAAAAAAAAAAAAAAGTGGTATGAAGTTTCGTACTTTCGACTAAGTCAGTAATTCAATTGAAGATGCACGTTACGAATTACTATAACCAGCAGGTCACTTTTTGACCTACCACGATAGTTTTAAAGTTGTTTATAATCATTTAATTGCTCACTATGTTAATTGCCAGTAGTATACCATCAAATTGGTTTCTTTCATCCGTTTCGCTGAAATACCTTGCACGTAGACTCACAGCTGTTAATAACATGAACAATTACATCTGAGCGCATGTTTCTGGTTGAAAAATCACTTTTTAGAAACATTTATGATGTGGTTGTTCTCTGTCAGCGTATCAACCATAACTGACCCATATTTGTCACACCTAATTATCTCTACTTATTTTCTATATTTATTAAAAAGTATTTAAATTTGTGTGCCAAAGTAGTTACAAAGTTTCTGTAACAGTTATAAGCAAAAATAATTATATCCCCCAGCGTTTATCGGGGGCACAGGAAGTGATACACTCAAAGACATAGAATTTTTTTCGTAATATTATTGTACATAGGGCATAAGCGATGATTTGTGGCACTGCCCAACTTTATATTTCACGCACTTGATTAAAAATGTTGGCACCAGATCCCGTTGTTTATAGGACCACCACCACGGCCGCGTGAGTAGCGACATTCCGGGTCCCCTGCTGGGCGCTGGGATTAACGCTCCGTACTCGGCTGAGCGTTATCTCAGAAGGTCTGCTGCGTAAGGCCCGTACTTCGTCCACCGTGCCTCGCCTTAACGCCAGCAAAGATAAATACAACACGAGTCCAGCGCAGCGCTCCCTTATCTGCAGATAAAGGGTTAATGGGGTGAGGTCGCTGCCAGATAGTGCTACGCAGCAAGAGCCACCTCTACGAGAGGCGGTGCAGCACTACGTAAAAAACACTGTGCACTCAAAAAAGTGTCATCTCATGCAGGGTGACCGCTCTTAGGCTTAAACGTGACATTCACTTACTGCTAGCTCAGCAAGTAAGAGATATGTGGCTGAGTAAGACCATTAGTCTTCTCTTCTTGTTGCAAACAAAGCAGGAGATATGTATGCACTCGAATTTCTTTTAGCTCCACATATTAATTGATGTTGATTACATTCTCGCATTCCAGACAGGCGGATATTCAATGTGAAGTAACTGCCCTTCATTTCCAGAACTCTATAAACAATGAAATAGAAACAGGATACGCAAGATCGAAAAAAAATTATAACATAAAGCGCTTGTCTAAAAATCTTCAAATAAAGCACCACAACTCGGTCGAGAAACCAGAATGTCTATATGCGAGTGAATGGCTAGTGTTGAACTATAGATTGGATAAACTGGAATTACTAGGAAGATCAACCATACCGAGCGTGGTGGTGTAACGGCTAGCGTTTGGCCTCGCATTAGGGAGGACGGCGGTTCGAATCCCCGTCCGGGCATCCTGATTTGGGTATTCCATGGTTTCATAAATCACTCCAGGCAAATGCCGGGATGCTTTCTTCAAAAGGTCATTGCCGAATTCCTTCCCATTCCTTGCCACCCATCCTTTATCGTCTCTAAAGACCTCGCTGTTAGAGATAAAAAAAAGAACAATCATGAGAAAAGTCTTGGGTCCAGTTAAAACAATAGAACTATGGATATTAAGAAGTAATAAGGAAATATAGCAGAACGTAGAAAATATAGCAGAATCAATAAGAGAAAGGAGATTGCTGTTTTTTGGACACGTCTATAGAATGAATGATAATGGACTAACAAAAAAAAGATATTAAATTATTTTGGTGGAAAAATCAACAACTAGCTGGATTCAAGAGGTTAAGAAAGATTTGGAAAGAAATAAGATAAGAGAGTAGGAAATTATGGAAAGAGATATCTTTATAAAGAAAGAATTAAGTTTGGAAGGATTCCAATGCAGAAGAGGAAAGAAATCTGCTCCGAAGAGGTCTGGGGAAAGAAGGAAGAAACATAGTAAGATTATGAACGAATATTGGAATGAATGGAAGATAAAACAACAACAAATGATGTCGAATTGAAATTGGGATGTGGTCCAAGCAGGCATTAGCTGTCAGTCACAAGTTGGCATCTTGAATACATACTCCTTCCTATGTAGTCTAGGATAACAGATATTAGTTTGTTAACTAATATTCTTTTGCGGAAGGGTATGGAAAAACAAATTTTTAGTTCATACATTGTGAAATAATTTTTGTTTTATTCAGTACCCTGGTGACAGCCACTTTATCAAAAAAATTATTGTGAAGACCATTTTAAATGGGTCGGTTTCTCATTGTTTTGCTATGCGATAATGTTGTCATTAAATTTAATTGTAAATATAGGTGATGGCGACGCTACATTGCAGTAGTTGGCATTTCAGTGTGAACTAATATGTCCTTTAATTCCAGAGTTCTATAAACAATTAAATATTTGCCAGCCGCTGGTTGAGATGGTAAATACATACTCCATAATTTCGTTTATTATTTTATGAACCTAGCATTCCTTGGCAGAAGTGTAAGAAAAAAGTTTTAATTTATACATTGTGGAATGATGTCTATTCTTTAAAATATCCTGTTGAGTACCACTTTATCAAAAATTTTAATATGAATACCATTTTCTATGGATCGGTTTCCCGTGATTTTCATCTGCGTGAATGTTGTAGTTAAATTTAATTTTAACTGTAGATGAATACGATGTTGTGTTCCTGACTGTTGCGTCATGGTGAGTATTTTTTTAGTTTTGTTAAAAAAGAGAGAAACTGAAACTAGGAGGCTGGCCATTGAGGCTTAATTTAATGAAAGGAACGGCGTCTCTTATCATCCGCATCTGAAGGACAAACTACGAACAGAATTGATGAACATATCAATAAGTACTGTGGAGAAGGTGTGCATTTAACCAGGGTGTTTATTGCACAATCTGGTGATTGAGTAATGTGCTGCAGCACCTGTCCTAACTTGATGATGGAGTCAATAAGAACGTGTTAGTTATTTTCCACCAGAGCCAGAACCTGTTAAACCCACTTGGTGTTCCAAACAGTGCCACAATGCATTAGCAATCTTGCCTTTGAAGATTATCTTCTAAGTAACATTTATTTTATATCAGTTCAAAGGTTATAAGTACCGTGAAAGTTCCATAAACTTTTCAAGTGTTTAAGTATTAATAAATACATCTTTATCTTTAACATAAAATAAAATTGTAGAAAAGTTGTGTCTGTACGTGAAAACTATTTCATAAAATTATTTCAGTGTGAATTAATGAAGTCATAATGGTAAAAATTCGAATTTTTGTCTGCCTTTCTGTAAGTTGGTCTGTCTGAAAATGCACTTAATAATTGTGTATGTCAGGGTTCGGAATATATCATATTTTCATCATGATAAGTTACAAAGTTTAAAGCAATAACTATACAAAACCGTGTTTTTTTTGTTGTTAAAATTTTTGTCCGCCTACCCGCGGCTTCACGCGAAAAGTGATGAAGGATTCTGATAAAACAGTGCATAGTGATAGCTTATACTACCAAACGTCCTATGCGATACCTTTGATCCAGATTAGTAACAAAGAACGGAACGCTCAAAGAAATACAGTGCAATTAGATTTTTCTTTTCTATCTTTGGGCACATCTCGGAAAAATTAATGAACAGATTTCAACTAAACCTAACACAGTGATGGTTTTAGTCATGGTTTAACGTACAGTGTACTCTTATATAATCAGTATCGTATATATCTACGATACACAGGCCAATGCCATTAATTTTGGAACCTTTGTCTGTTATCCATTACTTCTGCAAAGCCCCAAAAGAATTGATTTCAGTGAAACTGCACAAAGTGGTAACCATTGTTATCAACTAACGTGTAAGATACCTTTTATACCTTTTGGTATCATATTTCGTTCATGTTATAGAGGGTAAAACTGAAAATTTTGTAATTTTTGCATGCCTGTGCAAACAAAAACCAACTGTACACAGTGATAGCTTATGCCGTATAAGTGGTAATATATGTTACGATGTGACATTTTTTCTTAATAGGCTCCATCAATTTATTATTGTCTGCATGAAACCTACTCGCAGCGGAAATATTTTCAACAATTGAATACTAAAAAGTGCAGTGCATTACACAAGAGCGACCGAGTTACATGGAGAGTAATATCGCTCTTTGTCCTGACATTCGGGAGGATGTGGGTTCGAATACCCGTCCGGCCAACCTAACTACGGTTTTCTATGGTTTTTCGGAGTCCTTCCAGGCAAATGCACTGGCGGTTCCTTTATAAGGCCATGGCTCACCTCCGTACTGTGTTCGCTTAAGTTAGGTAGATTGGAAAGGTCCGTGATACCCTACGGCATCTCACATCCCATACTTTACATGGGATATATATATAGGCCCTACATGGAAACATTAGGAAAGCTATGTAAATAATGTATTTTCTACTTCCAAATTTTTATTAAATTTTATCCTAGGTAGTGAGGCATTACGCCAACAGTTAATAAAGTAGTGATTTAAACCACGTATGAAATTATGTGTATTACATTGTGCTTATTGCTATTAATCTCTCTGTTGATTCGTTACCAAAATCAATACAAAGTTTTGCTAAATTGATGGTGTTACTTTAAAGGCGATGGAAAAACGGACAATATTTTTGCCACTCACGAGGACAAAGTTACTAGATAAATGTTGTGCCTGTACACAATATTTATTGAAAGAAGAGTAATTGAGTGTACACTACTAATGACATGAGTGTAAATGCAGTAAAAGTGGAGTTCAGCACACTTGCCGGTTGGAAATATTAATGAAGCTTCAGCAGTCACACCAGAAAGCAATAGTGCCTTGACGGTCGTCTGGCAGCAGAGAACAACTGTGAGAATCGTAACATCTGCAGACAGCGTGCCCGGGATTTCAAGTTAAATAAAAAGTTATGCAGTTCAATTGTATTCGCTGCTGAATCAACAGAGGAGCATTAAACTTTTTGTAAGAGATAACGGGATAAGATCGAGTACAAAAGTAAGACCGAACTTCCACTAATGTTTCGAGTAACTTTCGAAAGCTGTATAGTATCTTTTACGATTATTTTTACTGTAACAAGTGACATAACTGCGTCATTCAACAAAGGGATAGTTTAAGTAAAAACTGTTTGTTAATTACTAGTTTAAAAACCCGTCAGAAATGACGGATACTTCTGTGGACAAAGAATAGAGCAGCGATCAATAGTTGGCCTAAAGTGGCCAATAATTATGACAGAAATCATGACCGAACATGGCATAAAAGAAATACAATTTTGTGATCTTATTTTTTACGTAATACTCAAAAAAGTAATACGTTTACCATATAAGTGTTGATAAGTTCTAGTAAGGTTTCCCTACATATTTACAGTGACACGTATGGGCAGATGAGCGAAACCATCTTCTGCCATCATTGCCTAGGCAAATATGGCCGATCAGAACGATAGATATCATGACTAAACTTGTCTTTTTGTATTATTAGATCATTTAGTATCCAGCTGTCTGATGTGACAGTAAAAGGGCCTTTAAATAATATAATTTCGAGAAAGCCATTCAGAAACAATAGAAAGTAATGGTCAGAAGCAAAGGAACATACGAAATGTCCTCAATTCATAGGCTGGAGTTTTGTGAACAATGTATTACCTGGTACTTATGTGGAGAAGCAACACATTGTATAATGGGGAGGAGGGTCATGGGAGTGTACAGGGCTTATATTGCCGATGAGGCATGGAAAGATATTGCAGTAGGTATGAAAAGTAGTTCATGGAAGGGAAAAGATGACCATGACCACAAGCTGGCACTCGATTTCAGGCACAAGGGTGTGGGAAGATTTTCTTTTTTAGGTAAGGGTGTCAGGGATTGGAAAGAGTTAAAAAGGGGAATGATGAATAACTTACTAAAAACGTTAAAAGAGTGTAAAATTAAAATTTGTAGAGGGCAAATGTAGGTGGGTGCAAGAAAGGGGGAAGTTGGGTGTGAAGGAAATTGCCACCGGAGCCTGTGCTCCATTGCAATTAAATTAAATCAAATTAATTATGCTTGCGACATTGGCGATGAAGAATCGGTCTATATTTTATTATGCTGTGAAAATGATTGGAATCTATAATATCGTATTATACCTGTTTTTCAGGCAACCCAATTTATGCACGAATTTAATTATTTATTTTATATCTCAGGTCAAAGAAAATTAATTCTTTTAATTAATTAAAAAGAAATAGGTTCTTCAACAAAAATTTGTACAATAGCACATATAAATCTGACCGTTTATTTTACTCGGAGAGGTATTACACAAGGATGGTTGAATCTACGTCAACAACAATCGTAATCAAAATATTGCATCCTTGACTACACCAAATATCAACATTGGAAAAATTCCATTATTAACATAGAAAATGAATTAGTCAGCTCAGACACCATAATTCAATTGTTACAAGTGATATAACAATTTACAAACAAAATAAAAGAACAGCAAAATAGAAGAACAGGAAAATAAAAGCACGTCGTTTATTTCATGGTTCCCAGTCCGGGTAAAACTCATTAAATGGTCGGAAGCACGAAAACTCCTATCTGCATATCTCTTTGCCTGGGCCGTCATAATGGCTTGAGAGATCAGAGAATTTTAGTGAAGTCAGTTAAGTGTTGGAGGTCTTAAGCATGTTAGCAGCTCAAGTGTATTTGATAGGGGTGTTTGATTACTTTAATTATTATTTACAGGTCAATATTTATTTTACTTTTAATAGTTTCAATGTTTGACGAGTAGGGAGATTTTCAGATTTTCTAAACATTATGTAAGCTGAGAATGTCTTAATTCGACAATTTATTCGATAATTAACGTGTATTCAACCATAACCGCTTTAAAAAATATAATCCCAAAAGTCCTTGGCAAGCAAACACCGCTGCACTACATTAATTGGTCGACTAATTACAGCATAAAAATTATATTGTAAATAAATGACATTAGCAATCACCATATTACTGAAGTAGCATTTATGATTTAATAAGTTACATAACATTGAAGATATAATTTAAAAAATACAATATTTGACACCTGATACAACTGGCTAGTTTCAGATTCATTGTTTTCAGTCCTTGGATGCTAGTTAATTCAGATCAAATTACCCTTTTTTTTAACTGCTTATCGTCTCTTAACAGCGAGGTCTTTAGAGACGGGAAAGGATAGGGGACATGGAATGGGAAGGAATTCGGCCATGGCCTTTTGAAGGAAGCATCCCGACATATGCCTGGAGTGATTTGGGAAACCATGGAAAACCCAAATCCGGATGCCCAGACGGGGATTCGAACCGCCGTCCTCCCAAATGCGAGGCCAGAATCAAATTACTCATTAAATCCTAATGAAAATGCATTACTTCCTGACCGAGACTTCGGAACAACGTGTCTCTTATCAGGCAAATTAATTTGCATTAGCAGTTATAGGGCAATCTAGAGTGAAGTATATACACAAACACGTTCAAAAATGGGTGGATGAAAATTGTCTTTACCATTTACCTGCAGTTGAACCAAACAGAACGTCACTTGAATACATGAGGACTCTGATACTCAGTAACAGATATCTACCTCAAAAAACTTCTACATCGACGAAATGACTTTTACATAGTACAAAGAATGAAGGCGGTCCAGAGCGTGCTGTTCGCGGCTGGTCCAGGAACCGGTGTCAAATAATCTGACTCCCAAAATCAAATTTTGAAGTCAAATCGGTTCCCCCTCCAAGAAACGGCCTCTTGTCTCCGTCGACCAATCGCGAGGAGTCCCTCGTCTCGTTGTTCCCACATGTAAAATATTGTTGATAATAAGTATTAACATTTATTAACAAATTATGACATTGGAAGAAACACACACAGAAGCTCAAGATTCCCTTGCTTTTTTTCGCTAGGACCTTTGATGACGTCAACTGTCAGACCTGCCTTCCTTTCCATGCGCTTTTTTTGGGTTAATTATTCATGATTTCTCTTGGTAATTCATTCTAATCCCTTAAACCCTTTCCTAAGAAAGAAAATATTCCCTAACCCTTATGCCTGAGATCAAATACCAACTTCTGGTCATGATCAACCTTACCTTTCCACATACCTCTCTTAATTTTCCCACCAATATCTTTCGATGTTTCGTAACCAATATACGCATTGTACATTCCCACGATTCTGTTCACCCTCCTAATATCCTCCAATGAATTTCACTCTAGCTCATTTATCATATTAGTTACCGATTGTGTTTTGTGGTAATTTCCGAAGACAAATATAGCAATTCTCTTATATTCTCTCCTCTTTCTTGCTCAGATTAACAGTGACATAATCATCGCCAATTCTCCCTTATTAAGCTAAGTGCTTGTTGCTGTAATTGGCACATATGGTTAACTTGACATTTCTCACAATCCCCTGCAGAATATTTTCAGCTGCAACTACCTGCTTTATCGCCACCCTGTCATCCAAGGAGGGTCAAGCACAGCTAGTCTGTTATCTTTTCCCTGCACTCTATACCTGCCCCAAGGCAACCACCACAAACGTATCGTTGAAACCTCTACCCAAAGAGTTGATTAAAATTAAGATGACTTATATTTAAAATAAAATATTAACATATACAGAGTACGTTTCGCATCAAACTGCACAGCTCTCAGTATCGACAAACACTACTATCAGGATCTTCTCTCTCTAGTACAAATATGAACAGACACTTATAAATTTTCAGCTGGTCTCCAGTGTATGCTGCGAGTTAATCTAATGATCTCCCCTCTTAGTCATCGACTTGAAGTGGCTCCGACCTTTTAAAGGCTACCTTTCTCACTTTCATCGTCTACATGATTTTGCAGGCGCCAAATAGGCCCCTAAGCAGTTTCTCCGGTCTCTGGTTACATCGGCAATGTAACAATATTATAAACAAACTAACTTATTTTTAAAATATTCCAATTCCCTAAATATTCTCTGTTTACATGTATTTCGAGAATAACTCCATTCTGTGCTGCAGTGTTTAGGTTGGTCTACTGTAAGAAATAGAATCTTTTTATAAAATATCACCTATTGTCCTATATTTCTTGCTCGGATAGTTCCTGGGTGTTTCTGATGTCGTGTACGTCATAATACTATGATAATTCGTGACATTTAACCTCAGACATAGTCTGCGATTCGTCTCTCAGCCTTAGCTATTCTTTGCCATGTTTATACAAATCTGCATAATATGCTGCTTATCAAGTTCGTATAGATTGACTATGACCTATTAAAGATCGTAAATCTCACAGCTTGTAATGTCCTATGTTGCAATCCATTGGGACCTTCCACTGGTATAATGTCTCTTCCATTCCACTGTGCCACAAAGGTTCTCGCAGGCAGAAAGATGTCTATATTAATTTTAAATGGAGGATTTGGCATACTGGTTAGTTTTTCATACTTTAGTAATGCCTTTTCGTGATGATTGACTTATTCCCTCACATTATTTAGAATGTAACAATATTTTAAATAAATGAAATTTTTTTGTGTTTAATTAAATTACAATAGATGCCCAATCTTACTTGAGGGATAGAACAGATCGTTTTATATTCTACTTCAAAATAAGGAGGATTTTTTTTGTTATCTTTAAATAAATTTAAACGATAAAAAAAATTCAAGATTCCTGTAGTAAAATAACCAATCTCCTCTATTAAAACTAATTTTTAAATATAACCAGCTGAACATGTAATTCTCATAATAATATTTATCTCCCATTTATTGCAATCTTTAAGTTGTAAAATTTTATGTATGGGTCATTTTTCTCTAAAATAAATAGATAGACTGTTTATGAGCAGGAAGGTAGCAAACCAGTAACAAAAAGCTGGGCTGATATCAAATAAATCACACCATTAAATCTGTAGAAACCTAACTCTATATAGGATTTATAACATTAAATAGATCCGATGGAACGTAAAGAGTTTCTCTTGAATTGACGACCTCATATCTCATACGATGTATGAGGTTTTTTTGTTTGTTTCGTTTTTGTTTTTGATGCCATCTGTATCTTAGCTTGTTTGATGCAATCCCCCATTTCTTCCTATCTCGCTCTAACCTCACCTCTTTATCTCAACATACACGCACAATTATCACCCTCATATGCTTCAATCTCTGTCTGCCTCTACAATTATTTCCATCGACTTTCCCCTCCACTAACAATTTAACCAATCCCGCATATCTAAAAATGTGACCCACTATCCTATTTCTTCTTTCTCTATCTCTAATACTCTTCCACAAGCATCTTTCCTCACAATCATTTCCAAAACACGTTCATTTCGTAATCTGTAAACTTAATTTTCAGTCTCCTTCTGTGGCATTACATTTCATATTCTTCAATTTTCCTTACTTCTGGTATTCTTAAAGTCCTTGTTTCGCTGCCATTAAGTTCTGTGTTCCGCACATAGAGTTTTAAAAAGTTCTTTCCTAGTCCTAGATCAATATTTGAAACAAAGGTTTTTTTTCAATAAGGCTTTTTTGGCTATTTCTATTCTGATTTTAACGTCATTCCTGCATGGACAACATTTGTAACTTTACTTCCTAAGTAACAGAATTCACTTACTATGTATTCTATTTTTATACTTAATACACTAGTATTTTTATCATGTTTGCTACATTTTATCACTTTTCTCTTCATTTGGTTTATATTTAGTCAACACTTTTCCTTTAGTAACTTCTCAAGATCCTTAGTCTGTTTAGCTAACAGGACAATGTCATCAGCAAATCGTAGCATACTGATTTTTTTTTCTCCTTGAACAATTATACCACATTCAAATTTTTATTTTAATTCCTAAATTGCTTCCTAAATTGCTTCCTCACGTACAAATTGAATATCATCGGGATGGACTACTTCCTTGTTTCACACTCTTTTTAACTGTTGCGTGTTTCTCATGATTCTCTACTTTTATTATATCCACTTGATTCTTGTATAGATTTATGGTTCTGTCACGATTACAAGAATACTGACGCCGCTACCTGTGGCCCAATGGTACAGTAGAAGTGGCCACCATAAGAAATAAAGTTAACTAAACTCTCTACTGTATTTGACGTAGAGGTAGTTTCTCAGTGGAAAGTTCGCCTCTGACAAAAATTCTCCGTTTCTTCCGGATGTGAATTCGAGTACCCAGTATTTCCACGGACTGCTCTGTGGTCTGTGAGAGGAAAATGTACAGTTGCAGTAAACTATTCAGTAGGAGAGATTTTATTTGAAGAGTAATTCAGAACGTTTAATAATGGAGAAAATACACTAGTTTAATGTTCATATTTTGATATATGTGTTTCCCTATTTAGACGAATTCTATCTGGTAACTAAATTGATATTTACCGCCGAGTACGCTTTGATTTGTTAGGATAGTTCTCCTCAGAAGATGTACGCCTCAGTGCTGTTCGTAAACGCCGCCGCTATGCTAATGCCACTGCCGGCTGCCTTGAGCGCGCGGTAAACAAGTGCCTCGTTCCCTCCCTGTGTCAGGCCGTGTCAGGCGGCCCCTGGCGCCTAGGCCGCCCCGCGACGCAGCCGATCGTACGCCCTCGGCTATTTCCGTGGCGCGCTCCGCGCCTTGCTGATAAACAAGGCGTTTAGCGTCTGTCTCGGGGCGCGGCTAAGACGGAATGTGACTCTGAGACGTGCGTGATCTCCCGTACCACCTGCCGTCGCTCCGAGGTGGGAGTCGTCACGCAGCAACAGGAAGACAGACAGCGGGGCTCATTTGCTCCCGGCTGTCTGCTTTCATCAGACACGCACCAGCTGTGATGAACAACACGTTCACATGCAGTCACGAAGCCTCGTGTGGATAGTGTTGAACACGCTGTAACAAAGTTTCATAATACCTTAGTTCAAATTTGGGAAAAAAAACTGTAAGTGATTTTAATAAGAAAATTAATTCATTCTCTCGTTGAGAAAAAAATGGAATTGTGAAACTTTCTTACAAGTTTAGTGGCAAAGATACAAGCCTTAGGACAGTGGTTCAATATCATTTAAAATGTGGGAAGTTTAAAATAAAATTTTATATTGCTATTACGATTACAAAGTTGCCGGTCGAACAATACAACTCGAAAACAACAAATGTTTTAAAAGATTTTAATGGGCCTTTGGACTCGTGATATTTGTGAAAAAATTGAAATAACTTTGCTACTAATTTATGAAACGAAAGTTGTTAGAATTTAAGAACCACCTGACCATATAATTAACCACTATTTTTATCTGCGGAACGACATATTTAAAACCATAACAAGAATGAAAAATGAATGCTCTGTTCTGTAAATATCTGTGGAGATAGTGAGCTGCTAAATAATTAAGAAAAGATAATATTGCATTACAAATATAAATATGTTACACAAAACCAGTAACTCTGCCGTGAGAAATGTAACACATTTTTTCCCCAGGGAAGACTGGATACTCCTGAGTATATTAGTATTACCCTATTTTAATTACCTATTATAGAACCTTTTCCTAAGCAGCTTTCTGAAACTGGCTATGAAATGTAAGTACATTTTACGTAATATTTATTATATTATGCGATCGATTGAGAATAATAATTTAACTAAAATATAAGTTTCAGTAAGTGTAAACCAGTACACCATTGGCAGTTCAACGATGTTTACTAAATGAGATTAATAATTTTTATGCATTATACGAAATTTACGGTCTTATGATTCGTACAAGAAGATCGACATGAATCATGAAACCGTAATTCTTTAATTCTCCTAATTGTACTTAAAATCACTTTAATTTCATGTTCATAGATAATTATTTTGTGTTCTCATACAGTCATAGCTTGTACCACACAAACAAAAAATAAATGGTTCCTAAATATGCATAATAACAAGGAAAACTACATTTAAGTCCTACCATTTTTGTTGTAAAAACATAAAAACCAACATTCACATGTTATTATTAGTTTTTACCGATATCGGGGCTCTGTTTGCACGACCAATGCACGGGTACACAACAATCCACTATTGAATTATGATGGAAAGTTTTTATGACTCGTTCGTAAAACTGTACAACTGTATGTAACACTTTCTTTTATGTATGGTTGAACACAGGTTCGCTCTGAATAATGATTTATGATGTTGGATCCAGTCTTTCATTTCCTCATAGACAAACAGGTGAATCCAATACAGAGCCGAACAATACATTTCGAATTTTATTTTATGAAATAGTAAAATTTGTCAGAGAGAGATGGAATTTACAACGCGATATTGATAAGTATATTTATAATAGTGTAAATTAATGTGAAATTTAAAATCTGTTATATAGTTCTTCGTAATATACCACACTAACCATTATGGAAGTTCTGTCTGGAATAGATTTAAAGCGAGCGTATTGGGTGAGCGGTAACGCTCTGACCTCGCATTAGGGAGGACGAGTGTTCTAATCCCCGTCCGGGTTTTCCATGGTTTTCTCAAATCACTCCAGGAAAATGCCGGGAAGCGTCCTTCAAAAGACCATGGCTGATTTCCTTCCTGTTCCCAGTCCCCAGTCCTTTTCCAGTCTCTAATGACCTCGACATCGACGAGGCGTAAGGCCAAAAAAATTAAGATTATTGAGTATGCTATTAAGCAAGGTCCTCTGACATGTAATGGAGGAAATCTTTATGCAGGAGGAAGTCTTGTGGCTATAGTGTAGTAAAATTCTACATTTTCGGAGATATTTAACACTTCAGACATTGTTACGTTCTGCCATTGCAAAATGAAAACCACCTAGTATAAATCCATTCTTGCTTTACAGCAGCTTCCACAGAAATGAACTTGCACTGCCATTAAAACAAAATTTTGTAGTGAATATACAATGATTTGCACTGAGAAATCGGTGACCCCATTACGTACTGGTGAATATCGACGACGATGTACGGAATATATGGAAGGAGGCCGTTGGCTGATTGTCGAAAAGCAATAAACCTTTGTCATCCAACTATATCATGTTTACGATCTCTGACCTCTGCGCAGGAAAACTTGGTCTCCTATACGACTGCGCAGCTAACTAAAAATACAACACAATATCAGGCTGTCGTAAATATGATGATACAGTTCTGTCGTACTTCAATGTGTATAGCGACCTTTTGCTTTGCGCATAATTTTGTACCCATTTCAGAGGACGACTTGGGTCGCAAAGGGAAATAAAAACTGTCATAAAGAGTACTGTATTGAACAACTACAGTTGAATACATACTCAAAATAGTATAACATACTTCCTGAAGTCGCAAACATTTTTTCGTTTAATGCAGTTACAATGTAAAATCAGACATTTTTAGTGGCCCGCACTAGCGGTAGGTATGCTCATGCTACCCACCGGCATAGTTCTTCAAGTATCGGTCGAGTGGAATACTTCATCGAATAATTTATTTCTGAGGTATCTACATAATAACTGCCAGTAGTTTGTATAAATGTAGTTGATATAATGAACGTATATATTACGCTGTGACAGTACATTGATTATTTGTTATACAGTTGTTTATCTGTAAATTGACTACTTTCCACATCTCACAGACTCAGTATCTTATATTGGGATCTATGGAAAATGAATACATTGTATAACATATCCATTTTTTCAGACAATCTTCGATGCTTCAAACCTGTCGAAAAACTGATAACACAAAAGAATCCTAGCAGCGTGATCATTTATTTGCGATAATTATTTTCTTACTTAAATAACAGACAGACATTCAATAACAGTGCGATAATGACGACATATGTGTATAATAATTCTTAACTGCATTGCAAAGGTCATATAAGAAACTGTAATTTGGACTATGCTAACAAATTTTTTAAAACTAATTGACAGTGTGTAATTGGTATTCTTCCAAAAAAAATTTCATCATGAGGAAATTCTGGACGAAAGTCATTAAAGACATATAGTACTCTCAGTGAAAATGATCTTGTTATGATAAAAATTTTCTCTGCTGCAGAAGAAATATTTCTTGGTATTCTTCTGGAAAGTACAGCTTATGGGTTTACTGTTTCTTGTAGTGTACTAAATTACACTAGTACAACCCGTCACCTGAAACCAATTAATTAATATAGCTTCTTAATATAAGACTTGCTTCATATTCTACAACATTTTTAGTAAATTAATTTAGTATTTAATCAACAAACACATTGACATATGATGCTATTAACTAATACTTCTCTTTTATTTTTATCCACTTGCAATTTTTATATATACATATTAATCTTACTTCTTACTTTAAGATTTATAACAAATCATTAATCATTTTCAATAGTTTAATGAATATATAGAATAATAACAGCTGGAATCTTTCCTTTACACATTCCTTTACATATTAATCTTGATGTATTGTGTCGTCTACAACATGGAGATCCATTCGTCTCCAAGGTCAGAATCAACACACTCCCTTGACAACGCCAAACTATAATCCAGAGATCATCATTCTCGGTGCCCAGAGGAGTATTATTTCTTTCCTACTCAGAGAAACAAAATTAGTATTCCAATAAATAGTTACCCTACGAGCTGTCGTATTTATGGTAGGCAGACATTTTTGTATTTCGTCATATGGCAGTAGAGACTAAACATAGAAATGATTCAAAAGTTTGTTTGTCGATATTAGATGAGAATCGATAGCTTTCCTATTGTCTTCAACTTGTGTGTGACATATATTCCTAAGTGTGGCTGCTGGAACAATAGTTATGGTCCCGTATGAGGGTCTCTACAGTGTCGGTTTAATTTGGTTCTTTACTTTTCGAATTTTTGGCCTTATATTTTGGACCTTTTCTCATAAAACTGTTATTAAATATTTCAAAACACGTTATTGAACGACAGTGATGGATGGCGTATCACAACCATTAGAGCGACGATGTCTCACTTTGAGGACCCTGGTTCCAATTCGGAAGAAACAGAGCAAGTTTCTTCAATGCTGAGAAACTGGAAAAATTCTTGCCATGTTTTAGCTGACTACTGGAAAAAAATCTCGTGCACGTATGTTCCAATTGATCACTTCTATGGAAAATGAATTCATTGTGTTGTATTGCAAATGAAATGTAAGCCTCATTTGACGATAAGATGTTTGGCAGTAAATATGATGACAGTGGTGGATGAGTGAGGAAAACACTGGAATTCTTAGTATGAAGAAGGCAAAAGTAATATTTTACAAATAAAAAACATAGAATAAATTAACGTATAAACACTTTCCAAATAAGAACTGTAGAATGAAATGTTTTTGGATAGAGTAGATTTGAAAACGCGTTAATCGGAAAGTATTTTGAGAAAATAAAAGATATTAGTGGTAAACAAAATACAGTCAAATGAAAGAAATATAGATATTACCACGTAGCATGGACATCACCAGCAAAAGACGGAAAGATGGAATTGTTAATATTTACGTCCAATGGGAAGGACAGAAACTATGAGAATTGTAAGAGATTGTATTCAGTAATGTTTCTCTGACTGAAAAAATTAAAATAATATATGAAGTACCGTGAAACAATTAATTAAATTATAAAAGATGTGAAAACTTACAGAGGGAAAATTTACCACCTTTTTTTTTTTTTTATTGCCTTTACATCTTTAACGCTTTCAACATATATGCAGGATATTTTATTTTCCCGCCATTATTATTCTCCACAGCCTGAACTATTCATGGAGAACTCATCACGTAGTTAGAACCTCTCATACTCTGCTCGGGAATTAACTTTTGACGGTCCAAACTCGATTTTTTTTTAACTTATGGCATTACGCCTCGTCGACGGCTAAGGTCATTAGAGGCGGGATGGGACTGGGGACAAGGAACGGGAAGGAATTTGGCCATGGTATTTTTGAAGGAAGCATCCCGGCATTCGCCTGGAGTGATTTGGAGAAACCATGGAAAACCCAAATCTGGATTCCTGTATGGGGATTAGAACCCGCGTCCTCCCGAATGCGAGACCAGAACTCTAAACTCGATATTGACTCCTTACATTGTGTGAGCCGTAGTGAGTTATGTTAGATGTTGACTCGGCACATGCAGCCGCTCTGTTGCTTCGCCCGACTCTAGTTTTACTGTGGGAACTAGACAGAGTGACGCGACGCTAGGCACGGTATCGCGTGTTGCCCGTGCGAGCGCGCCTCATCCAGTGCGGATGGCAACCGCCATATAAATTCATGAGCAGCCCCGCCACTGCCGTTTTTATTACAATAAGGATATTTATATTCCGGTGCGCCGGTCGCACGACACTCCTGACATGTTGCGGGAAGATTTCAGTTCCTCGGAAGAGAAATATTGTCGGCTGTCTGCTTGTCAGAACCCAGACTCGAAGTGGCACTTGCGAAATTCCTCCAACTGTCACACGCGGTTTACGGATCTGGCTCAGTACCCAGCATGCCCTAGGCTCAGCCCTGTCGCTCGTCTCCATACTCTGGAGGGGAGGGTTACTACATTCTGGATGTTTAATACCATCCAGCACAAATTCCACCTACTTTTAGATAGCTATTTTCGCTCTTGAACATAGGTAGTATGTTTTGCTGTGGATTCAGTACTATGTTAAATCAAACCAAATTTCATTGCAATGGAACGCCTGCTCCGGTGGAATTTTCCGTAGTTAATTAAATACCCATTTATTATTTTTATTACTATCATCATCTTGTATACTTTGAGTGTTACCACAAATTCCTCCAACCATCCACTTTTGCTATTCAAGAATTTTAATTTTATTATTGGTAAATTATTCATCACCTTCCTACGTAATTTATACCAATCCTTGACATTCATAGTGTAACCGACCGTTTTAGTGGGCTTGGTCGATTTATTGCCAGGATGGCTTGGGGAAAGGCAACTCCTTTTACGATTCACTTACTTGGCTGGATCTGTAGTCCTCCGGCTGGTTACGCCCATCGGCTGCAACTCTAGATCTCTGCATAGGCTAACCAAGTTACTGATCAGGCAAAGTCTTCAAATGCTGTTACTCATTTATTGTGCATATGCCATCGGATAGTTACACTTATTAAATGGTTCTCCTCAGCAATGGATCCAAGACGCTTAGTTCCAACAAACTGAAGAGCAGACTTACATAGTAACTTTGGCATCAAGAAGTGGACCCGGCTGGCTTCTCGACGTCGATCTCTAATCCGACATAGTGACTGCGTTGGTATACTTCCAGACTGCGAGGTCAAGGCACTCCCTCGCCTCGCTTTTATAGCATAAGCCACACCCGTGCACGTGATTCTTGTCTTTGCATCGAAGGTTCTCGAACGTGACTTGAATCGGCGACCTCCCGAATGTTCTAGAAGGATAATCCACTTTTTCCATTTGGTCACGCTTACTTCGTTCGATACCCTTTGTCTTGCGTGTCCCCGATGTGCAATTCTGCTGACTTACTCTGTCAGCATTTCAGCTTCGCTCGGCTTCGCTGCGCTACCACAGCCGCCGTTTACAATCGTACTTTTAAAGATTATTTATTTATTCATATTTTATTAAAAACCCCTATTACAATAGTCATAATAAAATTATCCGACTCCCTTATACAAATAATCAATTGCCAGTTCTTGACTATGGTCATCTTTTTCTATCCGTGAATTACTCCTAATTCTTAAACCATCACCTTGTACACTCCCAGCACTCTCTTAACCATCCTCCCGTCTTCCTGTCATTGCCAGTCCAGTTCCTTCTTCATATCGCTTACTGACTGGGTCCTGTGATAATTTCCATAACAAATCTAGCTGCTCTCCTTTCCATCACTCCAACTCCTGTATTTGATAGCCAAAATGTGGGTCCCAAACTATACAATCATATTCAAGCAATAGTCTGTTCAGGGTTTGTACCTCAGTTCCCTCACTTCTCTGGTACAACCTCTCATCACCCTCTCCCATAAAATGAAGGATTTTGTAACCATTTTCTATCGCCTAACCAATGTTTCCTGCTCAGTAGAGTGTACGGATCACTAAAAATTCTAAATCAAACTGCAACCAAGAAGAATTAACAATCTATGGATATCTTGTGAAATTTGCGTACTGTAATATAGGTTGAGTTAGCTTGCAAATTCTACCTTCGGGTATTTTATATCTTTAGAGATTTTTTAGTTTAGCAATTTTGCGTGGCAAGTTTATATTTAAAGGCGTTTTATGATTGCTTAGCATATATGTGAAGCTCAATAAAACAAGCAGAAAAAATTAGTCTACGAGTGTAATCAATTACATCAATAAATCTGTAGCTTGTGATTATGCTCAGACAATTAATTGCTTGTATTAATTCTTTGTTTTTCACAAGCTTGGAATTCCAAAGATACTTGTTTTTTCTCTTCGTTTTAAGAATGGTGCCTCAGGAACGTACAGAAATAAGTATTTAAATGAATTTTGTGAATATTATTTAAGAATCATGTTCATTATGTTTTTGTGTGACCTTATGATTTATCACAGGCACGCATACTTCAAGACCACTACTGAGTCGACACAGTGAATAAGGAGTATCTTCTGTCCGCAATTATGTGAATCACCCGTTTGGCTGCCATTTAATTCAAAAAAATAACAAAACTTATAAGGCGACCGTAAAGAAAAATAAATTAAATATTAGCTGGTTTAAATATCAACAACTGAATTCAAGTCACGCCCATAGCATCAGTGTGAAATCTGCCTTCTTTCCAACACAATCATAGTATTGTGTCTGTGAGCCTTTCAGACGTTTAAAAATAGTTGGAATTAAGTGATTTTGTATAAGAACAGTTATAATACTGACTGATTTATGAAACAACTGTCCTCGCTCAGAGACCAAATGCTTAAGCAGGAATTTAGAGAGACGTTCAGATAAGAACAATTGTATTATATCAATTAGAAAACTGATCTATAAAATAGATATATATGAGATAAACGCAGGTTTAAATGTCACACCCAGTCGCTGAATATAATTACATCTATTATTACACGGAACACTAACGGAGACAGAGATATAGTGACTACTAGTTTTCACGCTGGTAACAGCCTGTCGCACGAGCTAATAGGTAAAAAGGGTCACCCATTGTCTGGTAAAGGAAAGTGCGAAAACATAATCACCGCTGGAATGCGCCTCGTGTTCCTCTACCGTTGGTGTGGTCAACCGGTAAACACGGGGAATTCATGGTGGATTCTCTGGCGCTGCCAATATGCGCGCAGGAGCACTATATGTTTTGAGAAGACATTTAGCCACTGGCATTGGTGAATCCCTCGTGGTGCGTTTCGTATTAGCCCAGGTGATTAATAAGTTTCAGTAATTCAAATAATGCTGGAAGCAGCCATTTTCTTGTTTGAATTTACAGTAAGCACGAAGGTTGTTTTAAGGTGGTGAGAGAGTCTGATTTGAGTCACGTTAGAGGAGATATTTTTGTGAGTCAACGATGGGTGACGGACTCTGATGTGGCTCGCAAAGGAGGCATGGACCCGCCGAAGTTTCCTCCATGAGTGATGTAGGAAAGTTCGGCGTGTACACATCTCCCGAATCACATGACTAATTTCCTTCAGCGTGACTAGGGTGTAAAATCGAAATATTGTGTATTCTTGTGTTCGTCATATATGTTCTTCACGAGTCGCTGCCTTCAACTTCGGCGAGTGTTGGGTAATTTTCCCTTTCATTGTAATTTAAATTGCCTAAAGGCGTTTACCTTTTCATTAGTTTAATAAATAAATATAAGGTAACCTTTGAGAAAATACGAGTACTTGCGGATAAGCCAATTAGGAGTACAAAGTACGTAGAGCCGTTTGACTGCTGTCCTTTGTGCCCACAATTCTTTCATACGTTTGCCGTGGGCTTCTTTTCTCTCATCAGAGCATGTTGTTAGAACTCTTTTTCTTCAGTCTTACCTCTCGGTCAACTTGCCGCTTATCAGTTTCGGATCTAAATGTCTATCTGTTTTCGACGTCCTTTGGTGTGCTTCCTGTTATTCTGAGGTCTTTCTTGATTTTTCCAATACATTTTTGAGATGATATATTGGTTCGCAACATTTGAGATATGTCTAAATATAACATGGGTGTAATTAGAATAAATGAGCGCATTACAGGACTTTTTAAAGACATCTGCGAGAGCGAATGATAAGAAATTCGCTGATGTGGGTTAACGTGTGAACAATCAAATCTGTTTTAAAAGTATACGAAAGACAGCTTACCATTATTTAGTGGTTTCTTTGTTTATGAAATTGAATATTGACGTATTATAACCGGAGATCACGCAAACTGACTGAAAGATTACAGTTTCACCAGTAATGATTTACGGCACAAAAGTTCCCTTAAACGATTTGAGGATATTTAAATAACTTTTCAAGCACAGTTTATCAATTAGTACACATATCTATTCCTGTTGGGTGCAGTTGTGACGAAAATCGAAATATGCACTTTGTGATTGTTTATCCGTTCTTCCTATTTACTAATATTATAAAATGACTGAAAGTTAAAACATACGAGAAGAGTTTTCTGTTATTAACATTAACGCTAATGGTTATCTGAAGAAATACTTTTTTTTCTCGCACTGTCAATTAATACAATTAATTTGTATAAATATCTGTCAAGAGTGATCATCAGTACACCGAGATAGGAGGAGGCCAAATTAGCCCTCCGACCTAGCATTTTGGAAGAGGAGGGTTATATCCTATTTGGCCATCCTGACTGCGGTTTTTCCATGGTTTTCCGCAGTCCCATCTAGAAAGTGCCGGGATGGTTACTTTCAAAGAACACTGCCGAATTTCTCCCCAATCCCTCCCCTTAGTTTAGTTAGGCTGATGTCCTCGAGACCTTCCAGCAGCTCGTCTCCCAGGCCCTAGGAGCAATGAAACTCTTTAGTAATAGATGTAATAGATTTCTCCTAATCCATAAATTATGAAGCATAATTTCGATTATTACATTTTGTTTTATGATTCAGCATGCAAACATGGTGAATTCACTGAATACTGGTTTGGTAGCTGGTTGGATATCTGCAAACTGCTGAAATCTCTCCTTGCTGAGCTGCTTTATGATTAATTAACTAATCACGGTCCAGTTAAATTAGTTCCTACCCTCAAATTGCACTGAAAATTGCTTGTGTGATTCTGTAGTGTTCGTGGCACTGTATTTTCCACAAAGGTCTGACTTCAAAACAATAAGAACACGCACACAGTTGGCGCCTACGTTATGGCTTGGCACACATTCAAACTTACTCTGCATGCGTTGCCGCAGCTGGATACCAGTAAAATTGAGTGAGACGTAAACTAGGAAGGTAGTAATCCACACCTCTAGTCTGCGACACGACGACGAAGTCTCAACTCAAATACAGCTTCTTTAGGAGCTAATGCGTGAAAGTAATCGTTCAGTCGGTAATAAGAACAGTCATGTGTCACTCAACGCAGTGACTGACTGCTGTGCTTCGAGACCTCCTGCAGTCATTAACCACAGCGCGATGTAACCTTCCTGTCACTCAACTTTATTAATTCTTCGCTAATTTATTAATTATCGGACTTCTTTTGCCGGAGATTGACTGAAATCATTTTTCTTTAGCCAATGACTTATTAACACAAAAGTGGTAGAGTACACGAAACACACAAATTGAAATTATATTCTGTTCGATTTAAAATATTTGATTACAATGATCTACATTATAAATTGGAACACGTATTCAAACCAACAAGTTCATAAAATTGTCTAGTAACCAACAATCTGCACCTAGGATTCACATGTAAGCGGTTAACGAATCATCTTGATGGAATTAGTTTTCTTCGTATCAAAACCCGTAGCGTGAGTGAGTTCTTTGGCAGACACACACACACACACGCGCAGAGAGAAAGAGAAATATTAATGGATTTACATCATACTTGGCAGGCTTGCGGTGCAGGCAGACACAGTAATAGGTCACACTGAGCAACTGAGGACCCTGTTGTGTTCAGTGGGAGTTAAATACCTGTTGGGTTACTGTAAATTTGATTGATGTCTATTCCACATTGTTGTGACTAACATTTTTTTTATCCTCTTAACGTCTCTTAACAGCGAGGTCTTTAGAGACGGGAAAGGATGTGGAGCGAGGAATGGGAAGGAATTCGGCCATGGCCTTTTGAAGGAAGCAACCCGGCATTTGCCTGGAGTGATTTGGGTGACCAAAAGTGCCTTCTTGAATTTCTTTCTGTATTCCATCCCCTCCACTGTATGGACAAAACCACAGATAATACCCCTCTCAGGAGTGACTTTTGGTGTTCGTGGGGTGGTCCCGTAGCGCGCTGATCGGGGTTCCAAAACTCATTGCTGTAACAGGGTGACTGACCTTTAAGCGTGGCCAATGTGCCATAATGGCTGCCACCGCAACGTCCTGAAATTCATAACTCAAATATGCTACCTGCCTCATCCTCGCATGAGATTCTTAATTCAATTTCTTATTAACTATTAATCATCTCTTAGAGTTTCTAATTATTATTATTAACCATTTTATCCCTTGCATATTTCTTGTAGCACCACAGTGATAAATGTTTCGTAAACCAAAGATGGCTAGTATCATTATAATAGTTTCGTAAAACAGCAAAACATTCTTAGCTAATAAAAATAAATACTTTTCACCTCTTATCTTTGTTTTTTTTTCACAATACTTCTTCATCCTTTCACAGAATTTTACTTCTGTACAAAATGTTTCTTGTTGCTGATCTTTGTTTTTTCATTCTTTTTATTTTTGTGGAATATCTACATGACTCTCGCAAAAACCTCATATTTTTAGAATATTTAATGATTTCTTAAGACTATTTTGTGATATATCCATCCAAAAATTTAATTTTTTGTGATTTTTGTTAAATCATTTCGTCAGTTTTCTTGGATTCATTTCCACGAGTGCCCAATAAAAATAATTTTTCTTTTTTATGGTAGTGAGCAAAAGTTTTTCTCTGGTCAGAGAAATTTGTTCAAAATCTGTCTCCGCTTTTCTTTCAAACTCTTCAAATTCATCTTGTTATATAAAGCTAAAGAATCCACTGATAAATATTCCGGTTTTACAAATGTATTTCAATGTTCATTTTTGTTTTTATTGGTGTTTCGTTTGAAACAAATTTGGATAATAAGTGGTCTCTCTCTATTTCTTGACGCTTTATTTTAGTTCTCTCTTTGTATACATTATAGAATGATACTTTGTATTACATCCTTAAGGTACTAAAATTTATTTACATTATTCACCTTTCCAACCCCCTGTTTAGGAATATTGGAAAGTTTTAATAACGACATTTGTTTTGATATTTTATTTTCAGGCATGTGAAAACCAAGCAAATTTACCGAAGCACTACATAAAATATTCCGTACAACAGAAACTATCAAAAAAGTAGCAGCTATTTCTGTTCTTAAATGTTTGACTTTAATTTCACAAAAACATTAAAAAAGTGATTCAGCCTAATCATGATTGAAATGAAAATCACTTCTCAGTTATTAGCAAGATCGACACTTATTTAATTCATGAGACAGTTCTGAATTTAATTAAATACTAGGAGGCCCACAGCGGTTTTAGTGCGAAGCTCTGTTTATTGCGGCTGTGAGGCGAGAGTCGTTCGCGGCGACCGCTAAGCTCTCCCAACAGGTCCTTTTATTCGCCCTTCCAACTCTGTCGGTGTTTTGTTTCTCCACGGTCGGTGCGTTTTTTATTGTTTCCCACTTGTCAGCAGCCGGAAATACGTCACTCAGGGATTGACGCGTCCGCGGATATCGCCTCTCTTTCTGTGTCGATTGCGACGTAGTTTCGATAATCGCCTGCAGAGATTGACACCTTGCGCTGCGCCCGTCACGTGACAGGTGGTGGGGGGATATAGCGCTATATCGTCCCATCTCACGGGCTGGGTTCCTGTTTTTTTTTTATTTTTTTTACGGAGCGCTTGACGCGACTGGTTGGAAACGCCGTGTCATTCACAATCACGCTATACGTGTGCGCGGGAAAGTAAATGACAGTATCACTGCTTCCTTCGTCACGCCACGTTAGCGTATACTGCCGGTTGTGCGCCAACTCGATTTTTATCCTACCAGACTCGCAAGCTAGAGTAAAGCGTAGATTCGTCTGCTGGTTTCCTATTCATATTGAATTTATTTTATTTTACATTCTTTTAGACAAAATAATGGTATAAAATGGGATTATCCTAGTTACTTGTTACTATGAATTCACATTTTTCCTGTCTTTATTTTATTTTATTTTTAAAGGCAATAACGTACAATTAATGGGAAGTCATAGTTCTTAACTCATGATTGTCGAGTGTCCATAGTTAATTTTAATTGTTAATTTATATTAACAGTGCAGGAACGCCCATTTTAAATTGGAATTGGAATTTACACCTAATTACAGAAACCAATGCAAAAGTCGATAGCACTGGTTCTTTAGCAAATAGGGACCTACGTTTTCTTTTTGACAGTCACGACTGATTTAGAAGTGCATCCTCGCCTGTAACTACCTATTATCATTAAATTACTTGATGAGTAAACTTAAAATCTTCATAAATTTGTAACAGACTTAATAGAAATTTTTAGAAAGTAACGTTGATAGATCAACATTTACAAATGAAGTAGCTATCAGACATAATTTGAAAACGTGTCAAGATTCAAAGTCACGCAAGATTTTCGAAAACATGCATCACAGAACTTCATCTTCTAAGACACGTGTTCTTACATAACATTTGAGGCACAACTTAAAGAAGCCGCCACCTGATGTTTTATCTTTCCCAGAAACAACCGCGTTTTATACGTGTCTAATCACATGCCCAAAGCTGCTTAGCTTCCTTTTTCAATAACTGTAGGCATTATATTTCCGTTTCCATCAGAGGTGATAGTGTCACACAACACCAAATGTCCGAGTTAGCTTTTGTTACATATTGCTCCCCCATAAGGTCTTGGTTCTGCAAACAGTCCTTTCTAAAAGCCCTCACTCATAAATAATAGTCTTGCCGTGGACTGCAGGTATATCTATTACTGCACTTTCTCTGTGCGATTTCATAACCCTGCTGGCGGTCAATAACATGTGCCTAAGACGAAATTATTTGCAAAATAACTAATTTATCCATTGTCAATATATACTGAATGGGAGTAACATTTCACTGTGCACACCTTAAAAAAGAGTTTAAATCAAAATAAGGTTAATGGAAGTGTTTGCCATCAGTAATGTTTAGTGAATGTTAGAATTCTATATTTTCCTATTCACGCATCACGCAGAAAGTAAGAAACGGATTTCAACAGTACTTACACACAGTAATAACTAATGAAATGGGTTGACTTGCAGCATAACTTTTATCCCAATAAGTAATATGTATTTTGATGATAAAGAGGCCAAAAAAGTACATTTTAATATCTATTTCTATGCACGCATCACACAAGAGCATAATAAAAATGGGTTTCAACAATACTTTTACAATTATGGCTTATCTCAGCAGTTAACATACACGATTCTCTGTATCGCAGTAAGTTACATGGTTGCAGAGGATACAGTTTCCCAAACCGCAAATTCAGCAATTTTTGTTAGGCTGTAGTTACGTAAAACCCTTGGTGTCTTCGTAGATGAACAGAATTTTCTGAGCCATTTAATGCTGTAGACATTTGCGGAGCCGTTTACAAGCTATTCCGCATATTACTGCAAGGACGGGCCCATCATACATTTTAAATAAACCATATTGCCATGGTATCTTGACGATAGTCAACGTTGCACAAAGTTTTAATAGGTAAAACATGAAATTCCAATTAATGATGGGAAGACATTCAAAAGAAAATGATCAAACAAAACATATCCACTTTCAACGTTAATCACTGCGTATATTTTGTGATCGGTTCTTTCTCAAACTTATACAGTCATAACCATCCGGTAAACACTCTTTAAAATCGCAAAAAGAAACAACAAACAAATACATTTTGGTAGTCGTATCTCGTGGTAATACTGCCAACAATCACTCAGTCCTACAACACATTATCATCTCTCCGACTTATTTCCTTGCCGACTCCCTAACAACTACTGCCGCATTACTAACCGCTAACATCAAATCATATATTGCCAACTTAACAATCTACTCACCGTGGAGACGTCGTTTTACATGAGATACATACACAATACAAAAGATATAACGATATGTATATCGTTATAGTGTGCAAGCGTCACGCAGAAACTTAAGTGTGGATTTAATTTAAATATACGTAATTCATGAAGTTTACTTATTCTCAAATCCTGACTCCGCAATTTGTATCTGTGACGAATCACCACCATCATATCTACATTTCAGTTCCCAGCATTCCCATTAATTCATATAATATTAATTTCAAGCGGACGTGTTTACTGACCTGGATAGTTTTCCAGTTAACCGTGTCTCTTACTTTTGCGATGCTATCATTACAATCAAAGATAACATATCTACAACTCGCGAATCTGCAGTGTTTCGTAAATTGAATGTTCAGTACGCCTCTTTGTCTCAAAGCCAACGTTGTCAACAAAGCAGAAACGTGATTTTTGATCTGTGAAATTACTTCCCACATGAAAACTTGCACGTTTTAACATTTCTTACGGTTGGTGACCAACACAAAATTAGTAAAGGTATGAATAAATCAGCTCACTGTTGATGTGTAACATAATTTAAAACTGCGTCGGGTAACACTTCAGATCCTTTTAATCCTGACACTATCCTATAGGGTGTAATAAAACAATACAGCCTGTGTGAATCTCACTTAACCGACGAGGTTCTACCCGGGGAACCAAGAAAACATATGACAATCTCTCTTCCCAAGCAGGGTACTAATGGAAGTCACATGCGGTCAATCGTGAACTTTTAATATTCTATCTGAGCCACAATAATATTACATCTGAGACATGTGGTAAGAGAAGCAGTTAAATTAAATAACTGGACGGGGGGCGGGGAGAAGGTAAATCAATTATTATAAAGCTTGAGAAAAGGCAACTTTAATGCTCGACTTCCCTGTGCCATTCACTTTACAGAAAAACCTTCAAGCCATCAACTAATACGTATGATCAGCTGAATCCAGCTGTAAAATTAACTCAATTTCGGAAAAAAGGTATATGGCTATTCCCGCCCTCCCTCCGATTTTTCTATTAATGCTGAATATTCATACAACTCCGTGGAAGAAAAGAAATATTAACATTGGTTAAAATTACGATAGATATACATATTTAACGATTATTCTATTCTTGCGAAATTCTTCTATCTAGGGCGCGAAAAAAATATTTTATTTTATATTAGATTAAACTGTACAAATTCTGTATGAGATATAGTTTAAGAGGGTTGAAACATATCAGTTACATAATTATATGTAATACTTATCAATTTTTGTAAATATTTCAGTATTACTAATCCTAAAAGGAGGAGAATGAAAGCTTAGGGTCTTAAGTAGTTGCAGGAAGCATTAATGAAGGAGGCACA
This sequence comes from Vandiemenella viatica, assembly GCA_031002005.1. Taxonomy (NCBI): domain Eukaryota; kingdom Metazoa; phylum Arthropoda; class Insecta; order Orthoptera; family Morabidae; genus Vandiemenella; species Vandiemenella viatica. The sequence goes on from JARYHS010012519.1 coordinate 184,203,764, forward strand.
CCGACGTTTCCGATTGCGTGGATATTACAAAGTGGAGAGCAGTCCCTCTCGGAAGATATCAAACCTCTATTGGAAAATGAAGGCAGTAATTAAGTTTCCCCTGATTTTAATATCTCGTCTACTTCACAGTTCTCTTCGAGGTCCTAAGTAGTTATTAAATGGCGGAGCAAAAGAAGAAACTTCGTGGAATGAGTCTTTTGTGCTGTAAGATAATTTTCCATTTTGGCTGCATTTATCTGCCATTCATATAGTATTGCAGTTTTCATTTCCGACGATGCAATTGATGCTATTTCAGTATCAATCAAATGTTATATCCAATTAGTTATTGAAGTGACTTTATCTGGCTCTGAAAACACAGACATAATCAAACTTGACATCGTAATGTAACTATACTTTCCTGACTTGCTCTCATTGAATACATTTTTAATTATATTCCTGCCGTATACAGACGCATAGCTCAGAGATTAATGTTTATAAATTAATGTATGCTGTCTCGTCCATATTGTGTGGTGATATATAGTGAGAAATGAGGTTTCTCTAATGTTTTTGTTGTTGCAGCCTCTACACAGATTGTTCTGTTTTGTAGTAATGCCAGAAGCACTTCAGCATCGTTTTGTTTACAAAGAACCACAAATCCAAAATTGGATGTAACTCGTGTCTTATTTGACTCAAATTACTTAAAAATCTTCTAAAATAATTTACATTTAATTTTTTTAATATGTTAATGAATTCTTGTAACTAATAGATCGTTTTAAGCAAACCAAAAACATCTTGGGCTTCAGCTTTTGTCAAGACACTTGAAATTATTTTTGACGTTTCGAACAAGTTTTGGCTTATTCGACTGGAAAAATATACGCTGTCGCGGAGTTTGTCAGTTTTTTTTTTAATCAGTTAGTTTGCCCGCACATTTACTACATTCTGTGATTAAGCATCTGACCGTGTATAGGTAAGTTGCCATTGTTGTTTTATAAAATTCTTGGAGGTTGTTGTATACGAGAAGCTTCCATAAGGATGAATCAGGTAAAAGGATAAATAATTAATCAGAAATCACTTCGCCAAGTGTTTTCTGATAAATTATTTATGATGACGTTCAATCCTTAAAATCTTTAAGAATTAACTGCGGAAAAAAGGCTAAATACTTAGTTGTCATCCATCCAGTTAATATCTATAAAGATGAAACTTTCTGTTTCTATAAAAAAAAAAAATTTTTTGTAAAATACTATTTTATCCAGTTTTTTCTTATATTCGCCGAAGCGTAGCCTCAGATAATATTTTGAACATATGCACTAGCTGCTTCGTTATCTGTTACCTACTTTCCACTAAAATTTTATATCCTCGTCATTTGTATGTAAGCAATTTTAAGAGGGAAGAAAAGTAAACTGTTGTTTAGTAATAATCATTAGGTACGAAGCGGTGGTACTTGTGAGTGTAAGAGGGAACAGCAAGGCTGAGAACGCGAGCCTTCCAGTCACCTGGGCGCACTAACAATAAGCGTAACGCGAGAGCCAACGAGTCGGAACAGAATGTAAAGTTCGCCCTTCTGTGCCGAGAAGTTAAGTGGCTCCACGCAGCCGTAGGAAAACTTGTGTGCTTTCAAATGAACCTTTGCCTCCTCCTACCAACATTCTCCGTTCCTTTTTACCTTCGCTATCTCGGCGGTAGAAAGTAGAGTTCTCTTCTGTGGCCAGTGGGGGGGAGAGAAGCGACTTGTGTATGTGCCCGGTTCCGAGAATCGGGAAAACGCGGGATGCGCCAAATTGTGTTACTGCTGCCGGAGTGTTTCGCGGGGAAGATGGAGGCCAAGCGGAGATGACAGCAGACGAATGGCTGGCTGTCTCGGAATGCGGCGAGCTGCTACACTTTCCTCAACAGTAACATCATTTCTTCTGCTCTCCTCAGTGAACTGCCAACTGCTTCCCCGGAGTGTGCCACTCACTGCGGAGGAATAACATGGAGCAAGACTGACATGGAGAAAACTTGGAGTACCGTAAAAAGCTACCAAATTGAGAACATCATGATTTTTAGTTTCGTCATATTTTTTTACAGCTGAGTAGTCATAATTAATATGAGATTATTTTAATAGTTATCAGATGTTAGTGTTTGTAAGCGATTTTTAAAAAAAAGTGCTATTAAAACAAAAGCCCGTCCGGATGACAAAGGTGTTTACAGCTCTGTGACGTCTCTGGAAGAATACGGGGTTAGGGGCGTCCATTAATTACGTGAAGTGTTTTTCGAAAATACGGACACCCCCTCCCACCAATGTGGTGAGTTTTGGTGACCTCCCCCATGCTGCTCTCCTGTTTTGAAGGGCGGTTATTCCCCTCTAATAATGGGATAGACATCGTTTGTAGACTTTTTTTTTTTTAGCTGCACTGTTCTTCAAGAGAACCCTCCCCATCCCTTTGGTGAAATTTGGTATTTCGCAGCGCCCCATTTCACCCCACGTCATTAATCGACGCCCCCTTAGCTGATTGGGATTCTGGTGGTAGAACAAATTTAACTACTTGCCGGCAGGATAAGAGTGGTGGTGGTACACAATTCCTGATCACGTAAGTTCTGCGTTAAAACCAAAATATCTGCGCATTGCGTCTGAAGCGGAGGCATACACACTGACGATGGTGATTCGTCTTTCATATGGGGATCCAAAACTTGGCAGCCATGTAGAATTTTTTGTAAGAGTAAGCCTGAAGGAGTTCGCCCTATATTTTACCCTCCCCATTCCTACATATTTCATTTAAATGTTATGGAGCGCACGCTCCGGTGGCCATTTCCCTACAACCCGTTATTACCCCTTTCCTTTTCCGACCTACTACAAATTTTAACTTTAAATTCTTTCAGCGATTTTGGCAAATTATTCATCATTTTTCTAATTTATTCCAATCCCTGACATCCTCGCGTACGAGAGAAAATCAATCCACACCCTTTTGCCTGAAATCGATCACCAGCTTCTTTTCATAGTCTTCTTTTCCGATCCATGCTGTGATGTCACACATTACAGTCGTATGCAGATACAGTAAGTCGCACCACGTAAGTTTGCTAACGGATTTGTGAGGCTGCAGCTAGATGCAGACAGGTAGCTGTCGCCCAAGGTATGTGGCTGCCCCTCGTATTTCCCCTAATACGCTGAACCGCTAGGCGGAAGGGTGGCGGGAGGACTCGCTTGGAGGCCACACAGTTGTGCACCTCGTGGCGGTACGCGTGCGGACGTTGGAATATAATACGCGAGTGTGGGAGTGTAAGTTCGCGCTCCAGCTGGAAGAGCTTTAGTCCGTATCTCCAGGGAGCAGGTTCGACGCCAGACTGCGTCGACATCTACCCGTCCTTGCTGCTTGAGCGGCCACTTTACGTCTGTACAGCGTCGATCGTGCGGCCAACAAGAAGCGCCTCCACGGACCTGTCTACAGCTGCCGTCGCGGAAGTCAACTTCACGGTATTGTGTAACTAACGAACTTGAGTGTATTGAGTGCGTTCACCTACCGCACCCACAAGCCCAGTAAACGACCCTGATGAACAATAATATATACCTGTCAATTCATGCTATCGAATCACTTCTCTTAATCACGTCAAATTAATCACTCCATATACGTGATCTAATAAATAGTAATTTTAAATTGGTGCCTTGATGATTAATTCACATCCCTCATGCAAAACATTAATTGATAAATTTATAATAAATTAAATTAACCATACATTTTCTGATGTCGCAATTAGCGTGACACTTCAAAGCACTTCGTTAATTTTTCCACCAATATATTTCCATTAGTCATTAGTAATTAGTGACTTCAACCTCCTCCTGTCTTCTAATGAATCCCATTCCAGCTCTATTATCTTAACAGTTGCTGATTGTGTTCTGCGGTAATTTCCAGACACAAATTTTCACATTACACATAACACTACACATTAACATAAACATGTTACAATGAACTACACAACAGTAACACTTAAATACACTTCAATCAATGCCTTGCAATAGTAACACTCTCCATTGCGACTACAGTTAAGCTTTGAATGACATTTTTAATTATATCTGTCTGACAGATCGTATTAAAAGCGTGTAATTTTGAACGTAATTGTTGAATGAAACCTCATATCATTTCGTGAAATATACAATACGACTAATAATTATTTAATTTTAGGGAGTATTTAAGTTACGTGTTACAATGTTGTTGCAGTCTATTTTAAGGAAGTAGCTTAACTAAACTGATTTGTGTCGATATTGTATGATGAATCTAATGAACAACAAGGAATTAATACGGCAATATGTATAGATAGTTGACAGAGGAAGAAAAAATAATTCTGACACAACAAAAATTGTCAATACAATAAAATAACAGGTAACTTGTAAAAAACCGTGAGGTATAATCGAGTGGACAAATACAAAGTCTCTGAAAAGAATAATATAGTCTAATAGCACTAAAGAACTAATCAGTCTACATTTACTAACATTATCTAACCTCTGCTATAAACCCCTTAAAAAAAATAATAAAAATGCATAAAATGTATTCAATAACTTAATAAATCTAAACAAAACAAAAACAAAAATTACTCAAGCTAATAAACACAACCCAATAAAACGGGCATTGAACACATGTTGAAATCTTCATCAAACAGTTTTTTATTTACTTTACTTTTGTTAACATTTTCTTTTAATTTTATATAAAACTACTAATTCGTGACTAACCTTAGTAGTTTAAATCAAACTTATCTCAAATCCCTACAGTTTGTTGCATTTATTTTATTTATTATTATTATTATTTGTCATTATTACTTTGAATGACAATGTTTAAACTCAAATTATTCATGATTATTCAGTTATTTTCTTTAATTGTCTTCTTCCTTTTCTCTTCCCAAATCCTCTTCATACGCTGACATTTCGTTATCCTCTGATCCGTACACTTTGTTGTTGTTCTCTTCTGTATGTCTTTGGCAAGTCCGAGGTGTCACAAATGTCAGTAAAGAAAGCAATTTAAAGGAGAGGTAGAAAAAAATTCTGATCTCAACCCCAATTTTAACATTGATACAATAAAAGTTCAGAAGTAGAGGAAGAGGTCCAAGAAATCTGAAAAGAAAACCAGGACTATACCTCTGCTTTTACGCACTCATTAAATAGTTCTTTAATAGTTCATCTGTGAATTAAAAGCACTAATTTCAATTTCCAGTTGACGAAATTGCCTGCAAAGCTAATATGAAGTAAAATAGATAAGTCTCTTGTCTCACTGATTAAATAGACTATTAAGAGTATAAACTATTATTAAAAACAACTAAAAATATAATGTGGCGTTTCAGATCAAATATTACAAGTTCATGAAGTCTATACGTGAACCGTGGATGGCGTAAAGATTATCTAACACCAATAGTTTGAAACGTTGTGCCTAACGTCCCATTTGAGTAAAGTGTTTTTTGTACCAAGTAAATAGAATCGAGATGACGATCTCTCAGAAGCATTGTCATGCAACAGTAGTATTTGGCGCGGGACTGCACATTGGCGCTGATAGAGACGGCAGCAATACTCGTTGCTCATATTTCGTTTGTTAATAAAGCTGTTATCAACGCGAACAGTCTGCACGAAGCGTCCGTTTGTTCCGGCGGTAAATATCCGAAGAAATGGCAACGCGCGCTGCCCGCGTTATCTGGACCGCTGCAGCCTCGTTCCCATGACAACGCGCAGTGTTTGGGTCATTGTGCCAGCCATCGCTGCGATTGGACGCACCGCTGAATGTGTCTCTCGCGTTCGCGTTGTATCAACTGCGCACACTTTGTGCCCACATTGCAACGCCAACGAGGTTGACGGGAATGGTTCATCACGCCGACCTGCTGAAACTGTCACGCGCAAGATGCATAGAAATTAGACTTTGTCCCCCTTTCAACCACCAGATCTCGTACATCGCGTTACCGCGGGTACATAAAGCGGTACTGTTGTGCACAGCTATTATTTAGCTCAGCTTTGATAGTGTGAACTAAGTAATGTATCACAGTCAGACCACTGAATCATATGCACCATTTCTATCAGGCGTCTTTATAGTGAAACAGCGTCTTTCTCAATTCTTACTTAACTAAAATCGATTAATAAGTAATCATTTTAAAACTTAAGTTCTCTGCATTGGTAACGTCATTAATTAAGAAAGGAATTGTTAAAAATTCAACCCGCAAGCCGATTTTGCGTTGATCGCCGTATTTTTATAATAAGGGAAAATTAATACATGCAGTCCTGATCACGGTAAGCCATGTAACCCGTTTGAGGCCATATGTATTGTACGTCACGAAATCTGTTCTCTCAACTCTAACTTAGTGCATTTAAAGTTTGAAAATTATTCATACACAATTCTAGAAGCAGGTTAATTTAATTTTAAATAGTTCGTTATTGCCGTCGGTCGCCAGGTGACGTACCAAACCAGCCCGAAACAGGAGGTGGATAAATAATTGAAGAAAAGTCATTAAGTACTGTTCCTTAAACTTAAGCCTACCACACGTTTATTGCAATAGCTTAGAACATCGAACCAGTTGGCCACCACCACGTATTGAATATTAAGGCTAATCGAAAATTCGTCAACTATAATTGCAGAATTATTCAAGATAAAAGGAAATTAACAATCTAGTCAGATTTTCGCCAAGTTACTTTTAATGTCACAATTAATGTTCTGCATTCCTGCACTGTTCAAACTTTATGTAACACATGCATTGTCCCGGCTAAACACATTCAGTTCTCTTAATGATGCTTAATACGCCGCACTATTACATAGTTAGGTCACGACTGAGTTGAAACAATGTATTCGCCCGCTAACCCAGGTACTATTTGAGGATCGGTGGAAGGTGACTGTGACGTCACAAACCTGTTAATTGCAAAGTTAAGAATAATCAAGCTGACGGGTGCGCGATAGTTGAGAGTCAAGCTGTCGTCAATACGGAGTGATCGAATTACCTCTAGAAAACAGCACCACATATCAAAATTTTATCACAAGCCATCATCGCATTACAGCCAAATATTTCATTTGATAAATAAACAATTGTTGCTACAAAACCAGATAGATCACAGCCGAGGCTTGCTGGCGTCGATAAGGAGTGATCACATTACCACTAGATAGCAGCCCCATGTGTCACAGAGATATGGATAAAATGTGTGTTTTCTAGAGTAAGCAGCTTTTTGATATTTTTGTTTCTGTTCAGTAAACATTTCATCATTTCTAATAGTTTTGTAAGACGTTGTAAATGTTTTTCTACCTACCACTCTCATCCAGACAAATAAACAATTATTACAAATGGGTCGTTTTTTTTTTTTTGTTTCATCCTACTACAAACCGCCGGCCACGCTATTGATTGTCATTCTCGAAACTATAGCGCGACCAACCTACTTGATATTAAAAGTGGACAGCTTTTACTTGGCAAAAAGATTAGTAATCGAATAAACAGAAAAATTCAACTCGTTTGGAAGCACGAACAATCATACCACTACGTATGCTATTTTTATTATTATTAGGCTTAAAAACTTCCAGTAGTTTCGTTCTATAAGTGGGTTGTCATTCGAAGAACGTTTAGTCTGTTACTAAATTCAACGAGAAATTAAATTAAGGCATTTTATAGTTAGAGTGAACAAAATAATAAGAACTTTGGATAAACAGTTAAAATACATATCTTTGCCGGAAGCTAACAATTTCAGCAAAGTGTAGTCAAACTCCCTCCAAAATGTATTATGTTTACGGGTTCGTTCAGTTACCAATCTTTCCGTGAGTCAAGTTATGGTACAGACTGTTGATAAAAGCGTCTGATTCTTTCCAATCACTAATATCCTAAACACTGCGCCCCGGATATGGGGTGAAATGGACTCAGGAAAGAAAAGACGACCACAGTTCACGGACTTTATTTTTTAATTTGTTTTATTTTATTGACACTTGGCCTTTAGGCCATACAGTCAGGGGACGTTACACTTAGTGTTACCTCCTTATGTATATAAATACATACGCACACTGACATGAAAACTTACCTAATAAGCAAATACATAAGTCGCTGTCAACATTACAAAAAAAAAAAAAAAAAAAGAAACTGGTTACAATATTGAGTAGCATGAGATCGACCCAGTTCTCTGTTGTTCCTTGTAACAAAGCGCACCATCGTCTGATATATTGAGACGTTTCCTAGCGCAAGAAGATGACTTATATTGATTGGGTAGCTTGTAACCCATTCTTTTAACCTAATAGGACACTATAGGTTGATACAACCTCAAATGCCAACAACACAGTGGTATTTTTTTTTAAATATGCCAAAAAAATCGGTACCCTTAATATCGAGGTTAAAATTCAGTTACTGGAATAAATACGTTTAGCAAACTCCCCGCTGTGTCAGTGCGACGGGAGTCGGAGGCTGATGCGAACCACCTCTTTTTCGGATGTAGGATTTTCATAAATGAATCAGTGCAAGAATGAAGAGATACTTAGCTAACAACAAGAAGAAGAACGAAGAATTTCCCGGCGTATGACTGCAATGTAGTCTTCACGGGTGTACCGCCGGATAGTGTTGTGGAAACACAATATTTCGACGGCTGGCTCTGCCGTCTTCTTCAGGTGTAGAGACATCTGTACTGGTCGGCTGACCCACAGATACTGAGATGGTTCGGGTGCCGCTCTTCCTTATATAAGGATGGCTCTACACCTGAAGAAGAAGGCAGAGCCAGCCGTCGAAATATTGTGTTTCCACAACACTATCCGGCGGTACACCCGTGAAGACTACATTGAAGAAGAAGAACGCAAACTTAAAAGTTCATAAAAATTCTCTAAAATCACATTTGTAATGACTATGGAAGAGTAGAACGTAGAGTAAAACGCGAAAGAGAATCAATCCGCAGCGTAAACCCTACCCCACTCATTTAACCCATACTCCTGTAGCACACTGTTTTTATTTCTCGCCTGATATAACCGGTTTCTCCTACCAAGCAAACATTCGCTGATGGGTCAGTTCGTATTGATTTAGTCAGAAAGCTTCTAACAGCAACAGTTTTAAAAAAAAAGCAGTTAACCCTCATTATTCAGCAAAATTTTTATATAAGTAGTATAATGGGAAATAAGTGAGAATAGTCGTTTGTCTCTCTCAAAATCTCTCCTAACTAAAGTTAAGGTACAACGTACAGCTAAGTGAAAACAAATGCACCGTTAATTCAAAATAAATAAATGAAAAATTAAATAAAAAAACATTATTGCTTGCTTGCTTTTGTTGGTATACGCAAACTGGAATTGTCACCATTCATTTATTTATTTTTTTAATTTGTATTATGTATGATATACAGACATGTAAACATTTTATTTATTTAGGTTATGAAATGAAATTATATAAATAAAATAATTCAATTCTCTCAATTATAAAATAAATCTCTAATTAAAATTTGGAAAGTATTGCAATTTTCATGTTTGTCAAAAGTAATTTCTTATCTCCCAGAAGTAAGCGCACGAATATTGTGCTCAACGTAATAATTGTTTGCATATTAATTCGTTGGAATTATGTCTCATAGAATAAAATGTTGTCTACAACACCTGTATTACGTGACTGCAATAGTTGAAAGTAACAGACAGAATGAATCAAATACTGAAGTACTTTTTATAACTCGCCTTCCAACCGGATACGTCCTGTTTAGAAATTAGTGTCTTAATAGATTCTTTTTTTTCTGTTAAAAGAGAAAAACCAATTTGTGATTCCTTCTTCACATTACAGATATTTCTTTCTTACACCTTTTCTTACACTGCATTTAAATATTTCTTTCCAAATTTTTATTACAAACTGGAAATTTCGATTTTGAATCTTGAAAGAATATTTTCGTTGAAGCAGTATTCATTATTTGACATATATGGCTGTTAAATGGTTATAATTTTTTGTCGAACGTCAGTCTTAATCGTAGAAATCATATAAAACTTAAACCGTGCATTAATGTTGCATTAAATTTAATTCTTCTGTAAATAAAAAAAAATTGTAGCATTAGGTTTAGTGCACTGTTCTACATAACCGATCAAAGTAGTAATATATATGTACATTACGTGCGATTTATAATATTTGCAAGGTCAAGCGTAAATTATGGTTTGGTCCTATTGATACATGTCACTCGTTTAGTATAAGGTGGTACAAAAACCAATTCCGTTAAGGCCCCAATGAATTTCAAATTCAGTAGTTTTATATGAATGTATTCAGTGTATTAACTATATTCATTAGATTAGTTGGCCTCTGTTGAAACTAGTTTGCAATAATGAATTTATGGTTGTAATATACTAATATTTTATGCTTTTACGCCTAGTCATTAGTGGTGGAATGGGACTTGGGAGAAGTAACGAGAAGTAATTCGGCCATGGCCTTTGAAGGAAGCATCCCGGCATTCGTCTGGAGTGATTTGAGGAAATCAACCAAAATCTGTATGGTCGGACTGTGATTCGAACCGGTGTCCTCCAGAATACGAGGGCAGAGCGTTAATATACTAGTATTTTAACTCAAAGTCTATATAGCAGTTAGGCATACTCTCTGAAACGGTGGTGATTAAGGAACTTCAAAAACCACCACATTCATTCAAAACATTTATTTAGCCGATTATTCATACTGCTTCAGCTACAAATGCATTATGATTTAAGGGGGAACCAATGTCCTGTGCGAAATGAATAGAATACTTTAACAATTTTTATCTTCATTTCAGAAGTAAATTTCATTGTAGTTGCATGAGGTAAAGAAGTGATTTACTGGGCCGCTATACCTCTTGGCTGGAGTACGAGGTGATTAAAGGTGTTAAGGTCTTTCCTACGCCACTTGGCTCCTGTTCCTTGTTATTCACACCGAAGCACGTACTTAACACAGAAACAATGGGGCACACCGGGACTAAACATTTCGGGGAAGAAAAATTCCCTTACCTAAGAGAGAATAATATAAAAAATAGGTTTTAGAGCGAAGTCAGAAATTAGAATGTGAGTACGCGTGAACATTCCAGAAGGCGGACTAACGAGTCTATAAGGATCCTGATGAGTTATTCATGAAGAAGGCAGTTTTTGAGAGTCGTCTTCCGCACGACCGCGCCGCGTGCTCCGGAGTTATTTTTAGAAGAGAGCTATTAACGGAACTACAAAGTATTTGCGCTCAGTCGACCAATTAAAATGGTCTTTGAACTGCGTAGAGACAGTACGTACCACGCGAGTTCTCAGCTCGTTAAACGGACAATTAAGTTTTACTCGCCAAAGAGATTTAATGCCAATTAGGTTCGCGTCCCTTTATTAACCAGAGTCGTTTTGAAGTCGTAATGAAGGACGCCGGCATTACAATACTTCTATCCTTGAGGTTGGATGTTGGTGCTAACACAGTTCTAGCAGGCGGTTTGTAGTCTCTTGTAAAACGATTACGCTATTGTACAGTATGTTAATGTGGCTACGGCACCTTAGCGTGAGAAAGGGGTTAGTTCTAAAGCACACCCTCTTTGCATTGTTCCTGGTAAAGACATAATATATGATGTAATTAAATCACGACGGATTTCAGTGCAAGTTTCCACACTCGCTTTTAAAAATGCAATATTTTATTCTGAATACATAGGTGCCGATTTTTTGGTACCAGCATATTATTTTGGGATGGTGCGCTGAATAGCAACTTACGCTAAATTGTAAAAAGTGCAAGACAATGAGCATTACTAACAAAAAGAATCCAATTGTTTAGAAATACGAGTTAAAGAACTCAGTTATTGATATGGTTGATTCTATGAAATATTTGGGAGTATCAGTACAAAGGAACATGAAATGGGACTTACACATTATTTCGTTAGTAGGTAGAGCTAATTCTAGGCTGCGATTCATAGGTCGAATCTTGAAAAATTGCAATGAACAAACAATGGAGATAGCGTACAAATATCTTGTGCGTCCACATTTGGACTATTGTTGTGCCATTTGGGATCGGTTTCGTAAGGGGTTGATCGAAAGTATAGAGAAAGTACAGAGAAGAGCCGCTCGATTCGTGACAGCTTGCTACAGTCCTTATGAAAGCGTCACAGAACTGATTAGTAGACTAGGCTGGGAGTCTCTGGTAGATAGACGACGCACGTTTCGTTTAAACTTATTGGTTAACATGTGTACTCCCACTTTCGCTCACGAGTGCAGTGAAATACTTCGTCCACCAACCTATTTGAGCCGGAATGACAGGAAAGATAAGATTAGAGAAATTAGGTGCCGGACTGATTCTTATATGAATTCTTTTTTCCCTCGTACCATTAGGGATTGGAATGCACAACAAAGAGATTAGCTTTGGTGCTGAGCACCCTCTGCTACCCAAAATTTTGTGAATTGCAGAGTATATATGTAGATGTAGATTAAACAATTGACACAAACGAATTTCAAATGCAGATCAAGGCAGAGTTGACCTTTCTTTGGAGACACTGATTTAAGCAGCCCTGGCGCGTGAGCCTTTCTCTAAATGTTAGGGAGCGCCCATTAACTACGTGACTCAAAAAAGAGGGGGATTCAGTGAAATCTCACCAAGGGGAGCGGGATAGACAGAAATCTTACGAGATCAAGCTCATTTTTATATTACGACAAAAATTCTTACGTAATTAAAGGACGCCCCCTTACGTATAGTGTATTGTATAAGGCCCTCTCCAGTTCAGCTGTCGTACTAAATCATTGCCACACTGGTTCGTTTAGGAGAGAGGGGATTACAACGGGCCCCAGGTTGAATCCTGCACCCTTAATATTATTATCTTTTGCTTCTGGCTTTTCGCCTCATCGAGATCATTAGAGGCGGGAAGGGATTGTGGGAGAGGAATGGGAAGGAATTGAGCGATGGTCTTTTGAAGGAACCTTCCTGGCATTCGGGAAATCATGTAAAATCCAAATCTGGATTGCCGGACTGGGATTCGAACCCACGTTTTCCCGAATGTGACGCCAGAGCTTTACCGCTCACCCACCACGCTCGATGTGATGTGTTCCCTTACTTGTTTTCGGAGGTTTTCAGAAATCTGAGTGAAGGCTAGAACGATCCACAATTTCCGTCGCAATAAATAAGCAATTTACAAACAAAGTTATACTAATTACTAGTTGAAAAATAACGCCCGTTTATTTATTGCTGCGTCGTACGCGTTTCACCTCTCATCGAGGCATCATCAGCGACAAATTATTTACATTTGTTATTTAGGGTATGCAGCTGTACATCTCCGTTTTATAATCCAAAGCATGTTTTGCTTGCATCATATTTACAAAATTGAAAAATTTATTTATAATTAATTTATAAACAAACCAGCTGGCCACAACAGATGATCGAGTGATGAAAAAGCACCAATTTTGCAATTTTGTAAATATGATGCAAGCAATACATGCTTTGGATAATAAAACGGAGATGCGCAGCTGCATACCCTAAATAACAAATGTAAATAATTTGTCGCTGATGATGTCTCGATGAGAGGTAAAACGCGTAAGATGCAGCAATAAATAAATTAAACAGTTGTATTGGTGTGTAATCGTAACTTTTCCCGGCGGATCTGATGTTTGAAGATCTCTCGGGCGTGCAGCCGGGTCATTTGGTCGTAAATGTACGAATTTTCGATGGCGTACCGTGCCATCATCTTCAGGTAGCGTCCAGTGGTCGGCGTGAGGAACGCAGTCCAGTCGCGTCCTGGACTGCGTTCCTCACGCCGAGAGATCTTCAAACAGTTGTATTGGTGTTATTTTTCAACTAGTAATTAACTAAGCAACTGCGGTAACATGGCCTCCAACAAGATTATAAAAATTATATTAGTCACATTGTAACAGCCCTCAAACCTGAACTTTAAATAGAATTGTATTTTGTGAAGTATTTGTGGTGAGCTACAGTTTTCTTGAATGTAATCTTGTATGTTTGTTTTTCAGTTTCCCGTAAATCAGTGTATATAGATTTTATTTTATGAAAAGAAATTATTTTGAGGTCATTTAATACGTTTAAGAACAGAATTGTGCAAGAGAATTGCTTAAATGTTGGTAATTCCAAGTATTAATGCAAGTTACGTTGTCTAAAGGATAATTTACTACAGTTTAAAATGATTTCTGTAAATAATTTTGTATTTAACTATCTTTAATTTATGACCATTTTGTATTGATTTTAAATGATTATGTATTAATTCTGATTGTTTTTAATATGTTTCAATTGTTTGAGAAATTGTTAATGTTCGAGAAACATCTGGCGGAAGCTTTTGAAGAATTCTAGAAATTTCGATAGAGCCTACATAAAGAAATCAGCAGAAGCACAGTGGTAGTTTATACAGATTCACTTTTCAACTGCCGAGGACTGCGTTAGTAGTATCTCTGGATTGTATCTATGCATGTAAACAACATCGTTGACGTGTTGTCTGGAAATAAACGAAAGTTTAAGCTGAAGTACATTGTGGACTATATAATTACTGTATTAATTAAACCACGAAGAATCTGACAACATAGTACATAAGTAATACCACTCACACTTAAATGGCTACATTTGTACTTCCCCCGGCGGTCACTGGTAAGCAGAGTTGTCGAAACCATTCAGTGAAAGCGGGGAAAATGATAGAAAACAGACGAACAGAACAGATAGTCCTACACTTGGAGAAGACGACATAACAAGCAGAAGAATTAAGTTTCTGTTTCACAGCAAGTCCGGTGGAACAACTGTGACGACTTGTTTAGAGCCTAACACAATCTATGTGTTGGCTGCTTTGAACTTTTAGTGTTACTAATTGATGAAATGGCAGAAATTAATTTGTGTTCCTTCGGTCGGAATCCATCACAGCTGGCAGAATTTCATGTGTAAAAATGGATAATATCTAAAATTAGGATGTTGATTTATCAAATTTAATTAAATGGAGAATTGACAATATTATTCATTATAATTTAATAAGAGATGTTTTCATACTCATTACATGAAATGTTTGAGTATTTTTCAAAGTTCAGTTTGAATTTATTAATATATGTTATGTAATTATCACATAAAAATCATTACAATGGTCATTTACGTAAATCGTAGCTAGATCGTTCCAGTTAGACGATACTTTAACTCAAGTCGCTACATGATGCACAATGACTGATGGCTAAATACTCTTGGTCGTTCCAGTAAAATTAACATAAATCCGACAGAAATAAGTTATGGCTTGTATAAAAGAATCGTTTCATCATTGACCTGGAGAGGTATCTGTAAACCATGGAAAAGCGAACAGTGCGTATCCGGGCGGGGAATCAAACGAGCATCATCTAAAGCTTCGAATATTACCAGGTACCCAGTGGGATCGGATCATGGAACAAATCACTACCAAAAGTTACTAAAAATTAACTTAGACATAACTGCGAATAATTTGAAGCTGGGACTGTCATAAGTATGAACTATTGTTATGTATAGTTCTGTGCTGCGAGTAGTATGTTAAGGGTGACCTATCATACATCGGATCACTGGCTTCAGTCAATCGCGAAGTGGAAAGCTCTAGTAAAATCTGTTGCAATCAGAAAGGTGTTAGTCGCTTTTAAATTCCCTCATGAATTTGAGCAGGTTAATGGTAGCTTGTGGCCTATAAGGAACGGTCGGCAGGCAAAGCTATCGGAAGCGCTCAGAGAAGCCCCGGGAGAATGCGACTTGCTGGCCTGTCTCTTAGTGGAATTGTTTCGAAGTTCCTCCTACTCCGCACACACAACTCGAGGAAGCAACAATAAAACGGCAACTCTGGTTGCGCGTGCTAGTCCTAATTCAAAATAACTCCAGCGTTATATCAAACGTTAAGATTCACGCATTCTTGCTTCACAACACGTAAGAGAATTAAATACTTCTTTGGTAAGATATTGCTTCTAATGTTATATTACTGTTTTGTTAATATTTTCTGGAAGCCTGGTCGCACTTGATCGCATACCATATTGGATATGGGGAGGTAAAACATACCTGCGAACAGGGGAATTCATATTTTCAGTTATGATAACGATGGTTTGGTACCCACTCTCTGCCCCAAAAAGCACTAGTAACATCTGTGAAATAATTTAATTGAAGTACTGTTGTTAATTACTCATTTAATTGCTCATTAACTTGGACTATAACTCGCCGTAAGATCTGATGATTTTCCGCCTACTGCGGACGCTGGCTGAAATCATGTAAAAATATATCTGAAACAGTATTTCCACAACAGAACAAAAACACAGTTCACTTCAGAATTCGGATAAGCGTACAAATAAAAATTGTATCTTCCATTATTCAGGCAACAATATTTTCACAAGTCTCCACGTATATTTAATAAACTGTCTGTGACATACCGGCTATACGTTTTTGTCACCAAGACTTTCCATAGGAAAAACACTTATTAATTACATCACTTCAGCTAGCAGGCAAGTACCCAATACACAGTAGTTAACTCCTCAATTTCCTGTCCTGTTTTAATGTGAAAGTATATATATGTAGCTATCGCCAAGTACTCTGTCACCTGTGCGATATAGACTCGTTTCGCCATAGAAAACCTTCATTACTTTCGACAGTTATGAAACACGACTCATTATCCTCTAACAGCTTACAAACGATGGATCTGAAACATATCTCGCTGATTCTAATAGCATTATATACCACTGTTCTTGATCATTGAGAAACGAGTTATATGAATCATATTTTTCAGCGAAAATTCAATCATTATTTTATTTGTGGCTATTGAGTTTCGGGCTGGAAGAGATTGACAGAATTGATGAAAGCAACCAATTCGATTATTTTCGATACCTCCCAGATTCTAATAATTGAAGAAATATTTGAAAATTTTTATCTAACTTTGGATTTTGGTAATAGTATTTAAAGCACTGAGCAACTGGAAACGTACCATGTTCTGACTAAGCGCGATGGGTGAGCGATAACGTTCAGTACTGGTATTTGTCAGTGCATGGGTTCAGATCCACGACTGCCTACCCAAATTTCGGCTTCGTAAGGATTTTCGATATGACTCCTGTCGAATGAAGGGATGATTACTCAAACGTGCATGGAAAACTTCCATCCCTTTCATTATCTCCATGTTTCACCAGTCTCTAAATGACCTATACGTCAATGAGCCTTAAAGATTCCAAAAACAATATTCTAGCGGTAACTCAATTGGAAAGGACTACTATGCGGACGCGATCCATTTTTGGCGTCGAGTTATTGATAATAGTCTCAAAAAAAAAAATTAAAATTCTTCAAATTGATAAGAATTGTTATGTAATGTTGTTTATCAAATAGGATATTAGTTTCTAAAGAATTTCAAGCCGTCGAAAAGCAGTCAATAAGGAATGGATGGAACAGGTTGCAATTAAAAGTAAACAAAGCTCGATGTGTGAACGGTATTGACGCCGGTTTTGAGATTATCTCTTTTCTAAAGTGCTTTTATGATGATTAACATCCATCGGAATGGTCGGGCGAAATCGTGAATCCGAAGCACAGTAACTGTTTATTATGGCCTACAACTGAAGAAAAATAAAACAGAAAAAATAATTTCGAAGACATAAATTATCTACGACTTCCAAAACACCAACAACTTGTTCAGAAATTAATTTTCATTTGAAAGTAGCATTATTAGATATTTCTTAGAAGTTTTGCCCAAATAAAATTTTTAGATAAAATCATGCGAAACATTATTTGATAAGTTGTAAAATAACTGTAAATTTGAACGGAGATTCGTCCAGTTGATGCCTCGATGTGACGTGAAACGTGAATGGCATTAAACAAGTAAATACATTTGTACTGACATTATTTATTAACAATAAATTTAAAATTTAATAAATTGAATTTAAAAATAAATTAATGCGAGGAACTGAACACCCATACAAAAAAGATGCATTCCACCAACACGTTCAGAAAATTAAAAATATATGCAATTTTTAGTAAACGATAAATTTTTCGTCCTTTTTATGAATTAAAGAAAATTACTTGCTTTCTCTTCCTCTGTCAAACCGGGTGGATTCAAATAGCTGCCGACACAAAACTTACACCGACCGGGTAGTTAAACAGCAATAGGGAGCAATTATGAAACGCCTTGCTAACAAAGAAGAATCGCCTTACATTAGCGCCGGATAGTCCGTCACTTGCATGAGGATCTCTAAAGTTCTGTTATGAATAACTCTGGAAAAGAGCTGCCCTGCCAGCTGGGGAGTGTTGTTCGAAGTGCCTTGCTAACACTTATCGTACAAAAACTATTTCCAAAATATACCTTCCGGCAGTATTTGTAATTTTCTGCCGTCTATTTGTGATTCGACTTTCTTGTTTCTGTGACTGCAAAGATTAGGCTGTATTTGATGGTTATTAGGGCAAAATTCAGGAAAAATATACTGTTCTGTCTCTTGATTAGTTACAAATTTGCATGACATGTGTGAATTAACCAAGGAAAGATAAAGAAATCTCTAAGAGTGTAGTTTCTGATTGCAACAGGATGTAAGTTCTTCGCAGCTCTGCGCAGGATGTAGTATTCAACACTGACGTGAGGTAGCTACTGGGAGATGTTGGTTGGCAGCGACCGTGTGGTGGATATTCCGCGACCCCAGCGCTACCTGCCTCACCTGTCACTATAGATTGTGCCACTCTTTGTTTCTTCCGTCACTTTTGTACAGTCGCTGCCGAAATGTTACACATTATTGCCTCTGACATGACGCTAGCACCTCGTTGTGAATTTGTACTCCGGCTGAAAAACATGTGTGTCACGTTTGTCACGCGGTTATGCGGTGCGAAGAAATCCGTTGTGAACGTAAAATTCGTCAAACATGTGTTTGTTATTCGAAATACCTTATTGTCGACAATGTTAGAGTTCGCTTTATAAATCACGCTTGATCTATTCACAAAAATAGAGGTAGGGGAAACGCGTAGATTTCTAGTTGATAGCAACACGTACAAAAACGCATATAACCTCCAGCCTTGAACGCCTCGGTAATACACAGTTATTTTGTACATATCTTTGAAATAAATTCTTCTAAGTACAATTGCCTATGGAACAGTAAATAATTATTCGTATGCCTATTTCTTGTATCACAGAGGAGCCTAATAAGATCCTATCGCTTGTTCGCCAACTGTAAACCATACTTTTATGGCTTTTAATGAATTGGTGAAGGTAAATCTGTGAATATTATCTGTCTTATTGAGAAGAGATACAAATTATAAATTTCATACTAGTATCAATCGCTAAAATAATCTACATTCATACTCGACATTTATTATTTATTATTATCAATACTCCGCGATTTACCAAAAGTGTGAGGCGGAGGTTGCACTGCACCTATCCGAAAGGGTAATGATTTGGAAGGGATATACGGGATATGCCAGGAGGCGCCCATGGGCTATTGTCAGAAACCATCCCAGCATCCGGGAAAACCCAGATCAGGATTTAACAAAAACGGTGTGTGATATAGGCTCCTATGTACCCAAAACTAATCTCCACTGTAAGCATTCCATCCCAAATAGCACGCGGAAAAAAGAATTCATGGGTATAAGCATGCGCACGGCCACTTATTTCTCTACTCTCATCTATCCTGTCATTGAGGTCGGTAATGAAGTTTTTCATTGTACTCGCAAATGAAACTGAAATACGAATGTTTGCAAATAAATTCCAACAAAATCTACATCGTCTGTCTGCCAGACAATCCCTTGTCCAATCTATGAATCAATTCTGTGACGTTCTCGTAGGAGCTGTCGCAAGCGTAATTACAAAAACAATATTATTCTATTAAAATTATATCGCCCGTATTTGATTTATTAATAACAACGACTTCAAACATTGTGACTTGACGACCCACCGATGTTTTCAAGTATTCTCTACATCAGGAATGGCAGCGACTGGTTCAAATGCTTATGGTTTTTAACTGTTTATTTGTGAAGTGCGATACGTTAAAAAATTTCTTTATTTTTCACCTGGTATTCCATTATTATATTGAAAATCTATACTTTATTTCGGAGTTTATATTCACTTTGCAGATTAAAAACATTAAGGGGACAGATGAGAGCTCCATCATAAGATAAATTTTGCTAGCGACATGGGTTCCCCTTCGTTTATTGATAGTATGATTTCTAATATTCTACTGTTACCTAATGTCACTTGTATCAGTTGCTGCGTGTATTTTCTCTGTCATTGCTCAACATGACATGCGAAATGTGGAGTAGCGTTCAGATCACAGACTGTCTCAGAAGTATTTCGAAGCTTGTACTGTCCTGCTGCATGGGCTTACTTAATCAATTTAATAAGGTATGCTATCAATATGCATGACAATTCTTACAAATAAATGGAATAATTTGACTGAAAATTAGGATAAATAAGTCACTCGGTTCAAATGCATGTCAACAAAAGTAGCCACAATAGCTCAAAGTGAACATTTTTATTTAAAGTATTCATGTTAAATTTAATTAAAGGACACGAACCTTTTATCACAACAAATTACCATGAAATTAAAACAAAGTGTTTGAGTGAATAAGAGGGCACAAAATCGTTTCTCAGCTCTTCCGCTACTGGTATTTAATTGTTATCGTGGACAATTCTATGGCGTAACTTTATCATCTGTGTTGGAGGTTTACAACAGGCGAGAAACTGGCTCCATGCTTCGTGATGCATTAAATGTTGACTGATTCCTACAAGCCTCCCTGAAATGTTTGCGTTATGGCAAGTCATTGGTTTACGAAGTAAGAAACAATGCTGAACCAACAGATTGCGATATCAGAACAGAAGTGAAGTGGCCCTTCTCCTCGCTGACCTTGCTTATTCCGTGGAGCCCAGGCGAATCCCTTCTTTCTTTTCCCAGCTCCAATCTTATTACTTCCAGGATTTATATGTATCAACATTACTACCAGTTATTACAAAGCCTTCTGGTTGACCCCTAGATCGCCCCACAAACTCTTATATAAAGAACTAAGAAATTATTCCCATTTGAGTTTAACTTGTATTCGGTTTACCAGAGTCTCACATGGAGTAGTGAACAATAAAACGGGTGAGTCGAAGAAGGTTAAAATTCCACCAAAATGACAAAATTCTAGATGGGAAATAATTCTATTCATTGATCATAAAAAGGGGATTATATACCAATAACTGTTCATTGTTAAAGCTCGAAACTTTTGTTGAGAGCAAGAAAGATAATATTCCTGAATCGTTATCCTTTTTTTTTTTTTTTTTTTTTTATTTTATTTTATGGCTTTAGCCAAAGGCTAATACAGCCAATAACATCATACAATATATTCGAGTTAATTTTAAATTACACCTTTAGTACACTTAATATACAGGGAGATTATCTTGACCGATTTCTTGCTCGGAACTGAGAGAGATTGCATCAGAGAAGTTATATCAGTTATATTCAGACCATCATCTAGCAGTTGTTTCCTCGCTGATTGATGTTGCTTGCAGCTCAGCATGAAGTGATAAATATCCTCTACAGAATTACACGATGGGCACATCGGCGAATCCACCAACCGCATGACGTATTTTTTGTCACGTAATAAAGTGTGTCCTGTCCTGAGTCTGTTCATTAGAGTAATTTCTTTCCTGTTCAGTTCTAGTTGAGCGTACCATGGCTTGCTTACTATGTTGTTGCAGATAGCTCTATACCAAAGTCCCTTTCCCTGGCAGTCGGCAAACCATCTCTTCTCCCACTCAGTCCTAACCATGTCGGTAACAATGGCCTTGAAGTCTGTACAGGGTACCGAAACTTTTTCTGTTTCTGCAGCAGTAAGGTGGTGACGTGCTGTTCTATCCGCTGCCTCATTTCCCGACACCCCAACATGGCTCGGTACCCACTGGAACTGCACTTGTATTCCTTCTACCGATAACTTCTGAAGTTCCCTGGCTATGTCATAAACTAAATAGTTCCGGCATCTTCCTTTTGATACTTCCATTATTGCCTGTAGGGCACTTCTAGAATCTGTACAAATCACTGTATTTGAATGAGCTGTTGAATGAATGTATTGCAGCGCTTTTAGAATGGCATAAAGCTCTGAGGAGAACGTCGAAAACTGTCCTGGTAACCTGTAAGCTTCGTGAACGCAGCGACCAGGGTCTACAAATGCAGCAGCGGAAGCCTTTCCTTTTTCCTTTGAGCCGTCTGTAAAAATTTTGTGCCATGCCTTCCATCTCGAGTTCAGTGCTTCTAGTGTGAGGCACTTCAGTTCCTCCTCACTGTGATCTTTTTTCACTAATAGGTCTGTCATAAGGTAAATGTGAACTAGAGGGGATAGATCTGACCGTTGCCATAGTTGTTCCTCACTATACGAGTCATTGATATCTGAACTGTAAATGGCCCACTGAGCTGTTGTTTGAAAGAAATCCACAAGTGAAGGTGTTTTGTGATAATTAGATAGGTTCCAAGATTGCTCATGAGCAAGAAGCTGCACTTTTCTTATTAGTGGATGTCGTTTGGTGGAACAAACTCTTATCCAAAAATTCATTCCCACTTTCTTTCTTCTTAGGTCTAATGGAGGAGTTGCTGTTTCTACCTCCATTGCAGCAACGGGAGTAGTTTTAAGGAAACCGCCTACCACCCTTAAAGCTGCCGATTGAATGATGTCTAACTTTCTGAGGGTAGAAATTGACGCAGTTTCGTAGAGAAATCCCCCATATTCGAGTCTGCTCCTCAGTAAGCTATAATAAATGTTTCTCAGGAGTCTGGGATCCGTGCCCCAGCTCAGAGCTGCTAGGGCCTTGAGGATATTTATTCGCTGAAGGGATGATTGTTTTAGTTCTGCTATATGTCTTCGCCATGAGAGTTTAGTGTCTAACCACATCCCCAGAAACTTTACTTCGGAGACTACTTCCATAGTAGATCCACCTATTGTAATTTTAAAGTCATTATTCTGAAATTGTCTTTGTGAGAAAACACATAACTTGCTTTTATCTACCGAAAGCTCTAGGCCTCTATCTTTCAGACAGATTTGTACCTCATTTACCTGAGTTTCGAGCAAATTTTTTGCTTTTTGTTTGTCAGGATGAGAAACATAGACCACAAAATCATCAGCGTATTGAAGATAGGTTACAAATCCTCTCAGGCTATTGCAAACTTTCAAAGTATAAATGTCAAATAGAATAGGACTCATTGGGTCTCCCTGAGGCAAACCTTGGAATACATGTCGACTGAAGTAGTCACCGCATAAAGTAGAGATAATGTGTACTCGGTGCGCCAGGTAATGAAAACACCATGACGAAAGTTTTTTCGAGAGTCCTATATTTTCCATTATTTCCCTAAGTATGTTGATCTGTACGTTATTGTAGGCTTCCTTGATATCAAGAAAAGCGGCAAGAAGGAAGTTTCTCCTAACAAAAGTCAGCTGAATGTCAGTAATTAAGGTACTTAAATTGTCCATGGTGCTATACCCTTTGCGGAATCCCATCGTTCGATCACTAAGCAACCTATGATGTTCCATATGCCATTCAATTCTGTTTTTTATCATTGCACTCATCAGCTTTGCCAAACACTGTAGTAGAGATATAGGGCGGTAGGAGGAAACGTTATTTTTGTCCTTGTTAGGTTTTGCCACCGGTATAATTATAACATTTCTCCACTGTACTGGGACAAACGTAGCTGCCAGCATGTCATTGTATAGTTGTAGGAGCACCTCTTTCGCCTTTTGCGGCAGGTTGTAAATCATGGAGTAAGTGATCTTGTCCATTCCTGGTGCAGTGTCTTCCTTCTTCAAGGCACAGACCAATTCTGACATAAGAAATGGTGGTTCCCCCAATCCGGTGGAATCAGCGTTAGAATCGTTTCCTGATTCAGATTCCGTATTTAATGGGACGAACAGTGGCGCAGTCTTGCTTAGAAATAGTTCCGCTGCTTCATTATTAGTATTGACCCAGTTAGCAACCGTCCTGTCACCCTTGTACCAACGTATCTTCCTCCACATCTCTTGGGAAGAGATACCATACGAAATGCTAGAGCAAAAATTTATCCAGCCTTCTCGTTTTGACCTTCGAATAATTGCTCTTGCCTCAGCTGACCTTCGTTTGAGCAATATAAAGTTTTCTAAGGTTGAGTCGTGTCTATAAGTTTTAATAGCGAGGCGTCTCAAAGCGACGGCTCTGGAGCAGTCGCTGTTCCACCAAGGTTTTCTGCTGTCAGGTCTCTTTATTCCGAAATTTGCCATTGGTATACACTCTTCTGCACTCCTGACTATAACATCCTCAAATTCATTGTAACGGACCTGCAAGTCAGTTGAGGATTCAGAAATCTGACCCAGCCGCATGTTGACTGTTTCTTGATATAGTTTCCAGTTCGCTTTCTTGCAATTCCAGCGTCTCGTTTGAGTGTTAAAGTTTCGCAGTAATGACTTGTCAATAGTTGTTTTAAGAACGAAGTGATCGCTACCTAGAGTATCTTTTAAGATTTCCCACCTCGATCTCAGCAACAGATTAGATGATATTATTGAGATATCGGGGGAAGAGTGCCTCTGATATGGAGAACCGAGTCTTGTTCCATGTTGATTATTGAGCACTGATAATGTGGATGATGTAATAGCTTGAGCCAGCTCTTCTCCCTGCTTATTTGCTTGAAAATCATGCCACAGTGGATGATGAGCATTAAAGTCTCCTCCCACAAAGCTATTAGGTGGAAGCTGATTAAATATCGCAGTCCAATTTTCTTCACTCATGTTAATTTGGGGCGGCTTGTAGATGACAGTAATTGTATTGATGTTGCTTCCTAGTCTAATGTTCACAGATAAAATTTCTAGTTCACTTATTGGTGCAACAATATTTCTAATACAACTGCTTATGTCCTTCCTGACCATAATGGCCACTCCTCCATATCCATTCTCTCTGTCATTCCTGTATATGTTGAAATTCCTGTGAGTGAGGATGGACGATTGACGAAGCCACGTTTCGGTAATCAGCACCACATCAGCTTTATGTTCTTCTATTATCCTTTGGAGGTCATTCCACTTATAGTAGAGACTTCTAGCATTCCACTGTAGGATGATCATTTGTTTCTTCCTAGCCATTCTCAGTTGTTGTACAAAGCGTCTCCATGGTAGGCCCAACTAGGCTCACCTCACATATTTCCTGCAGTATGCTTTTAGTGGATACTTCTTGTATTTTTTTGAGAACTGTTGCTGACAGCTTTCCTTTCATATGTTGAGATATAACTTTGAGCAACGTTTTCACGATAACGCTGATCACTTCCTCGTTAATTACTGTGCTGTCTGTTTCTTCTGTTTGAACCTCACAAGATATTTTTGTCACTGGAGGTTTTACTCTCTTGTATTGTTCACCGCTTGTGGAAGGTATTTTTTCCCTGGTGACTGAGCTGAAAGTTCCCCTCTGTAATGGAGGAAAATCACTATCTCTATAGTCATGTCTGGGTACCATGGGTGTCCTATTGTTTGATGCCTGTGTCTCTCTCATTTCTTCTTGGCGTTTTCTCGCCGGACATGTTCTGTCGTTTGCGACATGATCGCCGCTGCAATTTACGCATTTGAAGAAGTCGTTGTTGCAGTCAGACATTTTATGTTCTTCTCCACATCTTGCACATCTTTCTTTACCTCTGCAATTATTAGCAATATGGTTAAACCTCATACATTTGAAACATTGAATTACAGGGGAGATGTAGGGTGTTACCTTAAATCTTAAATAGAATATTTCCACTTGTTCAGGCAGGTATTGACTATCAAACGTTATCTGCACTGTTTGTAAAGGTTTCATTTCAATCTTGCCATCTAAGTGTACCCTTTTAGTAAAACGCCGCACGTCAATGATTGGTGCATCTGATTTTATATTGAGTTTGATCTCCTCGTCTGTCAGATCTAATGGTACAAACCTGATAACCCCTCTCCGCTGTACTCTGCTTGCCGGTATGAAAGCTTTTAAGCTGAGTGAATGTAATAAAGCATAGTTGTCTGTAAATTTGTTGGCTGCTTCTGCTTCTAAGAACTCCAGAGACATTCTATTTTTACCTTGTTGGTTTATGCGTTTAAGACCAGGAATCTTATTGTACAAAATCTTTCCTATGTGAAGTGGGTGAGGCAAGTTTCCTCCAGCTGTTGGCTCTATTATAACTATATAGGGGCCTTCTGATTGTGCTTTATACAATCTATTAGGTTGTTTATTTTTGTTCTTATTGTCCTTACTTGAATCCCTAGTGTCCAGCTGTGATGTATAGTCATCCTTTTCCCCGCAGCGTAACATGTTCTCGCCTTCTAATTGGGGCGTTGACTGTAACAGGAATATACTCTCCTGATTTCCTCCATTATACTTAGTCGTGTTATAATTCAATTCAGATTGCAATAAATCATCTTTACTAGGTTTATAACACATGAGCTTACAAACAGATTTACGTTTCTTTTTGACTTTATGTTTCTCATCGTCCTCACTGTCATTGTTAGTACCATATTTCTTCTTAACAGGCTCTGACATATCTTGCTCATTCTGATATACGAATGTATCCACACTTACCTCATCTCTTTGCATAGCGGCCCCTCCGCTAACCTCTGCCATGCCGCTTGACGCCTCACACACCAAAGCGGTTAAGCAATGGAGTTAGCACTAATTACACACTTTGAAGTCACTAAAAAAAAAACTTTCAACACACTCTCCTTAAGCACGAGATAGTTTTTCTAATCAAAAAGGTTATTTAAATACGAGCGTAATAAACAAGCGTCGTTACTGTAAACAACCAAAGATATTCTCCAATCGTTATCCTTTCTCCCCTCACAGTTAATTTAGTTTCTCACTTTGCCACTAGTGCGGTTGCATCAACCCGAAAAAATTTCTTAACATCTCAAAAATGACACAATACATTCCTCAAGAACACCTTGAATTTTATTAAAATATCTTACAACCTCCAACTTCAAACTCAGTCAACAGTGAAGATGGGAACTGAAGTGTCCATAAATACGAATATTTTAGGCTAACTGAGTTGAAATTATTATCAAAAATCCTTAATATCAAAACAAAATCATTACTTACATGAAGAAATATAGTAAAGTAAGACAAAAACTTTATTATATTCCTTTTTCACCAAGAAATACTAATGAGTGAAAAAATTTTAATATTTCAATTAAAATAATTTTATATTTATGAAACCAGCAAACGTTGTAGTTAAGATTTGTAGAAAAGTATTTTGAGTGTATGTGCATATACAAAATCTATTAATATAAACCTACAGTATAGCTACATTTTTCCAGCTTTCTTTGTCAATCTAATTAGTGGAAAAAGAATAACATTCCACTGAAAAAAAAAAAACTTTATGTCTACGAAACTTTTTTTAGAACTAATAGCAAGCTCAAGAAAGATATTTTTTTTTTAGTTTCCAGAAAAGTTATGTTCAAAGTAAGTTATCCTCTTTCCACTTAATTCATCTGTTGCCATAGTCCTCACTCTGCTTGTCCGTGCATGATGTCACAATCCTTACTATCCTCGGGTCAAACCTATAATCCCCTGGCGTTGGATTTTAAGCACGTATGCGGCCTGACTGATGACCATAGACAGACGGGAGACTACAAACTCTTCTTTTGGGAATAGAATTGTACAGTTTTCTTAACTTCACCTACTCAACTTAACTGATAGATTAGCTGGAAGTCCTGTAACAATAATTCTCATCCTGAACACACGTAGTGTCGCTGCTACATTCCCACCCAGAAATCTTCACACTCAAAAAGATAGTTTCACATCTATTTCAGCAAGATTTGTGTCTCTATGAACGAAAACTTATCATCCAAAAGTAAATAATCAATGATTACTTCACGCCTAAATATCATAATTTTTTTACTGCTGTGGTAATTATTTTTATAATTGTCTTTCGCCCATGTCAGCCATACAGCTAGCTGCAAGTAGGTTCTTTTTTTTTTCAAGTGTATATGTACTATATCATCGTCATTATCGTTTACTTCTTAGTACGAACACAACACTTAATTAAAACCACCCATGCACTCGGCCAGTCTCAAACCGGTGACCCTTGCAATGTCAAACCAGCTCGATAGCCCCTACGCTGTAACGGCTGGCCTGTGTTAGTCATGGATGTGTAAAAAGGAGACAGGGTTCGTGAAATAGAGAGTAGGAAACAACCTCCAGTACATGCACAGTACGCAGAGTGGTATTCTTCGCATGTTCTTGCAGCCCCGCAACATCAGCCCTGCATTCATAAAGCGGTGTCGCGAACCTGCCCCTACATGGTCCAGGTCTTGTCTAAATGACACTGCCACCAATAATACATTTGGCATCGGGAAATGTTGAAGGCAACTTGGGATTGTCACTCTTGTCCACAATTAAACATTCATGGGCGTTGTGCTGGTACTGCGTTCGTGTAAAACGAAAGAAATTTTAAGGCTGTTCACTGACTGAATAACTAGTTATGGCACCAAGGATGACCAAATAAGAGTCAAGTTGGTAAATGGTACCGGAGTAAGTGGCAGAGTTAAATTAGGTGTACAATACAGACTATCGGATTGTTAATTACGAGTGTAGTTCATGTACAATTTATAATTTTAATTTAGAGCCTAATAAAAGAAACAACTGACGATAGTGTTAAAACACAAATTTTATTCTATCATCAACGAGTGTTTATTTTTACTTGCTTGAAAGCAACGAGTCAAACAGAAATACACGGTAGGGTAGAACTATGTATTATTTTTAAATATAAGGAGAAAACACATGAGAATTTTTAAAGATATCACGATTAAGATTTACTGTCATTTTCCTAGGTCATGCTAGACGATGGTTCCTTAAGATAGCCCATAGGCATCTCCTGTTATACAGGGTGATGCAAATATTTTAATATGTTATTCTACAAGTAAAACTGAAGAAAAACGTTCATATAAACATAGGTCCGCAAATGTTAATTACGGAGTTACGGCTAATAAAAGATGTTGCCTGAAATGTAACAACCTCGCTAATATGAAGCCATCTCATAACTGTACGAGGTTACAGTAAAGCACGATTTCCATTTATTTTGTTGTTATTGATCTGGTGAATGTAATTAAATAAGTCTCAGACGTGTATCTGCAGTAGTTTTTCAGAAATTCCAGAGATTATACAAGTATGCTAATAAAATAAATAGAAAATAAACTTTGTGCAATTGTCTGGAATTAAAAAAAAAATTGGGCCAAGTAGTTAATAAATTTCAAATTTTCCAAAATTATTTATTTGCTTCTTTGGAATTTCTGGAAAACTACCGCATATACATGTCTGGGACTTGTTTTATTACATTCACCAGGTAAATAACAACAAAATAAATAGAAATCGTGTTTTACTGTAACCTCGTAAAGTTTTGTGATGGTTTCACATTAGCGAGGTTGCTACATTTCAGGCAACATCTTTTATTAACCGTAACTCCGTAACTAAACATTTGCGGTCCTATGTTTATATGAACGTTTTTCTTTAGTTTTACTTGTAGTATAACATAATAAAATATTTACGTATCTTCGTGAATCACCCTGTATATCGTGTATAGCATCCTGTTTTAGTGTTATTTAAAAAGAAGAAGAATATTTCGCATTTTTATTTCTCACAAACTATGGACGATACAAATACGTGCCACGTATCACTGGATGGATGAAGGTTCAAAGTTTTACTGTATACATTAGAAATGAGCTCCATCTGTTGTGCAAAAATAAATCAAAACAGCCGTACACAACAGCCGTAGAGAACGACCAGTGCTTTTCCCTTTGTATACGCCTCCGTCTTCCACGCATTTCTTATGCCAATCTTAAATCTGTTCATGACCAAGTGTCACTTTATTGATCTTACGACGGAATGCACGCTGAGCATCAAGAATGGATTCACCTTTTGCATCCTGTAGCACACAAAACTACTTCTGTTGTGGTGAAGCCGTTTTCCAATTCGCGGCAGCGAGTGCAATAATTCATATGTTAGATAATACGAGATGGCCCCTGCAGAAGGCGGAATTTAATATAGACAAAGATTTTGAATAATGCGCGAATGTAATGGGAAAGTATAGACTGGAAATTAGCGTGTAACACATGAGACAATAATTATACAAGTCACACATGGCTCATATGAATAATAATTCCGTGTGGTTGTAATGACTTGGTGACTGGGTTTCTACTGGCTCGCATTCCGCCCCTATCGAGATCCCGCTTAACTTAACCCGGCAAACATACCGGGTACTGGGGACCTGCAGTTTAATGTGGATTCCTAACCACGGAAGCGTTGTAGCTTAGTTCTCATTATACAGCAAGCTACACCAGAGGTTAAGGTCAGATTAAACGCCTATGACAATCTCCATCCAGTGTGGGGTTCGAAGCGGGGACATTTTGATCTCGAGTCAGACACCTTGACCACTGAGCCACCATACCGCTTTACACTGGTTTATCAAAGGATGTGTCAGTGGACGCTAAGGAAGTTGAATTGATGGACTGGGTACCTGTTACCTGAAAAGCAAAGAAACAACATGCAGGATGAAACAGGGCAGAAAACAAGATGGAAAGGTTAATTCTGTCACTCAATTGAGGATGTAATCTAGAGAAGAACGCATAGAAAGTTTTACTGTCATAGAGAAAGAAGTAATAATTGTTCACTGAATCTGTTAGTGAACTTGCGAACGGAGATGTCAGTGATTATGTCAGCCAAATAGTTTCAATATTATCTCAGAATGAAAACGAATAGGTATCATTTCCTGGTCGTTTTCG
The DNA here is from genome assembly GCA_031002005.1 of Vandiemenella viatica. Lineage (NCBI taxonomy): Eukaryota > Metazoa > Arthropoda > Insecta > Orthoptera > Morabidae > Vandiemenella > Vandiemenella viatica. Next base: position 184,234,289 of record JARYHS010012519.1, read on the forward strand.
AACTCTTCAGTTAATTATAGTGTACTTCATATTTCATAGCATACTATATTCGTACCAACCGATACAATTTCATGCCCTTGAATAGGAGTAACTACATCCTCTATGTAAAAAAGGCACTACAAAAAGACTTCAAACGCGTAAAATAAAATAAATGCTATTTTACAGAAATAATAAATGCGTAAATAAGGTAAAGCCTTAAAGAAATTTCAAATGAAAAAGAAAACAAAAAGCTTAAGAGAAAGATAATTAAAGTAGTTAAAGAAAAACTTTTCACAGAAAAGCTGGTGGCCAAAAGCTTTGGATTGCAGAGCAATTACAGAAATTGGTGGATCAGAGAAGAAGAAACAAAAGCCTTCACGAATAAGTAAGAATACAGCAGTGCTAACATTTAAGATATGAAATATACAAAAACGAACAATCGGAAGACAGATGGGAAGAATCAGGGTGAGAGAGTTTTTCTAGACGATGGACATAGGTGACACTTACCAAATTTAAAGGATGATACAAACATACATACTCAAATAGGAATTGATAAGTCAAATCTCTTTCATTACCATCAGAAACAGAAAACAGTTGGAGGGGTCACATAGCTAAAGTATACAACAAGGGCAAGTTTAAAAATAGTTTGCTCGATAAAGAAAAAAAGAGCCATAAGAGTATATAAAATTCCGATATTATAATATGTAGGACTAGGGGGAGTAAAAATCGTATATAAATTTCAGACTATAATCAAAATGGGTAGATAAAGTAAAAAAATAAAGTCGAGGAGATAAAATTGGATTTTCAGTTTTGTTTTAGGAGAACCCATATAAGACATAACCAATTTGAGCTTTAATATTAATATTAGAAAGTGACTACAAAATTCAAGACATTTCTGAACTAAATAAAATAAAATCGAACGATTCCGATAGTACCGAGAGGAAAGAGTTATTTAAAATCCTAGTATTTTCAGGTCTGAAATTATAGATAGATAAATAGTTTATAATGTGTATGAGAATTAGATTGTTTTAGTAAAAGAAGAAAAAACGATACCAGCGAGGTAAACACTATTATAAAGATGGTGATCCTACAATAAAATAACATTTTAAGCGGGATTCAGGAGGGATGATAATTTGAGTGTGATAAGACGCTTCGAGAAGAAATGTTCAGTATATTAGCACTGACTTGTCTGGTTTGTTGTTGGGACTATTAGCTAGACTAGTAGGAATCGTATGACCATATCTTGACGAGAAAAATTGGATCGACGATGGTAAAAGATAAATTAAATTTGATAAGTCGAATGGAAAGCACAATAAAAACATTTTAAATGCCAAAACTTTTAAAGTTTGCTGCAAAAAATACAGAAATAATTATTTAAGAACGAAAATAGCAGCTGATACCAATGTTAACAATGCAGTCTGCCACTATTAAAAATAAAAAAATCTACACCAGCAGAAACCTTTATCCTTCACCTATTGAATTAGGATGGAGAAAGAAGTTTGTAATAATGTATGGACGGAAAAAAAATGTAATATGTAAGTATAGTTGGATCCGAGAAGAAAGTAATAAAAAAGATATAACTGTGTGGAAAAGAATTTTTATTTTATTTTTCTTCTGTTTTGCTTGCGGTTTTATGCCTCATCGTCGTCGAAGTAATTATAGGTAGGAAAGAACTGGGGACAAGGAACGTAAATGATTTCGTCCAGTGCTTTTAAAAGGTACCATCTCTGTATTCACTTAAAGGGATTCTGAAAATTGATGGAAAACTGAAATCTGGAAGGCTGGACGTCGATTTGAACCCACGTCCTCCGGAAAGCGTAATTTTGTGTAGGCGGGTATTATATCAAATAATCTATTTGCCATTAAGATGGAGGAAGAAAGTAAATTACACAATATTTTACAAAAGGAGAGAGGTAAAAGAAATGTGAAACATTCGGTATCATTTCGTTTACTGCAGATAAGCAGGTAATGTGAGATTGTATCGTTTACTTGATGGTGAATGATTCTGACAGAGTTGGGAGAAGTGACGTATTTCATCACACCAATGGAGAGATTAATGACACATAGCCTCACGGATTACTTAAATGCCAGAAAACAAAAAGCGACAGTCTTAACGTTTGCAATGTTGACGTATTATACGCCTGTATTCAAAAAAGTCTTCGAGAAAATTGATTTAGGATAAATTTTTATTATAAGTTGATAAAGGTTGAAGTGAAGTGGTAACAGTAGCTTCGTTAATTTAATTTAGTCACGGCTGCTGTGGCCCTGACTCGAGTCTCTGTGTCAGCTCGCCAGCCTGCCCGGGCGGGACTCGGCTTCTCCACTCTGACCGATAAATCCCGGCGGCGGAGAGACTGCTGCCTGAGGGGAGAGCTCATTAATCTCGCAGGCGGAGCCTCGGGCTGTCACCGCCCCGCACTTGCCGCCAAACACCTGCTGTGGAGGCTGGCGGATCCGAACAACACGCCACCCGCAGATCGGTAATCAACTCGGCAAGTAGTTTAAGCGCACCACATTTGAGAGGTCGCCCTTTTATGATACTAACTAGTTTAAACCCCTATCGAAATTGACGGGTATCACCTATGGTGCTGGAAATTTGTTGCAGAAAAGTTTCTAACGATACACGAATAGCGATTAATTACTATTTTTTATTGATATTTTTCGTGATGTTAGTTAAGTTTCTCTGATTAGATTCTCGGAGTATTTGATTATGATGTTTTTAAATTACTCCATTTTATTTTATTTGATGGATATTTCTGATGTTATAAAAAAAAAAAAATTCTAAGTTAAATGTAACTTCAATAACGAATAACTATCAATTATTTTATTTACATGTTTCGTGAATACCTACGTTTGTGTAAAGTTTCTATGGATTTTAATAAATTTCCCTGTTTGTTATCTTCCTACAATTCTTAGGTTATGTTTTCACTTTGTTTCAGTTACTGCTACAGATAATACAGCGTAAACATTTAATTTAAATATGTATATATATATATATATATATATATATATATATATAGTGAATTTAAAAACTCTCCCTTGATTTCCCACACTGTATAATTCTCGGCAGATTGCATTTAAAACCGATACTTGGTTTGCTTATACCTTCTTACAATAAGTTTTTAGTGTATTAATTGCACTAGAAAATCTAACACACTGTGAAAAATCCGTAACAAACATGGCTTGATGATGTGAGTAGCATGTCCATCCGATAGGGGAATTTTACCAAAAGTTATCATATAAATTAAACTAATGTTCTTAGAAGTACTTTTATTTAAAATATCAGTTCAAAGTTCCATCGCGAGTCAAAATATTTAAAGATTTAAATTCTTTCATTGGGCTTCACAGATGCTGTTGGCTATTTAGGAATGGTAGAATTCTAATCCTTTTACTCCTTTCTAAAGTAAGTATTCTAAAGGTAATGCCCATAATTTGCTACCGTACAAATTAAAATAAAACTTCTTTGGGAGGAAATAACAGAATGTAATCGCAGATTTCCGCAGCCGGTGTTCGCTAGGCTGTTCGAGTAAGCTGTGTGAACTTCGGCCTTATAGTCTATGATGCCCCGACAGCCAAGAGGCCAAAAATACGAGAGAGGTTTTAGAAAGCGAGTATTGCCATATTTTTGCTGAGTCATCTCATAAATTGTTGACGGTGACACTATCTTTCCCACAAAACTGTTGAAATTAAAGTTTTCAATTCAAAAACGGCTGTTGATATGTCTATGTATAAAAAAGGATTGTCATGCTATATCTCATTAACACTAAATTATTACCATGTTTTCAAATCACGAGTACTTTTTGTTTCCAGGAACAAAAGTATTGCGAGTTTGATAGTATTACATGTAAATAAATTTTGCCTTAGGTTCATCTGTCATTATTTGAGTTCGTCTATGTATGTATTAAATAGTTTTGTACGGCAATCTTACCTGCCTACCAGCCTTATATTGGTTAAGTCGCTATATGAGAACTTCGTAGCATTATTTAATGTGATACACCTTAATTTTTCCAGTTACTCGTTTCTCATATCGCTTACTAAAACTCTAGACGATTCTATTTAGTTATACTGTCAATAAGGGAAATTTTTTATTTAAAATTTTTCTCCATTTTAAGCACCGAACTCTTTGGGTGAGCGGTAACGCTTGAGGCTCGTATTCAGAAGGACGCTGGCTCAAATCCTCGTCCGGTAATGCAGATTTTGATTTTACATGGTTTCGTGTAATCACTCCAAATGAATGCCAATATACTTCCATCAAAAAGCTCATGTCAGAAGTTCTTCCCCTTCCTTGCCGCCAGTCCTTTACCTACTCCAATAACCTCGATGTCGACGAGGCGAAAAGCCATAGAAAACATAATCATCAGCAACAATAGTTCCCAGCTACTTGCTGCTTCTGCTTTTTGCAAAAGCCTCTTCAGTCGCTTCTTTCTTCCCACGATATCTCGCTCAGCACTTTGGTGCCATCCTCTCCTTTCTTCTGTATACACTCCTCCACTCCTCTCAGACATCCAACTCTTGGTCTTCCTCTTGGTCGTTTACCACGCATATCCATTTCGTGGATTTTTCTTGGGATTCACTGTTCCTTCATTCTTTTCACATGGCTATACCACAGTAGTCTACCACCCTCTTTCATTTCATCTAGAGGCTTTTATGGTGTGTCTAATCGTTTCTTTCCTTATTCTGTTCGTTCCAGTAACACTTAATATATCTCTCAGCATCTCAGTTGCTTGTATCGCAGATATTCACAGTAATGTTTTTTCTCCATTCGCTATATTACTGCCCATTTACGTAGCGTCTGTAATTTGCACTACAGTGTGTTGCGTGATTGGGAGATATATAACTAGCTTAAAGTCTTTATTTCATTCCGTTCGTAATAGTCGAGACAAGCCCAGAGCTGTTTCCAAGCTTGTAACTTAAGCGGCTGGACGCTCTTTGCTGTTTGTCGAGTCTTATCGCAACCAGACTACGCATTAAATAATTGCATCTCCCTACTGACTACGCCTGAGAATCAAGGCCAAGTTAAAAACCTTATAAGTGGATAAGTGGCGCAGCCAAGGGCAAGAGAACCAACCGTCAGCATAGACGCTAGCTCCCCCCATCCGCAGCACTGCAAAGACTTTAATAGTAGCCAATAAGAACTGATCATTTTATTACACTCGTAAACAGCCAATCAGAAATTAGCTTACCTCTCCAGTAAGCAGTCGCGGATCATCTTGAAAACTAGCAACATCACTTCACTGAAGTAATCTGCTGCTTGCTATATACATTCCACGTTGACCCTTTCAAATATTTCATGATTGCATTAAATTAGGAATTATTCCAACATTAGTCACTCAGTCCTCGAGCAGATTCTACATGTAGATTCAAAGCCTAGTACCTTTATTACGCATAGCATATAATAGTGTCATCAATGTCGTCATAATTGTATTGCATTTATGTGTTTACCGAAATTATATCTTTATGTAGAAGTCAAATGTATGTTTTCCTTCACGAGTGATTGTCAATAAATAACCAATATTTGTGTTTTCGTCATGTGGTTTCTTCAAAGTAACCTGATCAGTAAATAAATAAAACATTGATTCTAGACTAACTATGCTAAGTTTTCAGTCAGTCTAGTATCGAAAATACTAACAGAAGATCCTTCACTAACAATAAGTACCAAGCAATAACCTAACCTCTCGAGTTAACTTCAAATATAGCTGATAGTTCCCTATTGAATGGTGAAGGTCGAAATGAATCCAAATTGTTTGTCGCATATTAGTTTTACACTTGGCTAACCACGCGACAAGTAAACTTGAAGATGAAGGAAGGAGAGAGGGTGAAAAACATTGCTTCCCCAATTAGGTCTAGCCTTCCGAAAGAAGAAATCGACGGTCTGCATCCAATGGGCAAATTAAAACATTGACGCATGCTGAGGACCATATTCTCCATACCATTTAACCAAGATTGAGGATTAGGAATAGTTCACAACCACCTGCCATGCCTTGTAGGCAAGTCACGGATCGTAAAATTGGGACTGGAACCAGGTAACCCGCGATGGGCACTGCAACGACATCAGACTACAGATAGTGCATTAAGAGCCAAAAGTAAAAAACTGCAGTTATCTAAAAAAACAGGTTGATTCCAACATTTATAAACTGGGTATGAGGTAATGGAAGTAGCCATCAGCTGAGAGTGTGAGTTTGCAGGAGTCGGGACTACTACTCCACGAGCTCATTAATCTCCGGATAGTTGGCGCCTCTGAGTAGCGCATCAGGTGCAGTCCGGCTCCGCGCTAACTTGTCTCCCAATATTCCGTGCCTACTCCGCCGGAGCTTCTCCTCCCGAACTTCCCTGTACGGGGCCCAGTACCAGCCGAGAGGGAGATTCGATTAGTGTCCTTCATCCTGCTTCACGCCAGATTAGTTTCACTCAGCTGACGGCCTGGAACCTTCTCCTGTCCGGTGCCAGGAGTTTATGACAGGTGATTTTACGTGATGTTTCATTTCGAGGAAAGCATACAATTCTCCGTACGTTGCTCATATACATAAAACAAACAAACAAACCACGCTGCCTTGTAGCTTGAAGATCGGAAAGTACTTTCGAATTCCTATTTACTGACGAAGAAAAAAAATTGTCACAGTTAACTTCAAAATATTTGTGAGTGAAATGTGATTGAATCTGCCAAATTCTTGTTGTTTTTCTGATTACATCATACTGCTTACTACTACAGGAAAGATACAAGGAGGAGATATGTTTATCTTTTTTTTAAATACTTTACGCTTCGTCGACGGTTAATGTCATTATAGGCAGGATGGGACTGGGGACAAGGAATGGGAAGGAATTCGGCCATGGCCTTTTTTAGAAGGCAGCATTCCGGCATTCGCCTGGAGTGATTTGGGGAAACCATGGAAAACCCAAATCTGGATGCCCGGACGGGGATTCGAACCGGCAACCTCCCGAATGCGAAGCCAGAACGTTAACCGTTCACCCACCATACTCGGTGATATGTTTATCATTACTATGACTACTGTAGATAAGTTTTTTTTTTCAGGCATACCTACTCATTTCCGCGAGGTTCATTAGTCAAATAGGTATATTTGTTTCTGTTACCAACAAACTAGTTTCAATCCTTAGAAAAAAATTTAACATGTCAATTAGTGAAGCAGCAATAGGGCGGTAGGACGGCCAAAATGCCACGGGCACCCATCCGGAAGGGGCCTCCGGCACTCACTTGGAGGTACCACGGCCCGAGAGGCCACCTCCTTCAATAGACTCGCCCATTGTGTGAGCGCCCGGGGCAATAGTGGAGGTAAAGAAAGGTTGTCCATAAATTGGTTACCCAGTTTGCCTCTCTGTTCCCCCCTCCCTATTTCCGGAACTCAGGGTAATCTGATAAATTTGGCACGGGTTTCAGCGGTATAGGTACGCCACTGATGTCAAGATACTTTCAAAATGTAAGTATATTAGTAAGGTCTCTTGAACAAGTATTATACCAATAAAATTTGACGCTAGAACATCAGAAATTTTTTGAAACTGTTACTTCTGTAATAGAAGATTGAATTGGTCTATATTATTGGATAGTATGTAACGTCTAGTTTATTGACGTTGATAAAATTTTAAAATTAATGAGATGCATTCATTAATAAATTAATTTGAAAAATTAATACCGGGTAGGCGCCAAGAATGGAAGTGTTCTCTATCCGAGAGAAGCGACATTCCAATTCTGAAATACTTTTTATCGAAGCAATTATACTTTTAAAATTACCAATAAAAACACATATCTTCATCTAATCAAATGATATACTGGTACATTGGAAAGGAAGTTATTGAAAGCAGGGTTTACAACACCTATTATTTTCTTTGAATATAAAATTGATTGGTTTATTGAACAGAACTGAATATTAAAAGTTTCTTTTGAATAATTTAGAGCATGATTCTATTCTCAGAGCGTTGCCTAGGGTTGAATGACGCAAGAGTGTCTATACATCGCGGGCGTTCTTTACCGTGGCAGATGACGTGCGGATAAAACAGAGTTTCACGGACCCTGTTGATCACTGATCAACAGGGTCCGTGATCAGCTGGGCGCAAGGTCACTTGGCGAGGTAGCTCCCCGGCAATCTCCTGTGGTGCGCCGGTGCGGATTGTTTGCTGGCCAGAAACAGAATGTCTTCTCCCCCGCTTGTTCGCCCCGTTGAAAACTTGCATGCTCCAGAGTTTTAGCAGACGCGGGAAATTTCAGCGAGTGGCAGCGTTTGGCGGGTCGTCCACGATCTCCATTGGTGCTCCTCATGCAACATAAAAACTTATGGTTTTTAAAAGTTCGTAACACACTGTTTGATTCGCTGGTTCCCAACAGAGGTGTTTCGCAACCTGACTTTTTCTCCGAAGCATCGTTTCTCTAGTTTCAACTTTCTACTGTACCAGGAAATCCTCATTTCGGCACAGTCCCTATACTGTCCTTTGAATTTCATTGAATGCGTAAAGCTTTTAACTTTACGGCCTGCCACAAACCGTTCGGTCTTTCAGCGCAGGTATGAGACACCTGGCTCTCGCCGATGCCAAAGAAACGTGGAATTCACACGTATAAATTTCCCGTCACCAAGGGACATTACAAGTATTAGTCTGACTTTGTATTTGGAATAGCGGTTTGGTAGCTCAGTGGTCAAGGCGTTTGTTTTCAAAATATCGCTGCTCCGGTCATTGGTTCAAATGTCGGGGGGTGCAGGGATTTTTAAGAGTTGTGTTTGATCAAATGAGCTATGCCAGGTCGTTTCGTGGTTCGGATTCTACGTTAAACTGTAGGTCCCAGAGGAAAGGAATAGGCCATCCGACCTTGACACGACGTATTAGAACGCCTCCTTCAGCAGGATGTAACACGACCTACGGGTTTTGGACTAAGTTTTTTTTTTCTTCTTTTTTTTTCTTTACTATTTCATTCCTCCCAGCTGACTCTTTTCAGCCTACTTGTCTACGGGGAGGGAAGTGGGATGGAAGGTCGGCCGTGGCCTTCTAGGGAACCATCCCAGCATTCGCCTAGAGTGGTTAATTTTTAAGTTATTTATGTAACGTAAGCGAAAAAAAATTGTATAATTTACCTGGCGAGTCTATATGATTCCATTTATTACATTGGCAAGATAATCAAATTCTTCTCAGTGTCCTGTCACTGTGATTTCTTCCAGTAAATTACTACCCAGAGTAAATGATATGTGTGAAGCTCAAGGTGGTCAAAGTTTTGTTTGAAATATTCTTGTCACCATATTACGAATGAATGGCCAAGATGGTGTGCACTAGAAGATGCATTTAACAACTTTCATTTGTTGATTTACGTACGATCCCTCCATCTGATAATACTGTAATTCCTGAACGGTTTGAAACTACAAAGTATGAATGGCGTCAGACTGAATCGATATTTCTACAGCATAGTGTAAGAAAAATTAACATCTCAGTGCAGACGTTGGTAATAATATTTTGGATCCTTCACATCCTCAGTTCTCGTGATAGCGGGAAAAAAGATACTTCGCTTCTACCAAAAAAATATAAAATATATAAAAATAAAGAAAACACTAGTCAGAAAGGGTTTCTAAAACTACTGAAATAATCCAATTGAAGTTCTCATAAGATTCCGAATCTGTAGTATTTGTAAGTATCCTTTATTTTTCTAACATCCTTATCGACCGATATTTAACTGGAAAAAAATTATCAGAAGATCCATCGCACAAAAAAAATTAATTACACCACTATGGAAAACTTTCTCGCAGTTGCTAACTCAACTTTTCTGTTCAAAATATTACCTACCTTTCACTCTAACATTCCTAAGAATTTTTCTCTATATTAATTCATAAGCATTGAAGCACTCAATATTAGTGGTGTCCACTTAAAAAATACATCGATGTTTTTATTCGATGTAAAACATCGGAACCCTGCATCGATGTTTTGCGATGCATCGCATAAAAACATCGATTTTTTTTCAACATCGAATACTTTTATGTTTTTCTTAGCTCAACAAATACAAACCAACAATATTTTTCGGCAAATGTTGTTTCATTTATCTCTTAACTGTAGCTTTAATCTCGCCAGGACAAAATGTGACGATAGTTTGATATTGACCATTTCCAGTTGAGTGCAGACTGCAGATAGTTCGTTGTCTTTCGTTTAGTCCGTGTGACCAGAGGGCAATAGTATATCAGCAGTGTGGATATACAGCAGTTGTAGCTGTAATGATGCGTTTAATTTGATTCTTTTTTATTTATGGGTTTACGCCTCGTCGACGTCAAGGCCATTAGAGAAGGAGTAGGACTGGGGGCAAGGAGCGGGAAGGAATTTGACCAAAGCCTTATGAAAGAAGCATCCCCAGCATTCGCCTGAAGTGATTTTGGGAAACTATGGAAAATTTAGATCTGGATGCCTGGACGACGATTTGAACCCGCTTCCTCCCGAATGCCAGGCCGAAGCGTTACTGTTCACCCAACATGAAAAATTAATTTTCTTATATCGTGTGTTGGTTAAGTTTAAGTAGTGTTATAGGAGTGAGATTTTGCTTTGTAAGTCAGCCCCATTGCTAGCTGTTTGAACGCCCTTGTGCAATACCAATTAAGCCGCCCCCTGTCAAGTAGTGGATTTAGGAATTTTCCCAACGGGGTCAAAAGACTGTGAGATTGCGGTCCCTTTGAACATTACTTTGCCAACCCCGTTGTTGTTGCTGCCTCAAGCAGCAGTTGAGCTTAAAATAACATAATGGTTTAAAAAACCAAGAACTCGCTTTTGTAGTAATGTGAACTATAAGGTTAAAAATCATCTTTAAATAAAAAGATTTTGTTTTAACAGCGATACGACATCCCACAATTCAGTACATATTATATTTATGAATAAGCTTAAAGTAAGAATAACGTCACTGATTAAATGTAATGTAAAAATCGTGGGGTGCTCAATATGAGTTGTCTTCTATTTTTTGTCGCTTGCTTGTTGTAAAGGTAGTCATTGTAAAAAATATGTAGAGAGCACTCCGCGCTTTTTTACTTTAAATTTATGTTTTTAATCAGTGAATTTATTCTTACTTCTATTCATAAAAATAATTTGTTTTGAATTGTGGGACGCCCTATCGCTGTTAAAACAAAATATTTATATTTACAGATTATTTTTAACCTTTTAATTCACTTTGTTACAAAAACGTGTGTTTAGTTTTTTTAAACTATAATTTTATTTTTAACTTTTTAGTTTAGATTGTTACAAAAGTATCTTTCAAGCTGTTTTATTTTTCTTTGCACATCTTTCCGTTCTTTGTGTTGTAGTATCGTCTACGGACAATAAAATGGACAACCCAGCAGAGGTCTAATTGCAGGGTAAACGTGGACGACTACTCTTTCATAATAGTACGAACTAATTCAAAATGATGTTTCGAATAGTCATTGCTTAGCATCACTTTAAGAAATTGCAGACATTATCGCAGTTGCTTACATCAAGGTGTCGTCAAGTCGTCAAGTGCGGATGTGCCGAAGGTTGCGCAGCAAAATCACTTTTCTGGTTTTACTGTTAAAGTAACGAGAATACCGCATTATAGCTGTGAAATTATTGTAGTGTTAAACGTTCATAATACATGCACAAAATTACGAAAAATTAAAACGTCTGGAGGTGGGTAATTACCTAAATGTATATGGCGATGCTGACAGCGGAATCTTCGAAGGATCTGGCCACCAAATTACGAAGGTTTCTGGAATTGCCGTGCACGTGCATTAATCTCACGGCTGTATTTGCATTTTGCATAACTCGGGAACCCCATTAGGTATAGGTTACCTGCAGTTAAAGTTAAATTTGAACCAAGGGATAACAAACGCACTACATCTTTGCCAGAGGTGAAAGTCGCTTCTAAAGGCCGTATAAGATTCAACCAAAACCGAGATTTGAGCGAGTATCATTTGCGCGCCTGCCACGCGCCTTTTCCAACTGACGATTGAGCCACCAAGGGGATTCGAAGTGTTTGTGAAAATGAGCCACATTTGTCATAAGACGGTTAAGCCACTTTTCTGTTCTGACTGCCAAAGTAATGAAAATACCGAGATTAGATATGATTTTGGTTCATCGGTTCTTAATACAAAATATCACATTATTCCGGATTTTTGAAGTAGATGAAAACTGAGTTGAAATTTTTCACTACTTTTAAGATTTTACTGTCATCGTAGTGACAGTAAAATTATTGTATATTCATCGTTTCTCAATAAGCGTGCAAGATTTCAAATAATTCGGACGTCACGAATCAGATGAACACTGAAATGAAAGATTCCTTTGCATACAACCATTTTTCTATTGTTACTATCAATGTAACAGCAGATAACTGTATTGTCCATGTTTCTTAATACGTGTGCAAAATGTTTCTATTATTACTCCCAAAATAATGAGAATATTAGAATATATATATGAAAATATTGTATTGTAATGGGTTTTTAATATATGAGCAAAATTTGTCTTCAGTTAATACGGATGCGAGATTTCAAACAGCTCGGATATTTGGAAGTGGGTGAAAACTGAGATGAAAGATTCCATATCGTGGGTACATACATATAGGTCACGATGATTGAAAGCGTGTAAAAAATGTCGCCGCTACATAAATTTGCCGCTCGGCGTGCATATCCCGCACGGCGTGCGTATCAGACAATACGGCACTACGGCAATGTTGTTTTTAGCTCTGCTATTGCCCCGGCGGTGGCGACAATAGTGCGGAAACTATCGGGGTAGCGACAATCGATTTGCCCCCCCCCCCCCTCCCCCGTGGACGTGCCATCCTGTTGTGAGTGAAACAAAAGCTACAGATTAACAGAAATATTTAATTACGGTACTAGACAATTACAATTTAAAAAAAAAAACATTAAATACTAAATCTGCCTAAAAATATTGATTTTAAAGTCTTTAAACAGTTAACACCAGTGATGTTTGGGCAAACTTTGTAGAAACAGAAGTTTACTAAGTCGTTTGCCTTTCAATCTATTTCTTTGTTGATTGACTATCTGAGCTGCCTTCGAAAACAAACGTTCCGATGGAACAGAAGTCCCAACAATAGTCAAGTACTTGAAGACAATTTTATGAATCTTAGGAAACTGGTCTTTTATTTCACTCCATATTTCCAAAGGATTCTCATTGAGTCTTCCTACTGGACTGCGCAAGTAAATAGATAATTCATCAGAAATTGCATTCTCAGACTGTGTTAATTTCCAGCTCTTGTTTACTAGTTTGTGATGATCTTCCCATAAAGAAAAATTCTCTTCTGGTTTTTCAGATTGATCTGAATCAGATCCCGAAATTTCAAAATTTTGTGTACTATTCGTCATTAAGTCTTTGATTTTTGCAACGGCTGTAGAGCAAGCAAGTGCGTCCCTGAAGTGCATTTTTTTAAATCTCGGATCCAATACAGTGGCTATGGCGAGTGGAGTCACTCTCTCAATAGCACCCATTCTTTTATCAATTTCTTTAAGGACAAACGATTTCAATTCTTTGGAGAGTGAGTCTTCCAGTCTGAGGGATTGGATTTTTAAAACTAAGCAATGGGTTAACGGAATCACCTTGCTGCTAGTGCAGTACCTTTCAGCAGATACCTCTTTGGTTGCAGCTTCTAGCGGTCGTAAAACTTGTAAAACGGAAGAGAGATTTGACAGTTCTGACGCAGTGAGCATAAGTGGTGCATTTTTATGCTGAATAATTATATTATTGACGACAATGCGTAACTCTAAAAACCTTTCAATCATATAGTATGTGCTGTTCCATCTTGTCGGAACTTCTTGAATCAGTTTTGTTTCTCGATCCGTTGCTTTTCTTAATTCATTGCTTGCTGTATTACTTTGCTTAAACCATGTTACAATTTCCTTGATCTTACTTATTAGTTTTCGTAACTCTGAACACTGCTGTACCGCATTTTGTGCAACTAAATTTAGAGTGTGCGCAAAACACGGTATATGTTTTTTACCGAAAGCCAATTCGACAGCTTTAATCATTGTTGCTGCGTTGTCAGTCACTACAGCCGAAACTTTATCAATGTCAATATCCCATTCAGCGCAAGTATTCAGAAGCATCTCAGCAATGTGATCTGAAGTACTGCGTTCAAATGACTGATATACTCCAAGAGTTATTGAAAAGAATTCAGTACCAACACCGAAATGTGCTGTAATTCCAAGAAAGCTTCTCATGCTCATAGTTTCTGTCCACATGTCGGTCGTAAGTGTTAGGTTTTCCACATTTTTTAAAACAGCCGACAATGCATCATATTTGTCATCAACCCAGCGAGTCAATGTCGTCTTACTGGGAAGCTTGTAATGCGGTGCTATCACTTTCATCAGGTTACGAAAGCCCTCATTTTCAACAATCGTAAATGGTTGATTGTCCTTACAAAGCATATAAATCAAAGCATTATTAATTTTCAAAGTTTTATCACCACCTTCCGAAAATGCGTGTATATTTTCCAAAATGTCCACAATTGACTTTTGACGCTTCAGAGATGGAGGGACAGGATTATCGAGATGGATATCTGTTGATGAGCACGTCAAAGCTATATTTTCCGATTCTATCACATCAGTTGTAGGCTTACTAATTGACGGCAGTGACACAGAGTAGGGGACAGTAGTTATGGAGACAGTTTCAATTTTTTTCACAGTTTTTTTGCTGTCGACATTGTGCAAGCCTACATTAGACGTCACTTGAGATTTTTCTCTGTTTTCTTGTAAAAACGCAGCCTTGTGTATATTTCTTAGGTGGCCAATCAAGTTTGATGTATTTCCACAAGTTTTAATAGTTTTTTGACAAAGTTTGCATTTTACAATTCTTCCATGTCCTTCAATTTTGGAGAAAAATTTCCAAGCATTACTTTTCTTAGGAGGTGGCATCTTGTTATAAACTAAAAAAAAGAGAGAGAGAGAACACGTGTCTCAGTATTTATCGATAAATTCACCACGCTGTAGTTTCACATATAAGTAAATCACACCTTAGCTACAGATTTAAAAAGGCGAAAGAAAGCAACTTATTAATGCAATGATTCAGTGCAATTAACGTAAGTATCCATATTATGCAAAAATTATAGAAAACCGCTTGTTTGTCACACGTGAGTGATTAGGCTCATAAGAATTACTACTTACCTTTTCAACTTTAAACATGCAATCCGATGTTACGCCAACACAGCTTTACGTAGGTATCACTCAGTTATTTTGAAACACGACAATCACCTGCAAATAGTAAGAGTGAACTAAGGAAATCGATCTTTTTTCCGTTTGCTCATACATACAGGATAGCCAACCTCAAGAAAAATTAATCTTTACCATTGTTCACATTTGCTCACAGGTGTTATCTGATAATGACAATTACTTCAAATTGAAATAATCTATTTCAATCTTGATTAAATGAAGTAATCTTAAAATTTAATTCTATTACTCTTTGTCATTAGCAGCCGAAGTTAGTTTTTTCATTCATTCGATGTTTTCATAAAAAAGAATCGATGTATCGAATAGAAATTTTTTTGTCAAAACATCGAATCAATCCGATGCATCGCATGGTAAACATCGAATGGATTCGATGCATCGATGTTTAGTGAATATCCCTACTCAATATGTTTTCCCTGAATAGTTTCATAAGTGTTGCGCAACTTAAACACTTGTCATTATTTTTTAATCTCGCTTTCTGTATCCCCATTTTACACAACTTTTAACATATTTGAGTATATTCATCTTTCTAAATTACCAATGTAGCTTCCTTAGCGATATGAAACATTTTTATTCTTTTCCATTAAATGTCAATCAGTCATTCGATCTTCACTTTTCTTTCTCTCGCAGACCTATCTTTCTAACTGTGAAATGAACAATTTTAAACTGAAATAAAGCGCAGCTGTACTTAGTGTTGTAAAAAAACATGAAAAAAACTTAAAAAAAAAAAAAACATGTTTTTTTTCTGGTACACGTTTTTTTTTCACAACTACTAAATCTCAAATTTGTAAGGCAGTTATCGTTTAAAATGACTGTTTTAGAGTTTATTCTAAGTACTTATCTTAGTTTAAAATCTACTACATTTTTCTGGTTCAGTAGGAAAAAAAAATTACGAAAATATTGGCATGGGCGCCGGCAGGATTACTCTAAGGGAGGTGCATCTGTATCTTCTTTTATATATATATAATACTTATTACTTATTAATTAAGGAAACGGAATTTATTGACAAGGTATTGAACAAATTTGGACAACAAGCTAGGCGCCTAAAGTTATTATCAAAATGTGAATTTAATAATAAAAAAATTATCTTAATCTTTTCTTTCATAGTAGGGGGGTGCAAGTGCACCCCCTTGCACCCCCCTCCCGGCGCCCATGAATATTGGCAAAATTGACTGAAATTTTCTTTATGAACGGGGATTTCCCGAAGAGACTAGGTTGCGCGAGAAGGAATCCCCATTCCCCATTGTTTGGATTCATACTTGCTATTTAAAATAGTGCTGCCAGCCCTACAAAATTACCTACAGATCTTTTTTAAAAAAATTAGGAATTTAAAATTTATCCACGGTTTTTTGCCTTATTGGGCTTTCCTTATATTCGTATACTTGTTAACTCTGAGAGTATAGTGGTACTGACTCATTAAATTGTCAGTAAGGGAGCGTGCATAAACTACATAGCTCCATTTTGGCCTCCTGTGAACCCCCACGTAGCCCTACGTGACTTTTGCCTACCCTCCCCCCCCCCCCCCCCCGCTCACGAAGCACGTAGCTTTCTTCCGTTTTGATTCCAGAAGGCATGTTGTACTGTTTTCTCTTGTAAGACTATTGTAAATTACATACGGATATAATTAACTGAGGGAAATAAATACTCATATGCTGTTGTGAGTTCAGTTCCTCATTTTAACTGTGAAAAATGTTACGAAAGGAAAGTTACGTGGCCTGGCTCGGCCCCCCCCCCCCCCCCCCGCTCTCCCCACGTAGCCCAGCGTAGCCTTCCAGCTAACCCCTCCTCCCTCTGGACCGAGCCACGTAGTTTGTGCACGGTCCATAATTATGAATCGTTTCGTTGCAACCGTTGGTGTAAACAAACGATTGAAAAGAAGTAAATTTCCTATTTTGTATGATATAGATTTTAATTCAAACTTAAAATACCGTAATACAGAACTGTCGGCGCAGCCTTTATGCACAGTGTGTACTTTGCTCACAATTTAAAATTGCAATCTCAAAATCTTTTGCGTACAATACAAGAACAACCAGTAAAAGAAAATTTAACTATTTCTGAAGTTATGGATCTAGAGGAGACAGAAGAAGAGAAAGAAAATTCCGACACCGACCGAACTAGTGTTGGTAGTGCTGATACTAGTGAATGTGGTAATGACATAGAGGATGAATACAATTATGTTACCTATATAGATACACTTATGAAACATTATGTGAGACATTATATGATTCAGTAAGACTTAAAACACACTTGTAAAATGGAAGTTCCTTAAATCAAACTATAATTTATCAAGATATTTGTTTTCTGAAAAAAAAAATTAAAAAAAAAATTTAGAAAAAAAACACGGGTGCTAGGTTTTTTTCATGTTTTTTTTCACAAAGCTGAAAAAAACATTTTTTTTGTTTTTTTCAGTTTGCAACACTAGCTGTACTGAATTGAATATTAGACTATCTCTAGGTTACGCATTAGAAGTCACCGTACTTTCAGACACAGAAGTTAAACAATGTGCCTGAGACAATATCCTGAGCCCAGAAGATTTCTGAGGCCATTACGATGAAAACAAAACCATTCTCGGCTGAACATCACATTCTCCTAATCAAACTACGAATGAATTCACTACCAAGCACGTAGATGTTTCACTCCCAGTAAAGGCTTCGATACTCTCCGTCTCAAATGTCTGGAGCCACCATGAACTCTCTCTCGCTTTTGTACGATGAAAGGAGCCCAATTCTGAGTGTCAACCCTATTTATACCTTCAGAAATTTCTAGATCTTGACATATCTTTAACACGTTCAGTGCTGAGGACGTCTTCAGCCGTCCGCTAGGGAGCATCCCAGTGACGGTGAACGGCTTGAGACGTCCTTTCCCTATTGGATTGTGTAGAAGGTTGGTGATTCCAGTACCTGGCCTACGAGCTCGCCCTTTCTCTCAGCCATTCATTAAGGTGGTACCTTTCACCGAGTGAAGACCGTTTCCAAATCGGAAAACTGGTGTTTTTTTAATAATTTTTCAAACTTGGTGTTTTTTTCAAGCTCAAAATATTATTCTGTTGATTAATTTCTCCCATCTACTAGATAATTAGAAGAATTTTAAGATAAGTCTTACTTAAATTATTTACTTTGTAATATGTAATTTGGCATTTGCTGTAAAATTCGATATACATTTTAATTTTTTTTCTCAAATCTTGAACTTAAATTATTATGTTTTTCAATTCCATTATAGATTAACATTCCTTTTTATAATAATAAATTTTTAAAATATCTTTGCTGACAACGGGTTTTTTGTTATTTTTAATTAAATATATTTTTTTATAAAAATTGAGTTGAAATATTTGTGAGCTCTTACCTCGAGTAAATTACATACAACTTTCATTCTTTTTTAAATCAAATTTATTTGAAGGTTTAGTTCACAATTTGTTGAAAAATTGTTTTCTTACAGCAATTTTCAAAAACAAATATAATTTACTATAGATACGACATAACCGATTTGTTTTTTCCCTAAACTCTTTTTTACTGTATTTAATTAGTCTAATTGTATTTTTTCAATTAAAAGTGAAATAAACAGCACAAAAGGGCAGTAAATTAAAATCATCTGCCGTCTCAGGTAAGGTGGTAAATAGCGTGACGGCGGAAGCCTAGAGACTACCATGTTATGTGGGTTTGCATTCAGAGTTAGTCACTGACATGACTCTTCATATTGCCGGTAGCGTTCAATGTGTTAAGAGACAATAAATTCCCCTAACAACATCTCCAAACATTTATCCTTGCACCAAATACCATACCCTTAAAAAGACTCAGAACTTATCAAATAGAGCTCTACAATGAAGTAACCTTACATGTGTTTTGATACTTGTGTTCCAAGGTGGTGAAACAAATCGAGAACAACCATCAACACGCATTAGTAATCATTGTAGCCAGTATTCCGTCATCCTACCTTCACATGAAGTACGCAGAGAGCACTTAGACACAGTGGTAACTAGTAGTCCAGCCGTGCGCGTTAAGTACGAAGGTAGCAGAAACTTTACGTGCACCGCCGTTAATTAACCACACTCGTACATAATTTCAAAAACACATGAAATATTCAGATCAATTTCGGCCGGTGGCTCTGCGGTCGTCCAGCACGACCAATAAATATTGGATGCGCAATTTCCAAGCGCAGGGGGACCGCACACCCATCCACCTGACGGATGGAAATAAGCTCCAGCAGGCACTGGTTATGGGATGTGGCGGACCCCCCTGGCGCACGGCATTACGCCGGAAAAAAGAAGGGCGGAGTGGCGGAAGCTGAGGGGACGGCGAGGAAGAAAAGTGTGCGGCCATGCTCATCACGTCTCGCGGCCACTGATGTGATTACGTCAGCGGTCTTGTCTGCGGCGCGCCGGGGACTAGGCCGCACAGTGGCAAAGCTCTGAGGGTTGCATAGTCGGAGGAGTCTGCCTGCCTGCGTCCACGAACTGCAAACCTTGTTAGCGCTCGCTGTACAGTACTTGACGAATACGAGGAGACTCCGTGGGGACTTTGTAACAGTGTCTGTCACGGCTATCTTGCCGAATGTATAATTCGTATAGCTTAATTAAGTTTTAGATCTGCTGAGAGTATTATTTAAATATTCATCAACACAGTCTTTTTCATAGAGATTTTATTCCTTAAAATAGACTCAAATCATTAACAGATAACGTAAATTTCCGACAATTGTAGAGTGAAGAATAATATTTTCAGTTATTGATTAATTCTTTCGGTTACACGATAGAAAACGATAACTTTTGATTTAGTTGTGACAAACCGATTTTTTTTTTTTCTCTCAAGCTAACCAATTAAATCATTTAAGTTTGTTACATTCCACCATAATACTTTCTCAGGAGACTGGATTGCCTCTCCGATACCAATAATGGAAAATGTGGCTTAGATGGTAAATTAGTAATATTCAGTAGTTTAGTAATAGCAGCAATGGTAGTTGAAGCATAAAGTAATGCGGTGAAATATTAAAAATTGTAACTATAAAGTGGACAGGAAACTGCAAATACCATAAAATAAAAAAACTGAAACCAATCAATTATAAAGTCATCGATAGGTAACAATCAACTGTGGTGAAACGCGGCAAGTGTACAAGCCTATACTATATGTATAACAGCAAAACAATCCTATCTATCGTACCAACAAACAAATATTGTACAGATATTGCAACAGCCTAACGTAACAAAAATTAAAATTATTCCTTGTGAAATATGTGTTGAAATATCAGATGTAAAATTTTGTTAAATTAATACCTATTTTAGTTTCCAGATACTATAAAATGTATGATGAGTAAAAAAAAAATAATAGTCTCTAAATTTTTTAACAGTTCCATTACAGAAAAAAAATAAACGAAAATAGAAAAATTTCTAGAAATCGTTCAAATTAAATAAATTTTCAGTGATTTTTACAGAAAAACAACGAAGCTACGAATGGTAATCGAAGTTATTAGAAGAGGGCAAGGACTTGGGGATAGAAACGGGTGGATATTAGATAATGATATTTTTTTAAAAAAAATATCCTCTGTATTAGCTAGGAATTATTGGGGAAACAATGGAAAACCGAAATCTGCATCGGCGGACCAGGATTCGTATCCAGATACAAGCCGAGTAGTGGTGGTTCTGGTGGCCTTAGGTCAACCAATAACAGGTGTGAAGAATATATCTCACTAATGAAAATAAGGGGAGTGGTTCGACATATTTGTTGGGCGAATGGCACCCACGCTTGGAACCCAATCGTGGAGGTACAGAATATCTGTTACAGTGTTTTAAATCCGAGAGGACCATCTCAGTTTCATGCATATCCACGCTGGCCTTGAGCAAACTGTGTTTCCTCCTCCCCCGTTCAAACTATCTATACTCTGCGGTTTAACTTGCTGCAGCAGTACTTATCATCTTACGTCACAATATTGTATCGTGTTTCTTGCGGTGTTCGGGCACGTAATTAGCCAACATAGGCACACCATAACATTTCATTTTGCCGTCAGGCACATTTTGATTCTAACCACTTGTACGATATCCCATTGCACAGATGGTGTATTTGCCTCCGACAAGCTTCTGCTCTTGTTATAAACATAACTTCCACTGGAATAGGCGCAGACACTGAAAGAGTAGCCGTTCCTAGAGGAAGTGAATCGTGTTAGACAAATATTTACTTCTAGGGATAAACCTGAAAAACGGACAGAGTGCTCGTGTACTGACAATTTTTTTTTAAAGTGCACACGTATAACCACGCTATATGAAAGGTAAACAGAACAATGATTAAAGCAGATTCGTAGGTAGAAAGTGACCATCGCATTTGTGCCATTATACTATTTTTTTTTTAATTACACGTTCCGTTTATGTACAATTTGCAATTACTTCCTCAAAGCCAGTCAAAAGTGACAGAAATTTTGACAGGTACAAAATAACCTGTAAGAAAAGCATAGTTTTAATACCTAATGACGATTATTTAATTTTGTGATATATTTAGTTTCGCGTAAACTTTATTAAACATTCATGATTCTTACCTTAGATTGTGTTGTGCTCTGGTTCTAGCAATTATTACAGATAATAGATAGTAAACATAAGGTGCTCTTCTACTTACATGCATTTATACATTTACCTGTAGTAAATAATAATCTATTTCCTCTCACAGGTATACTCACATGCTTTCTTGATTGACTCTTGCTCACATCTTCACATGTCCGTGTCACTTTAATCTTCCCTCTCTAATGACTTCACTAATACTAGCCACTCCAGCTATTTTTCTTAACTCTTCATTTCGAAGTCCGTTCCTCAGAGAAATACCCAATAGCCACATTAGCATCCTCATTTCCGTCTTCTCCAGGAAGGTTTCCTCTGTTTTACGTAAAGTCCATGTTTCTGATCCATAAATGATAACCGGTCTTACTATAGTCGTATACACGTTCAGGTTTTTAGGCATCCTTCTATCTAACAAAATCCTCGATCAGTCGAGGCAGAGATAGTCAGCTGAGAACACCTTCAAGATACCTGATGAAGACAGCAGAGTCGGCTGTCGAAACGTCATGTTTTTACATCACCATCCGGCGGGACACCCGAGAAGATTTTGTTGCGTCGTTACGCCGGGAAAGTCTCCACTCACACATCCTTGTATCTCATATTACTCCAGCAACATCTCTCCATTCGCTCCATCCATGTTTTACTCTGGCATTCCCCTCTGGTTTACAGTAACCTTCTCCACTTATTATTCCACTCAGATATCTAAATGTATCTGCTTGCGTCAGCTTCATTTTCTTGATGACCTTAGTGTTAATTTCTTATGTTTGTTTGCTACTAACCAGTACTTATTAATGTTGATCTTAAGATCCTTTTTTCTATTTTATCTTTCTACTGCCTGAATCTCTCTTGCAGGTTTTCTTCAGTGTTAGCTATGTTTACTAACTCTTTGCCAAAAAGGAGGTCCCCTGATTTTCTCACTAATGAGATCATTTACAGGCAAACAGAAAATCATATCATATCAGTTACTGTGTTCTGCAGTAATTTTCAGAGATAAATCTAGCATCCATCCATTGAACCCCCTCCAACTACTGTATTAGAAACTCAAAATGTGTCCCATACTACACCACCATATTGACTCAATGGTCTGACCAAAATTTCGTAACCCAGTTATCTTACTACTATGGTACATTCCCTCCACACTCTCTCCAATAAGTAAAGCATTTCAAACCCTTTTTTACCGGCGAAATGTATCCTGCCTAGTTGAATTTGTTATCATATGTAATGTCAAGGTATTTACATCTTAAGCCTTCAACAAGCGATTCCTTCCCCACCTTCGCAGTAAAACGTTACTACCTGAGTATTTAACTAAGTTCGATGCATAATATCACTTAACGTAATCAGCGCGAGATACAGTGAAGCCTTACAACTATTTACCTTCGCCGAAACCGTGCGTCAAAATTGCTGCGCAAGCCATTTCGGAGTTACGAACAATTTTTCGTGAAGAAAAATTTGAATTTCAGGCTCTAAATGTGAATCTGAGACTGACTGCTTCCAAACTTTTACGGTTATCTATAATTTTTGCGTCATATTCTCATTATAATTAACTGCCCCTCAACGTTTCCAAACAATGAGTTGATCAAACATTTCACCACTATGCCTCATTTATGTGGCAACATTACTTAGCTTTCTGTATTCCAACATGTATGTTAAAATCCTCTAAATAATTCGTATTAATTACGCCTTTGAAACGTTATTAGTTCTTACGTTGGTTTGTTCCTTGAAGGCAACTCTTATACTAGATCAACGAAAGTTTGTAACATAAGGATGCAGATAGACATGCTACTAAAAAACCATACCAATGAGCATGCTTAAAACGAGACTATTCTTTAACTGTATACATTTGATTGAAATAAGAATGCTTGTTTAAAGCATGCTCCTGAAAAATCATGCTCAAAACAAACACTCCAATACACATACTATTTATTAGCTAACACTCTGCCAGTGTAACGACAAATATCGAAAACCAAGTGGCTAACCGAACATAACTGAACAAAATCATTATACTCCTTGCAATACAATCTATCCGAAAATATCTAAGAACACGAAAAAAAAAGGATTAGAACGATTTAGGTCCGTGAATAGATATCTGGTAGAGAAAACCAAGGAACAAGTGCCCGATTGTTAGTAGAAATGCGAGATTAAGATATTGAAGATTATAAAAATCATTTATGCATACTACCGCATCAATTTCATGTGCTACTGTCTACAGTTGAAGTTGCTATACAGAATCAAAATACACATATGTGAAATGCTATTTGTGGCTAAAGTGAATCACTAATAAGTTCGTATTGTTAATTTTTTTCACCTCAGAGTGGTAGATAGACCTCACTTGTTAGTGTAGGATCGTTCATATTTGTTAAAAAATCTTAATATGCATTATTTCTTGCTATATTATTTTTGTACAATGTTGATCACTGATCCCAACGCAGCTTCCATAATTACGAATTTTAATGTTTTTTTTTCATATCCCCAGCGATACAATTTGGCACGAGATCATACAGGTACAGGTGGAGTTGGCTGATCGATACTAGCATGCTAAGCAGTAAACAAGTTAACACTTGCTTATGAGCATTTTCCTCCCTCCCACCCCCACCAAAGGTATCATGCTCAATAATCGACAGTCGTTCGATTTGTGAGCATGCTCGATATTAGCAACACGTTCGACTCACATACCATTAGGTAGTAATTTCTCTAAAATAGTATGCTTTTGTGCTACGAAGTAGCATGTTCGTCTGTACCTTAAACGTATTGGTGCTAGCAGAAGGGATTGAGGGAAGAAGCATTATAGTGGTAATGCTACATTTAAGTAGGTCCAATCCAAAAATTGACACGAAAACTAATTGTAACATATCGGTGAATTAAATACGAAGTCATAAATGTTTCAAAAGCTTAATTATGTATCTGCCTTCGTTGAAGTCCTATTCTCACATACGAGAGGAGATATGTTAAAGATGGGCCACTGCAAAGTATTCTGAGTAGTTGTAAAGTTAACTATTTGTTTATGGTCGACGAATTACTTTCCGCTGGCAAAGAGAAAAGTGTACTCCGTCACTAAGTTTGAAGAGGGGGAGTGTGGCTCTTGTTAGTCAGACATACAAGTGTGGCTCAGTGAGGTGAGGCGCTGCGCACTGGATTGGAATGATACGAGGTGATAGGGCACGCACCTGGTCGCCGCGTATGGGCTGACCTGATCACGATTTTTAGGTGCATTTCCGCAGCCACTAAAGCTAATGTCGGGACGATCCCCAATTTCCGGTACATAAACTACACAAACGAAAAATACAATTATCACACACAGAACATAGGTATACTTTTCGCAGAACGATGGCAACAATTCACTCCTTTCATTAGTACTTGGTAGAACCTAGTAGTATGTATAAAATGCTTCGCTTTAGAAAGTACATTCGGCCATAAAATCAAAGCTTCAAATCTGACCATGCCAATGATGAGTAAAATTCATCAAACGCATCAGATCTCTAATGTTGGGAATACGTGGTGAAGAAGAAGACATGTGATCAGAACGTTATATAATTCGTACTGATTGATTGCGCTGTCACAATGATTTTAAGGATGTCTTTTTGCCTGTGTGAGAGTAACATATTTTAAACCTTTAAGATGGTAACCAAAGGAGCCAACTTCTACAGTACCGCGCGGGGCTTATTATGGGACATGAAGGTTCCCAGAAGAACAAAAATTGTCTTGTACAAATCATATCTCATTCCTATTCTCACATATGCTTTGGAAACATGTACACTAACATCAAGGGACCTTAGCAATGTGAAATGAAGATTCTTAGAACGACCCTCCAAAAAACTAGACTTGACCACATAAAGAATGATGAGATTAGATCAAACCTAGAGCTAAGGAAATCCATGGAAGAGAGACTTAGGTCATCAAGACTTCGGTGATTTGGGCATGTCAAGAGTATGACTAGTACAAGACTACCAAAAACTTATTTGGGAAAAATGATAGTGGGCAAAAGACCAGTGGGAAGACCAAGAAGAAGATGGACAGACCAACTGAAGGAGGTGGTAGAGAGAAGAGGCTGTAATTGGGAATACATGACGGACAAAGAAACTTTTCTGGATAGGAGACAGTGGAAAACGATCGTCTATAACAACCAAGGCTCGTAAACCACACCCGGGAAACTGGAGATAGTCCCCAACGATAATGATGATGAAGATGGTTACTAGTTGCGTCTGAAACTTCTGTACACAACTTCTAGCTATACGAGACCCTGAAAATATTACAACTTTATTTTGGTGGAAGACATGGCAGATCCTGAACAAGAGGAGAAGAACGAAGAGAGAACCTAAATTATAGAAGATTTCTTGAAAATTAAGAAAAATATGTAATAAGTACGCCTATTGCACAACTGTAACTAGCGCCGACGAGGGCATAGTACTGCGAAACTTCGAGGCTATGGACGCTTAGTAGATCGCTGACAGATACCGAAAAGGCGCCCAGCAACGGAGCACATCGACCCTCGTCAGTTTCAGCGAGACCCCAGTCCAGAATCGTTGGTGGTAGGTTATATACCCCCTGCAGCTATCTCAAGAGGTGACTCTCACCCAATTTAGACTCAACTCCCGACACTGGTGCATCTGTAGCAGTGCGTGGTCGATCCTGGGACAGTGCGGCTGAACAGCCCACGCAGCAACACAGCACGTTGCCGTGGAGGTCGTCGCCAAACTACAAGGTGGGAGACCGTGATTGATGGGTCGGGCTATGCATGGGTTCAATAACCGATTTCCGTTTGCTATGCAAACTCGTCGCTAGTTGTGCAAAACTATTAAAATTACGTACTAACATGTCGTTAAGAAGCCATAGTTGCGGGTGATTTATATACGTGCAGGAATGATATGATTATCCTGCAACCGCAGATAGTTCATATCATTTCATACTACAAGTCAAAATTTTATTTTAGTAAAAGTCTCACCCATTTCGAGATATTTATTTTTTTAAATATTTTTTCGAGCCATGTGACTATGTTTAGTTTATTCCATGCCATTTCTACAAATTACGACTTTTTAAATCCTGCTTTGTTTTTAAATTACTCAAAGATATTTGAGTCATGTAAAACAATGTATTTTTTTTTCTTAAAAAGTTAAAAAAAACTTATAAACCTTTATAAAATGACTGTGTTATGGTAGTTCTATCTGCTAAAGAAACCATTTCTCATTTTAAACATGTAGTAAAAATGATGATAATGATTTTAAAAAGATATTTTTAATGTTTTAAGAAAGAAAGGACATTGTTTTAGATGACTCAAACCTCCTTGAGTAAATTAAAAGAACAGGGTTCAAAAAGTCTTAATTTGTAGAAATTGCCGTGAATAAACTCAACAAAGTCACATGTTTCTGAAAAAAAAAAAAATCGAAAAATGGCGAGACTTTTGACGTATAGTAGGACATGATATGATCTATCTAGAATTATTCTTTCATTTCTGGACACCCTGTATATAATCTCTCAATAATAAAATCTGTACACGTGTACCAGCATTGCTTGATTAACTACGGACCTGTGATCGGATACTTCAGAGTCAAGAACGACTGTCGTAATTCACCTACGACCTGGCTTACGCTTCCCTCAGCCTTTCACCGCTCGACATATATGAAAACGTCTAATAAGCAACAATAATTCCAAAATAGTTTTCAGGTACAAAATAGAAAGTTTTATTAAACCTATTCTGGTTCAAGGAGAGAATCAGCATGCAGAAAGTGAGCTTGTTGATCGGGCCGCCAGCTGTTGGGAGGCCAGGTCAGCCGTGTCGTACAGGTCGCTCCGCCTTGTACTGTCGCAGCTGTGCACAGTGGCGACAGGTGCGGCGCTGCCGCATGCAAATGGGGGCGGGAGACGGGGGCGGCTTCATCTGAAAGTGCAATCAGTCGGCAAGTTAACGCCTGACCTAACCGCATCTCATCACCACCCACACCGCGTCCGGCGACACAGCTGCCAGGCTCCACTTCTTTACTCTCGCACTTGTTAGGGCGGCAAAGTTGTCAGCAAACACCAGATTTCGCCATAAAATGGATATAAACTATACATTCATAACAAAGCGGATTTCTGTGTTTGATAATGCGGTAGTATGTAAAAAGTTAGATCAAATTTCCCAGCCCTCTCTCCGAAAAAAATTATACTCACCAATACCTTTTCAGAAAAAAAAAAAATATTCCACTAAATAATGGAACCATTAATGCTACAAAGTTTTTGGCTAGTAACCCACTTGAAAGCCTACTGGCATGATTATTGATTTTAATTTTAATTAAAAGTCACTTATCTAAACACAAACAATTGTTAATTAAATAAAAGGTTCTTTAAGCCACGGTCGCCAGGTTTAGGTACTGTTCTCCATCGGGATAATTAAATGAGAGAGTCACACAGTTTAGGGTGAACATCTACTCATAAAACTTTATTCTAGTTCATTAACCTCTGCACACACACCGACGGAAAGTACCACCACCAAACAATATATCAACAAGGAATCGGACTTCTTCTTCGAAAACCACAGATTC
The DNA here is from genome assembly GCA_031002005.1 of Vandiemenella viatica. Taxonomy (NCBI): domain Eukaryota; kingdom Metazoa; phylum Arthropoda; class Insecta; order Orthoptera; family Morabidae; genus Vandiemenella; species Vandiemenella viatica. The sequence goes on from JARYHS010012519.1 coordinate 184,262,464, forward strand.
GTGGGATAAGAGGGGTTGACTTACAAAATAGTCTCCCACATTCACTATCGTCCTCTTAATGCTATACAGTCACTTGAAAACACAGCATTCCCTTCAAAACAGTGAGTTCCACATTATACAAGTCTCCATCATCCACTTCACCGAAGTTTTCACAATTTCAACTATTAGACCGAAAAATGTTCCCGCGTCAGACATTAACCTGATGGAGCTCAAAGACTCACTACTATACGAAGACAACATAGCATTAACACACGACGTCTGCCACAGATACTATTGCAAGGCACAGACGTTTGTTATGTTACACACTTCTCGAAACTCTGATTCGATTCTGCAGTCTTAGGTGAAGTGTACAATACCATACTTATGAAAACCAGGACAGATTTATAAAATTACTGTACTAAAACATATAGTGAACAAAATAATGATGGAAGATTTTGGACTATATGTAAACAAAAGCAAAAAAAAAAAAAAAAAGATGAAGTGTAGTAGAAATGATAGCTATAATACTAAATTAAGTATAAAAATAAAATCGGATGAATTCTGTTATTTAGGAAGCAAAAATATGACGAAAGCCAAAGCAAAAATAATGTCAAAAGCAGAACAGCAACAGAAAAAGAGTTTTCTTGAAAAAGACAAATATTTTAGTTTCAAGAAAGAACTTTTTAAAACTCTTTGTTTGGAGCAGAGCTCTTTATGGCAGAGAAGCATGGACCTTAGGAACGCCAAAAAGAAAATTGAAACATTTTCAATGTGGTGATACAGAAGGATGCTGAAAATTAAGTGGACAGATAAGTATGAAAGGAACGTGTTTTACAAATGATGGGTGAGGAAAGAAGATTGTGGAAGACTCTAACAGAAAGAAGATAAAGAGTGCTGGGTCATATTTTGAGACATGCTTGGCTTATGGCTTTACGCCTCGTTGACGTGGAGGTTATTAGACAAGGAACGGGAAGGAATTCGGTCACGGTATTTTGAATGAAGCCTCCCGGAATTTTCCCCGAGTGATTTGGGGAAACCATGGAAAACCAAAATCTCGATGCCCGGACGGGGAATTCGAACCGGTGTCCTCACGAATGCGAGGCCGGAACGTTAACCATTCAGCCACCAGCTCGATATATTTTGAGACATGCGGATTGATTAATTTGTTAGTGGAGGGAACTGTCGTAGGTAAGAACTGTAGCGGGAGACACAGATTAGAATATATGAAACAAATAATATTGAATATGTGGGTTCTAAGGAGTAAGTTAAGATGAAGATGTAGGGGATAGAGGATTGAATCAAACCAGTCGAGAGATTGATGAAAGGGAAAACAAATAATAATATTTCTACCTTTTTCACAGTTTGATTAACAAATACACATTGTGAAAAGAATATTAATCGGTGTAGTGATACTAATTCTTTAAAATTTGGTGCCTTATTTGTCATCTGCAATCTTAAATCTCCATGTTACTCTATTGAAAATCTTTTTCTTTTCTTAGCTACTAAATCAATAGTAAAGCTAAATATTCTTTCAGATACATATGGTAATGGGAACGCAATTAAGAAAATTTTGGATGCAGCCGTTAAAGCCTGGTATAATACTGGAAAGCAACGCCTTCTAAATTTGCTTTGAACCATAAACGCCCACTAGAGGACGGTAACATCCCCGTTTTGATTCACTGAATTAGATGGTCGCACTTGAGAATAGTAAGGGAGAAATTGCTATTACATACATTGTTGGAATTGATTACAAAGAATCATTTTTTGCAATAAAATTATTTGAAAAAATAATGAAAATATACTAGAAGGAGGGCAAATAATCGCTTCACCAACACTTGGTTGATCACAGCTACTTTCTCGTGATAGTAAATCACGATCGAAACGGATATTTTAACATGATACAATAATTTCAACTGTTCCCACATCATGCTGGATCGTTAGTTAGAATTGTGCTTACTAAAACTGGCTGCTGTTAGACCTACGGAAAGGGCTGTTCGTAAATAATACTTTGAAAGCAGATTCGCACCGAGTCCGCTGTCGTCATATAATGAAATACAATTTTGGATCAGCTGTACTCATTGATGAAAACGGAAAACCTATTCAGCAAAGGGATATTCTCAAAATGATTTGATAAATAACAGCGCCACTCTTTCGAAACTACAAAACTAGACTAAAGTCTTTCACTAAATCATATAGCTGGTGATGGAGCACCCTGTACATCTGTACGTTTACTTGTATGTATAAGGTAATAACACAGCCCTGTGTCATAGCATCATCAGAGTTGACGAATGTAGAAAACTCTCCTTACGCAATTGCTTTTCTGGAATCATTCTTTTTCTTCTATCGTTATGCTCAACTAAAAGAAAACTCGTGTGGTGATAATGAACTGGAGACGTAGTTATTTACCTGGCTGCACAGTCCGCCGGTATTGTAGCCGTCTAGCCTAAGAAATCCGAAAGTGCTCTGGCGTACTATTACTATTATTTCGCGATTCACTAAAAGTGAGTGGCGGAGGGTGCGTTGAACCTATCCTAATGTGTCTGTCACTCGATTTCAGGCTCAAGGGTGTGAGAAGATTTTCTCTCGTAGGTCAGGGGGGGGGGGGGCGGTGAGGGATTAGAATTAGTTACCTAGAGAATTCATGAAAAATTTACTAAAAATGGAGAACAATTCCATCGTGATAAGTACAAGGAGAATAAGTCACAATTTCTCGCTATCAATTTCTTTTTACCATAAATTCATTTCTATTATCTGAATAAATGTATTAACCTTACATGTCAGTTCAACATTGAACTTTTTATTATTAAAAATTAATTTGCATTTTATCCGGTCTGTTAAAGGAGTTAAAGTCAAGTTGTACAATGATAATGACTTATACTCATGTACTTATCAATACAGAATTTGAAATTGTAGGATAAAACAGGAGAACTTTCTTAACCAACCATCACGCATCGTGGTATTCTGTTAGTAACTCATAATAATAAGTGTAGTTTCTTTGTCATTGATAATTATAAGTCTGCACGAATCCAGATCACATGATTTTTACTTGGTTGTAGCCAATTGAAGGGGTGTAACATTTTAAATATTAACAATGTTCTATTGGTAGAAATAAATTATAACAAAACTCTTACAACCTGGCTGCGAGAGAAACAACCTGACCTCAAGGCTCTTGTATCTGTACAAACATCACGAAAAAACTGATAGGCACATGTTTTTTAAGTTAAAAAACAGGTTTTCATGAGCACCATATTACTGAAAACATTACTTCGTGCGTATGAAAACTAGTTCCATATTTATCGAGATCTATGCAACCTGGATTAGTATCTCAATGTTACGTGGCATAATATAAGTTGTTAAGATTTATTTTCAGTTTCCTTTACTTTCACAGACACAATGTTACTGAGGTCATTATTTCGGTTTGTGTTTAGATTTGAATGCACCCTGGATCAGAGTGACAACTGAAACATTTTGCTATAGTGTAAGGTACGATTACTTGCATTCAGCGATAATTTATAACAGTTCTATTTAGTTGAGCATCTGCAATGAAATGACTGTCCAGAACACTCCATTCAATCCGTCTTTTATGATGGGCTTGGGCTAGTACTTATAAAATTGATCAGGTATTCGTTAGGTTTCGCGGTTGTTTTTTCTTCTGATAATCCTTTCCTAATCTTTGCTTCAAGTCTAAGATCATCGTGTGTGAACAAGGCTTAAACTTTCTGCTCATCGTTGGTTTTACGGTAAAATCCACCTACACAAAGAAGAAGAAGAAGTAATAAACCTGATGATTGCATTGATTTGACTAAAGACTTGGGAAAAAATTACAACGTCAGAAGCAACCTTCAAAAATTTCATTAGTATTAATTTAATTTATATATATAAAGATGAATGTATGTATGTTTGTTGGTTTGTTTGTTCTTCATAAAAATCCACAGTTATCATCCGATCTCGATGAAACTTTGCACACTTATCCTTTGAAACAAGGAGAAATATACTGTCTACATTTTGATGAAACATTATCTGTATAATTAATACATGTTGTCTCATAATTTCGAAATACTACTGAACGGCGATAGACAGACGCGTTGGATATGGACGTCTCTGTACTGCTTTTTCCGTGTAGCGGTCAGGCAACTCTGTGGTTAAAGCGCTTGCTTACAAATGTTTGGGTCGTGGTCTCTGGTTCAAATCTCCGTGAAGGTTAAGATTTTTAAAAATTGTTTTTGATCGTAAGAGTCACGCCTGGGCCGTAGGTTATTCGGATTGATGTTAAACTGTAGATATTATAAAGTTAGGGGTGCAATGCGAGGCAAATCGTAGGTAGTCTTGCACTGCTGTAGGTGTACACTTTTTTACGTTATAATGATCCCTCAGGGGTTGTTCGCAGTCAGTGTGTGTGTGTGGACCGAGCATGGTGGTGTAACGGCTAGCGTTCTGGCCTCGCATTCGGGATGACGGTGGTTCGAATCCCCGTCCGGGCATCCAGATTTGGGTTTTCCATGTTTTCCCAAATACTCCAGGCAAATGCCGGGATGTTTCCTTCAAAAAGACCATGGCCAAATTCCTTCCCATTCCTTGCCCCCCCCCCATCCTTTCCCGTCTCTAAAGACCTCGCTGTTAGAGAGACATTAAGCAGATAAAAAAAATTGCGTGTGAACCGCAGTAATCATACTATAAATACGGAAGTAAGTCTCTGTCTTTTTGTTACGTTTTGACGACTAAATGGCTATATTGATATTGATGGAATTTGACAAGAAAATCTGTACGAAGGGCATAGGACTTTTTTTCCGGTATGATTAACATTCGTAGTCACGAAAGTTTGAGAACTTATCGAATGGTGACAGAAATATGTTGGAAAATTGATTGTCTTGAAGAGACAGGTTCGACGGTAGAGTGAAATAGTGATAGCTTTCCTATCATATTAAGTCAAGTCGGTGTTGTTTGGGACCAATCCTTCGTTACCAACAACTTTCTATATTCAATTCTGGCAAAGAAATTCTTAATCCACGCGTACGAAGTCGCGGGTATCAGCTAGTATCAAATATTGTAGTAACAAATAACAAACGCGTACCCTTAATTTCAAAACAAAAAAGAACATGAAACTGTTATTCTCAAGATGGTAAAAGTGTTGGGTGATCCACATTCAAGGGTATGAAAAATCATAATGGGGTTTCATTCCATGTCCTTGATGCAAATGTCGTGAGTATAGTCTCGGTATTGCTGTTTGGTCAGTGAAGAGCTTTCCGACCATAGTAATCTGACTTCATATTAACTCACACGATATTACTAAACAATCTTCAGGGAGAAGACGGTTTCACTAGTTGTCGAGTTCTTTGTCATTAGGATCAGGTGAGTAGGAACTGAAAAGTATTTATTATGCTCTTTGTCCTACCTCCTTCTAACTGTTATGCCAAAGAGCTAATCGCTCACCTGGTAAGACAAGTAAGAACTCAACCAAACTCTTTTCTGAAGATAAGGTCAAATTCAGTTGAGTCGCAGTCCTGCTGTTTATCCATGCAAATCTTCCCAGCCATAGCCATCCCAATACGTAATATATGATGATACCACTGAACAATCTTCAGTTAGGAGTACTATCGTTTCTTTTTTTATGGTTTCGCGGATAGTTGAGTCCTTGATCATTAGAGTGAGGTGAGGATAGAGGACAAAGGACTGGAAGAAGAAGAATTTTTAAAAGGTAGAAAATAGAAAGTTAGGGTAGGAAATGCGGTATCAAAGTAAGTGGAGGTAAGGTAGCGTATTGGGACCATTGCTATTCATTATTCTAATGAATAATTGTATTGATTATTTACTATCTAAAATTAGATTGTTTGCAGATGACATAATGCTGTATAAAAGGATCAAAACGATAGAGGACTGTAAACAGTTGCTGGTTGATCTGGACAGGATATCTGGTTGGGTTGGTAAACATGGGATGAAGATAAATGCAAAGAAGAGTCAGTTAATTGGATACACAAATAAAAAACAAAAGGTTAATTATGAATATAAGGTGGGGAAAGAATTGCTTGCTGAAGACTTGAAATGTAAATATCTTGGCATTACATTTGATAACAAGCTTAACTGGGCAGGACATATTGGACAGGTGGTAGGAAAAGGTTTCAAAATCCTGCACTTGTTGGAGAGATTGATGAGGGGATGCACAAGAGAAGTAAAGGAATTGGGTTACAATACTTTGGTCTGACCATTGCTCGAATACGGTAGTGTAATATGGGACCCACATTTTGAGTATCAAATACAGGAGTCTGAGAAGGTGCAAAGAAGGGCTGCTAGATTTGTTTCTGAAAATTATCGCAGAATGCAATCAGTGACAGATATGATAAAGGAGCTGGAATGGGATTCATTGCAAGACAGGAGGAGAATGAGGAGGGTCATGGGAGCGTGCAGGGCGTATACTGGCGATGAGACATGGAAAGATATTGCAGTAAGTCTGAAAAGTAGTTCATGGAAGGGAAAATATGACCATGACCACAAGCTGGCACTCGATTTCAGCAACAATGGTGTGGGAAAATTTTCTTTTTTTTGGTAAGGGTGTCAAGGATTGGAATGAGTTACCAAGGGGAATGATGAATAACTTACCGAAAACGTTAAAAGAATTTAAAGTTAAAATTTATAGAGGGCAAATGTAGGTAGGTGCAGGATAGGTGGAAATTGGGTGTGTAGGGAAATTGCCACCGGAGCGTCTGCTCCATTGCAATTAAATATATTTTTTTTTAATTGCTTTGGCCTTGATCCCATTTCCTTCCGTATGGCAGGCCAAATCGTTAATTGCTCATCTGGGAAGACTAGGCAGCTATTCAAAAATGCCTATTTTCTGGAGGAACATCCCATCCATTGTGGTGCTTAAGAAGGATCTAAATTACAGAAAAGCATCAAGTGCTGAGATTTGTGTAAGCTGTGTGTTAATTTGTTTCAGAAACTTGTTGTAAAGTAAGTCTTAAGGCTCTATTTGCTCTTAAATAGGAGCCATCTCTTCCAAAGCCTTTTCGCTATAAGAAGAGTTGAGGGACTATTGTGTAATAAAATTTGAACAAGCAGAGGAAGTGAATAATCAATTTGAACCTGATGTTACTTTTGGTGTCAAGACTGGTAACAGTTCGCAAATAACATCTATAGGGAAGTAAGAAATCTGGCTGATTGCTTAGAAAAATCAATGCGATTTAGATATTATTTCGGCATGGTGCGACAAATGGCAACTTAGACTAAATAGTATAAAGTGCAAGGCAATGTGCATAGCTAAAAAATGAAGAATCCGTTTGCTTAGAGCAGTGGTTCCCAATTAGTGGTAAGCGTACCCCCAGGGGTACGTGAGGTTTCTTCAGGGGGTACGCGCGGTAATCTCTTGGCTAAGGTGATCACTAAAATAATTGGAAAAATCCACTTTTATCAGCCAAAAGAAACATTACTATCACCCAAATATATTTTAAGATCAACTGTGTTTGTGTCAATTACATTATTGTAATCCTGTGGTTGTGAGAAGCACTCTAATGGGATGAACGAATTTATTTATTTATCATTTCAGCTGTAAGGGGTACGCGCGGTTGAGCTCCTTCTTGCAGGGGTACTCGGGAAAAAATAATTGGGAACCACTGGCTTAGAGATACAAAATTAACAGTTCAATTATAGTTACGGCTGATTCCGTGAAGTACAAAGCAACAGGAAATACGACTTGCACGTTAATTCGGTCGTAGACAGAACTAATTCTAACCTGCGATTCATAGGTCAAACCTTGAAAAATTATAATGCACAAACAAAGGGGATAGAGTACAAAACTGTCGTGAGTCAACATTTGGACTACTGTTACCCCGTTTGGGACCCGTTTCATAGGGGTTTGATTTACAGGATAGAAGAAGTACAGAGAAGAGCCGCCCGATTCGTAACTGCTTGATACAGTCCTTATGAAAGCAAAACAGAATTGATTCGTTGATTGGGCTAGGATATTCATGTAGACAGACGACGTAGATTTCGTTTAAAATTATTGGTAAACATGCGTACACCCACCTTCATTTACGAGTGTGATGAAATACTTCTTCCACCAACCTATTTGGGCCACAATAAGAGGAGAGATAAGATTATAGAAATAAGGCGCCACACTGATTCTTATATGAATTATTTCTTTCCTCGTGCTATTCTGGATTGTAATGGGCGCAGTAGAGACTAATTTTGGTGGAAAACGCCCTCTACTATTCACAAATTCGTGTTTCAAAATACATATGCGGATGGAGATGCAGATTAAAACTACGAGGTTTGAACCGTAACCCATTTTACCTTGTCGTGCCTGGTATGTTGGTGTTATAACAAGTTCGGCAGGTATTTAAACAAGTAGATAGATATGGTTTTTCAAATGCCAAGTCTTACGTTACTTTCTGAACAAATTTTGAAAATAGTGTTTCAGTATTTAAAATTAATTTTATACGGCGTGACTGCATGAAGGGTAAGACCGTATATGGTATAAAAGGATTATTATGCCGCAACCCTCACCTCCCCCTCGATATTATTATTTTTTTTTTTTTTTTGTTTTGCTTATTTTTGCATATGACTCTTCATTAGGAACATTTTTCGTCTTTATGCCTCTTTACTTCTCAATATTTAATTGCGGGGCCATATCCTGGATTTTGTATCTACGTGATAAAATGTTATATGCAATGACGGTATAAGAATACAGGAAACTAGTTGATAAAAACGTAGAATATCGTTGAAGACGTAAGGGAAGAGCTCGTCAGATCTGCAGTGGGTGGCAGCTCTTGTTCGATATTGCTCTCATCACGGAGACACGCCGGCCCTTAAATCACAGCCACTTTGGAGCCATAAAGAAAATCGGTCGGCGATAAAGGCCGGCCTGTGGTGGCTGCGGTGTAACAGGTGCCTGGGATGTAGACACACGACCGGCACGCAAAGGGGCAGGTTGAACCGACGGATCAAAGTGCCAATACTCATGTCACACATACGTGAGGACAGTGACGTTAACACGTTATAACGCAAATTAAACACCCACTTTGAAACTAATTCACACCATACATGCTGTATGTATGTTGCATTAGATTATTTTAATTTTCGTTGTATTTATTTATTTATAACTTCGCCCACTTTCAAATGTGATACAATATAAGAGTTTACGTTAGTTATAATAACAGTAATAAATATTCCATCTAATGATAAACATTTATTTATGCCTTTTTAAAAAAAAAAAAACTCATAAAGAAGTATCTGAGCGGTATACGATACAGCAGAAATGACAAGGCAGAACATTGACCACAGGTACTGGTGGCCCAGCTACCTGGGAGGTAGCCAGATAACAAAGCCCAGAAATCCCTAGGGTTATTACATTACCCGGGAAAGAACTGGGCTGCACTGAACTGAGAGTGTGAAAGGCAAGATAAACAGGGACAATTTATTGCCACGTGTTGACGGCATGGGTATTTCGCAGCTGTACGGAGAGTTACAAGTGACGATGGGAGATAACGGCAACGAATGAGTGCGTGCGTGGAGAAGTGAAAATGATATAGCAAAGATGACGATTCCGCTGGAAAAATAAGCTAAAGTCTCCCTATCAGCCCCAAGTTTGGTTGTATGGCGCCGATCCAGAAGGTGGAATGCAGACAAGCGGACGCCAGGAGAGGCTTTCAATCTTCGGTTGTTCGATTGGAATCTGCTGTCTGGTGTTTGGTGTTCGCCTACGCCTGTTTAGTCCCAACTACTGGTAGTAGTTCTACACAACTGCCCAATACGCCTTCATATTCGGCGCCAGGTGCAACGTTGTACGCCGAGACATACCCCGCAGGACGGAAGCCGTTCGACGCATGCACTTCACCTGTAGCGGAAAACATCGCCGTGGATCCGAGACCTCACAGTGGAAATTTGGCGTTTTACCAACCCATTGCCGAGCGTCGCCATCTATGAACGGTAAATAACACAATTTGTGCCACAGCAGTTTTTCTTTTTACCAGAACTCAGTATTGTTTCAAGCACCCAGTAACCCCTGAAAATTTCCAAACCCTCCACTGAGCTAGAACAAATATGAATTGCTAAGATCTTTTACTGTAAATAATAGGTATTATCAATCAGGTACGTCATTTGTTTTGTTTGTTCATTTACTTTGATCTGTTAAAAGGAAACTAAAGATGTCAGTAATTGTAAATTCTCTAGAATGATACTCTGATGACTATAGCTGTTACCTTGTAAGTGGTGGGTTAAATAATAGTGGATTGATACAAATATCTGTGCTTGATACGTTTTAAAATTAGGGATAGTACTACGCACCACGTATTCTAAAGCGAAGCTGCGTTGTCACTCGAATCGCTAGAGCAAACATTCGATTCCAATAAAATTTAGTCAATTCAATGAATATATAATGATGCCACTATTGTAGCTGCGAGCGTTAAGGTGCCACAACAATGGATCGGGAAGATGCAACGGGACCGAGTTCGATTCCTGGTCGGTGCATATCGGCCGTCCTGATTGCGGGTTTAGGCGGTTTCCCCCATCATCAAAGCGAATGCTGGATCCTTCTCATAGAAAAAATACACTTTTTATACTAAACCTACGCTACACGATTCACAGACATGATAACACAAACATTTATTCCGTAGAATAAATCAGGGCCGCATTTAGGCTCTGTGGGCCCCTAGGCTATACATGTGGTACTGGCACCGCCATGTCGGCAGTGGCCCTGGTTGCCGCCGGCTATGGATGATGGATGCTTAAATTTCGAAATATTTGAAATTCGGCCCAAAAAAAATTATGGACGACCTTTTTTTTAGCTTTTCTACTGGCTCAGGCGGGGGATCCATGGTTGTGGTGAGGGCCCCTCTCTTTGTGGTGCGGACCCCCTCTTTGTTGTGCTGGCCCCTAGGCTACAGCCTATGTAGCCTATGCTTAAATTCGGCCCTGGATTAAATATTACTTTTCTAGTTTCGGTGGGTCTTCCAGATATGGTTCTCATGATTCACACCAAGCTGTCTTAGAAATCAGGCTGCTGGTACTCAGGAAGTCCTTAGGGATTCTAACGAGGAAAAAAGATATGTGCAATGAACTCTCAATCAAGAGAAATCTTCATAAAACATTTGCTGGTTCTGCTCAAACCTTACAAAACTGTATTAGATTTAAGAATTTTCTGTGTTCGTTGTTTTAACACAGGATATTATTAGTATTAAAGACAAAATTCAACGTTCTTGGAGACACCGTTTCTAAAATATAAGACTGGCACTCTATCTCATGCATAAGGGAGTGGGAAAATTTTCTTTTGTGGCTGAGTGTACCAGGGAATGGAGCAAACTATTAAGTCAAGTGATGAATAATTTACCAAAATCGCTGAATGAATTTAAAATTTGTAAATCGTTAAAGTGGATTTAACTCTGAGTTTGTATAAGATAGTTAAAAAAATAAATAAAATAATCCCAATTAAATTAATAATAATAATTTCTGACTTCCATATTATTGTTATTATTACTATTATTTTTTGCTGTCATCGGTATTTCTCGACTGGTCTGATGCAATACTCCATGCATTTTCTCTGGCTTACCTCTTCATCTCAATATACCCCTTACCACACAGGTCCTTAATTATCTGCTTCATATATTCTAATCTTTCCATTGCTCTACAATTCTTTCCTTCGACTGTTCTCTCCACTTAAAAACCAACCAATCCTGACTGTCTAAAATATGACGTGCGATCCTGTCGCTTCTTTCTATAAACCTCTTCCACAAAGTTCTCGGTAACGGGCTCTGAATGTTTATACCTCACATCTATACTGAGGAGCAAAAAATATTTTTTATCGACCCCATTTATTACTATGAAAACCCTAAAGAATATGATTTTCCAAAAATTTAAACACAACATTTGGTTTTGTCTCTGATTCATTCAGTTTAAACGCTAGAGGCCTGTAACAGATATAGAGAAGAGTGTTGGTAATTTTCCTCCGTCTCCCGTTTGGTATGGAACTCTAAAAATGGAAACTATAATGCGATAAATGAATTTAAAATCTTTTTAAAATGGCTTTTTAGAAACACAAAACGATTTTTTTAATGTTCTTTCAAGCTCTTCACACTTGGTTTATACTGTATACAATACTCCAAAGAAACTGTTTCTGCTTAAAAGTTGATTACGTGAATTTTATATATGACGGTTTCAAGATTTACAAATTGCTGAAAATCTTAGTCGATGTTCTTGTTATAACTGTTGATTTAGAGCAGTAATATTTACTTTCGTCGTCACTGGGAATCTAGTAAATTGGATTAACACACACGCACACACACACATATATATATATATATATATTTGAAAATTACGAAATAGTAGTTAAAAACACTTTTAAACAAACATACTAAAAAACAGTTATGTGTGAGAATTGATCTTTCCGGGCGTACAGCTGTTAAAAATTCTTCTCTGGTGTTCTGTCGGATAATTTTCTGCCATGCACGACGTTTCGAAAGCTACCTTCGCCGTCTTCATCAGGTGAAATTGTAGATCGAAGTAACCACATCAAACTACCATTCCACCTGATGAAAGCAGCGAAGGTTAATGTCGAAATGTCGTTCATGGTGGAAGAAATCGGCAGAACACTAGAGAATAATTTTTAAACAAATAGTTGCTGATAATATTTTCGTATGCCTATGTCCTTCATAGTCACAGGGATCAGAGAGATTCTGAGAAGGTACCGGCTGGGAACTAGGTGCGACGAATGCTATTATGTGGTTCGAAAGAGAGCCTCTCAGCCTTTTTTTTTTTCCATCACGGAGTCTCCGTCTGCGGCCATTTATAACCCCGGAGTCGTTATTTCAGGATGTTCAGCCTCTCGTAATGGCGACTAGTATTTATAACCCTGCGGTACAGAAATTGTCCCAGGCGGACAAGGGAGATGTTACGCTGGAACCTCTTTGACAACGTCACTATGTCACCTTGTGCTCCAGTAGTACGTTAAGCATAAGGTCTTTGCCGAAGTGCATACAAATTCTTTATGCCATCCTACATATTGCAGATATTCCATTGCCGTCAGTCCGATATCAATGCGAGAAACATTTGTCGCTGAATCTATACGAAGAGCTAACGTATAATAACAATATTATTAAAGAAATAATAAAACCCGTCCGATTAACTCAGTCCGTCAAGGCAATGCACACTGAATAGGGGAGGTAAATCGGAACCAAGTCCCAGTCCTGATCCCTGCTTACGGGCCGTCCTGACTGAGTTCTTCAGGTGTTTTTCTGCAATCATCTAGAGGAATGCTGGGATGGTCCCCAATAAGAATCTCATAAACAACTCATGTCAAAAACAAAAGCATACCTATTAATATATTTTTCTCGGGCTTCTAGCCGTGTTAATATATCATATTTGCGGGACGTTTCGAAGGCGTCCATCTCTGCCTCCATTCTCAACCAAATGTCAGTGATAACATAGTGTGCAAGAAGGTCACACTTTTGAATTTGAAAAAACAACCATTTTAGCCCGGGTCAAAGATTTTTGGGCCAGCGTTATTACAGAGGCTGTAGAAATAAGATTAACTGATTTATTAGTCAACAGGGACACTGGTTATCAACTCAGTGCGGCCTGGAACCCGGCGATTAAAATGCTGAAACAGTTTCGCGCCGGTAACGAGCAGAAGAGCGGATGACGTAATCGCGTTGTGTTGGTTTTTGTTTTCCACCGTTTCCGTAGCAGCAGCTGAATAAACAAACAGTTATCACTGACATTTGGTTGAGAATGGAGGACCGAGCGTGGTGGTGTAACGGATAGCGTTCTGGCCTCGCATTCGGGAGGACGGCGGTTCGAATCCCCGTCCGGGCATCCAGATTTGGGTTTTCCATGGTTTCCCCAAATCACTCCAGGTGAATGCCGGGATGCTTCCTTCAAAAGGCCATGGCCGAATTCCTTCCCATTCCTTGCCCCCATCCTTTCCCGTCTCTAAAGACCACGTTGTTAAAAAGGGACGTTAAACTGTTACAAAAAAAAAAAAAAAAAGAGAATGGAGGCAGAGATGGACGCCTTCCAAATGTCCCGCAAATATGATATATTAACACGGCTAGAAGCCCGAGAAAAATATATTAATATTCAACGCCGTGAAAAATTACCATCCTACAAAAGCATACTTATCACACAGATAAAAAAAAAATCTACACTTTCACAGAGAGATGGAAACACAGATGTTCCTCCAGTAGGTTAAGTACGTCGGGTGTAAAAACTCGCTTCCAATCCGTGAAGGACACAAGTCCTTCTTCTCCATCTCATAATCACATTGGTTACTTGTGTACATCTGGAAAACAGAGGCACTTGATCCTTAGTTGGCCGGGTCGACGGAAAAAAATAACTCCTCACCCCTTCTCAAAATTATATTGGTGTCGTAATTATATTAGAATTTTCACGAATCGTCTGTGGTCCAGTAGTTACCTACACCGTAATCTTTAATGCCTTAGCCTTCACCCCTATTTTTCTATTTTTTACCACAGTTTTGTAAAGTTTGCTGTCATATGTCCACTGAGATAACTGCCTGTTGTACTTTGTTGTGGCTAGACTCACGATTTTTTTCTACTCAGACACTTTCGAATAAATGAATTATTAGATTTTCGAAACCATTTTTCTTACATACACTGCGGTGTGTTCTGCCTCTATCGAATCAAAGAATGGCTTCGGTATTACTCACATTCCATACTTCTTAAAGTGATCATCTTTGAAGTTGCCCACTTCTTTGATAGAGTCCTGATCCAAATACAACTTATTTTTCTAACGCTTTCATACTTGCCTTATCATATTAATCATAAGATATTGAGGGTATGGCGTATCCCCACTTTTGAAGGTCTTGGTACATTTTAGTACTGATTTTAACTTGTAGCAATCAGTGAGAGAGAAAACAAAAAGGTAACAATTCAGCTTGGGGTATGCCCTAAAAGGATACTGAAATACGGTTTATTGAAGTCATATTCTTCCCAGACGTTTGTGTCACAAATTTTCGTAAACGTTTATATTCTATCCGTTTTCTCAGACCTTCTTCGTCTGTTGTCAGATATCGAACCGTTCTTTGTTTCATTATTACTCTGCTTTTTTCTGAGAGTGTTAACTTTTAGATAATTAATGCCCTGTGTATCCGTAGCTGTTACCTTTAGAATCCAAATTTACTCATATTATTATCCCGAGACGTGAGCACTGTTTATGAGTCAGTACTATCTTTACCACAGAATGTCTTGCGATTATTTATATCCTCACGAGAGCGAATCTTTTTTTTTCATTAATGGTTTTACACCTTGATGTTATCGAGGAGGGAAACAACTAGTTGCATGGAACGGGAAGGTATTTGACCATTGCCTTTTTAAAGGAACCATCCAGATATTCCCTTGGAGTGATTTCATGATTGGAAAACCCAAATTTGGTTGACCATACTGTTTTTTTTATACGTCCCGTGATCATGTAACTGTTGAACTAACGGCTGCATAGGGCTCTGTAATATGAGACACTATAGTGAGGACGAACTGGAGTAAGCTAAACTAATAAAACACCCTTTCTAAATTGTGACTAGTAAGTCTGCCTCAGATTCCAATTTCTTTTAAATATCACGATTCATCATATCTTCCAGTTACTCCATAATAAACCTTACAACAAAGTAAATTTTCAAATAATTTACTAATCTACCATATCTCAATCCTGCAGTGGCTTTTTTCCATTCAGTCCTTGCTTGTGGTGTTTTTTTGTTTTCCTCCACAGAAATTATTTAGTTGTTTGCTTACTGTCCAACATACCATAGTTTTGATGCTAATTTCCTCTTCATGACCAGTTTTAGTCATCATTTCAATATTTCTTTTTTCAGTTTTCATGAGCTCATCGATAATCTTCAACAAAAGTAATAATTAAATTTACCATTTTTAGAGGAAATGACTTTCCGTAAAATATCGGTAAGGTTTTTAGTGTGCTTTAAGTGAAGTCTCTCCAGATTTCAAAGAACAGTGACGGCGGCAAACAAGTATCTGCAGACTGCGAATAAAAATCGATCTCCGCTAACGCGGAAGAGGCTGAGGAAGGCCTGCCCGCTTGATTTCATTAGCGCACTCTGTATGAGGGACAAACCTCATTTAATTCGCGCGCTGCTGCTCTTTGTCTGCCCACGGAGAGCTATTTGTCTCTCCGCAAATTTTCTCGGATGCCGTCGGACGAGTCGTTCGTTATTCACGAGGCGCCTGGGCTCTTCTCTGGAGGCAGACTAATTTACGGTAGCCGGGGCTGCCCCCTACTGGACCGCTACGCAAACCTCGTCGAGGTCATTAGAGGCGAAAAATTACTGGGGACTACGAACGAGAAGGATTTCGGCTATGGATTTTTGAAGGAAGCATTCCGTCATTCACCGGGAGTGAGTTGGTTAAACCATGGACAACCAAAATCTGTATACCCGGACGGGGATTCAAACCGTCGTCCTTCCGTTGTAAGATCAGAGCGTTAACCGCTCACCCACCACGCTATTGGTATTAGTTACGATTTAATTCAGAGAAGCATGGCGATGTAGGTTTTCTGGGAAAACTCGAAAATGAGATTACTCAAAGTGTAAATGCTGCAACCAACTGAAGATGGAAAAATTGCTACGAAAACAAAAGTAACTGTTACGTGAAATATTACAGTTCACAACTGTTTGTGACTATAACGCACCCCACCAATCAGTTTTTATTTTTTTATGTTTTTTAAATTAATTCTATGAGCTTATGAATAGTTGCATCGATATATGTAAATTAATCTGTGTATGCTATCAATAATTGATATCTTACTAATGATCTGGATGAATTGTGGATTGATGGGATTCAAATTAGAAAGGTAAATAATTTTTGCTATGGGTTCAATTTTACAAACAGAGGGGCAATCAAACATGAAAATTAATAAAAGAATTACTAATGACCAGAAAGTAATCGGTATGCTCAATTCAGTTATATGGAGCCAGAATGTTATAAATAGAACGAAAAGAATTATATTTAAGTTATTTTTGGAAAGTATGGTTTTACGTGGATCATAAACCAGTACAATAAAACAGAAACGTATTAAGAAGATGAAAGCATTATAAATAGATTTCTAGAGATCAGCAAGAATTTCAAGGGAAGGAAAAGTAAGGAATACCAAAATAATAAAACTAATGCAAGCGAAAGAAGAAATGTATGAGTTTATAAAAACAAAAAGATAGAAATGATATGGCCATGTAAGAAGGACGGAACAACCAGGAATACAAAAAGCTGTACAGGAATGGGAAGTTGAAGGAAGGAGTAAGAGTGGACGGCCCATGTTTACCTGTTTACAAACAGTAATGAGAAGATTTGATATAAAAGAGGAAGATACACGAGACCGAACTATCTGGAGAAATTTTTTGAGATAGTAAATTCTGAGTTCCGAGTTTTTATTGTTATGTTGGAGTAAAACCTCTACAGCGAGGAAAATCGCTTACTACAAAAAATCGTACGATTCCACAACCTGTAGTATGTATAATCTTTTGGTTAACATAAGTTTAGTAGCATTAGTTAGTGTTAAGAATCTTTGGCGGTGACGATGATACGCAGCTGAGAACACACAATGTAGCTGGCGTCAAATGGTTATAATGCATCGGCGCTTGTCAGAAGTATGGGGACTGTAAACTCTTTGTAGTGTATTCAAGAAGTGTTGAAATGAATATTTGTATTTTGATTTTATTTTTAACAGTTCAGTGCAAAATAAATCGGGTGGTTCTTTTGGAACAGTGATTATCATTTTGTCATAACATCAGCTCCCATGATTTTTGGCAGATCCATATTAACTAACAATATTCGACTATTGAAAGTAAATGAGCAACAGTTTGAATGTGTCCCCGATGAGATGGGTCTTCTCATCCATAACAAGCCATAACGGGAGGACGCAGGTTCGAATCCCCGCCCGGGCATCCAACTTTGGGTTTTCCATGGTTTCCCAAATCACTGCAGGTAAATGCCGGGATGCTTCCTTCAAAAAGGCCATGGCCGAATTCCTTCCCATTCCTTGCCTTCCATCCTTTACCGTCTCTAAAGACCTCACAGTTAAGAGACGTTAATGAGTTTTTTTTTGTTTTTTTTTTTAAATAAAAAAAACGGTGTATATCCTTGTAGAGTGAAAATGGTGCTATATCATCTAATTCTTCGGCAGCTGATATGGTGATTTTATCAGCTGATTATCAACTCTAATTAAGGAAGGCTTATATGGTTTCGTCTCTATAATCCTCAAGTCGGAACAGCAATTTTGAGGAAGGAACAGTTTTCTACTAACAAACATGACTCGCGAATGTGACTCATACCGCTTCCGCCATGTGAATAACTATACATCGGCGGCATTCACAATAAATTTAATGTGACGAAATTAATTGTTTCTACCTCATTTTTTAAATACTGTAAATATGTACTGTGCAATTGTATGCGCTTTTTTCTATTAATACATTTACTGTGTGACACTTTTTCGAATGTCTATTCGAAATATTGCAGTATTTCCTCGATCCTTCTGGAGTTTTGTCTGTAAAGGTATTATTTTTGGATACTTGTAATTCGCCATTTTCAGAATTCTTAGAAGTGGATGTGTACTCTAAGCTGGCACCAAGTAATTTTAACTGAAACATGGTCTCAGTTCAATATACTCATAATAAGCCGTAAGAATATTAATTATTTAGTTTTTTACTTCCTTCAGACTTTCAGTAATGTGTATATTTTTTTTAAAAATTAAAGATTTTAAGTTAATTTTATATTTTAAGAATACACCTTCGATTAACTAAAGAAGATTAATAATTATCTATGAACCAACGGTGTTGTTTCTTATAGAGGTTAGTTATATGACGAGTGGTAATTCCGTCACCAAGTTGTTATTCGCGGCTCTCATGAGAAGACAAATGTCACGCTTAGCAGCTATGAAGTTGAGAAATTAAAACCAATTAGCTGTGACTAAATTGCTTGCCTGTAGTGTTGTTTCTATGACTGAAAAAGAAATTATTCCAAATTTGAATAAACATATTATAATTTCAAAAAGAACCACGAAACCATCAAAATATTTTGAGATCTAAAAAAAAAAGTGGCGATATATTGCTGCGCCTATATAACAACTAAAGATTTCAAAGTTTGTATATGAACCGTACCTTTGACGTTTGTAAACATCTAGAATTTATTGATTTCTTAAGTTACCGCAGCTGTGTTTGATATAGTGGTCTGTGATTTCCGGGGAATGGCACATTTTTTATTTGCATTGCTGAGCTGTCCGCTGACATTCTGATTGGATCACACTCCACCAATCAATTTTTACATTATTATTACGATTATTTTTAATATATATATGTGTGTTTAAAATTAAGTGTACTGATGTTTGCAAATTAATCTGTGTATTGTAGGTTTTATACAAACCGAAGTATGTGTATTCTTTGAGGTAGCTAAAGTTTAGTATCATTTGTTGGTGATAAGGATCTTCGACAGCAGTGAGGGCCAGAGCTTAGCAGAATGTCGCGCGCCGGCATTATAGCTGTGAGATACAAAATATCTGAAAAATGGAAAGATTTAAAGTTTAATTTTGTATTTGTAGTTATCGCAAGAAGTGCTATACATAATGTGTAAAGTGCTGAATTTGGTAAAGAATACAGTGAAAAATAAAGCTTTTGGAACAATAATTTTCATTTTGTTACAACAATACCTCCCATCATTTCGGCAGGTATTAATTACTTAATAGCATTTTTAGTTTAAATATGAAATGAAAAGCAGTTTGAATGTGTTGGTGATGAGATGGACGTTCTCGTACATAGCACGCTGCATTTCCGATAATGCGGAAATGTTGTTAAACCATCTAATTCTTCGGAAACTGACGTGGTAATTGTCGTGAGCTAATTAACCACACTAATAAATGAAATCTCGTAACATGCTGCAGCCTTCATAACAATTATTACATTTGTTTATTTAGCAACGAGCACCATGCGTCCTAGAGTGCTACACCGCTATCTTGATTGAAGTTGTTTTATTTCTACAAAATTTCTACTGTCTCCTTCAATTTGTCAAGGCAACCACCGAACTTTTCTCTGTAACAGAAATGTTCTATAAGTCTTTCCGCCACAGTAGGACGCGTCTCACCAATGTAAACACCGCTACAACTGCAGGGCATTTCTAAAACGCCCGGAAACTGATGCGGGTGTTAACGGTCTTTCGGCATGGTTAATAACCTACCAAATTTGCACTGGGCCTTATAAGCTGTTCGCACCTGCACCAGCTTTAACTATTTTTTTTTTTAATTCCTGACTGTGATGCTTTGAGCGAAAGGCAGAAATTTGAATATTCGTTGAAAATTAGTATCATGGGATACATTGACGTCTTTCACGGGTTTCGTAATTCTTAAAATCCTTCTGATTTAGTATTCACACGAATATGTAAGCTGCTGGAAATATGCGGTCATGGTATTTGAAAGTCCAGAAACTCGATTGAAATATAATTGCATGTAAATTATTGGTTGTATTTGTGAACAAGATCCAGAAACTAAACTGATATTTAAATTTGAACTCTCTTCGTAAATTAAAATGAAAAGGAGCACGACTGAATCATACATAATAAAGGAAGATGTGGAAACTTAATGTTATATTAGGGAAACTGTACGCTATGCAAAATACAATAATAGGAATAATTAGGAATAAATAAACATTTGTTATCAGTCTTTCAAGTGAACATGAATGAGCGTAACCATTTGCATATATAATCGCTTATTCGTTGACATAGAGGTTCAGTTACGCTCTCATAAAACTATTCAGCAATCTGTTATATTTCCACAGCTGAAACGACAATTCGCCACAGGGGAAAAGATTTATGTACCAATGCTGTCCCCGAACTCGAGAAATAACGCGTTTAATTGTGACTTGTAGCACCTCTTCTACTAATTGGAAAACATTCCAGAGAGGGACATAATGGGGTTCAGCTGCGCGTCAGATTAAACAAACGCTGCCACAGTGAGAGTGTGGACAAAATCAACACGAAAAAAGGGTCAGAGCTGCACTTCATTTGCTGGATACACTGAATTATTCAGGGAATGCGAACTGCGCCGGTATATTGCATAATAAATTACAGGACGGAGATAAAAGACATTCCTAATGAGAGCCGGGAGACAGACAGCGACATTACTGCAAATTGACCCGTCCTTATTGTTGGTGTCTTTGGATGATGTAACAGTCTTTGATTTGTGGGTCTCAATGATACTGCAACAGTAGCATATCTGCCTATTCGTGAGGATTTTAGACAATGAAGCTTAATTAAAAGTTTTTCTGTAATATTTAACTGACTAGAAGTTCTGGAGTAAGGATGCTTTGAACAACTGTGAAGATTCTTGAAAAATGTTTCACAATAATTCATATTAAAATGCCTTCAGGGCATCGAGATAGCACTCTATCACAAGCCTTTATTAGTTAGTGTAATTGTACGAATGCTGCAGGTAAGAAGGGAAAATAAATCTAAATTGGTTTGAATAAACTTTACTTACACAAACATTAATGTCTGATGTAATATAGGTTCTACCAGAAACGTATACTGGCTTGTCACCCGAGAATGGATCAACTGACCGAAAATTCAATCAGAAAAAGAGATTCCATCAATCTTTCAACCAGTGATATTACTCATTTATGTCCAACAACTAATACATATACAATGATACATTCCAGAAACATTCAATATTATTTATTAGAAGTTTTACAGTAGACTTACTGCTGAACTAAATACTGACTGTGTATGTTCAATAAAGAAAAAAAAAAGCTATTCATTTCACCTTTTTCTCAGCCAATATGAATAGGTTTAACTCAGTTCCTGCTAACTGTATGATCTACATTTATGTAAACAGAATGGAACTAAGCAAACAAACAACATAAGCTCTTAGGTTGTCGTTCACTCAAATTGAAAAGTGTGTTCTTGTATTTTTCAGACAAAACAGCTTATTGTACAATCGAAATCATACACTACCTATTTCTTATTGACGAAATTTGGCAAACTAGTACTAGATTCAGTTACGCTTCCAAGTTTTATCCTGAAATTTTAGACACGGTGACAGTGGAAATATTGGACTTGAAAGCTTTCAGCGTTCTCAAGACCAACTGGTTTTCTTTTACTGTTATGAATTAAAATCACAAAAGTAGTGTAAAAATAAAAATGGTGTTGAATTGGCATATAACGTAATACACTAATAGACTCTAATTACGAGTTCTCAGAAAACTGTCGGAAAGCAAATCACTTTGTCCGATGGCAAAGAAGTTCTCGTTTTTCTCTTAAAATAAGAACAAAAATACAGAAAGAACGTCCTTTTTATCAGCAATATTGTGTCAATGATTTAGTTCAACTTTCTTTCAATTTCGTCTGACTTGAAATTACTTACGCCGGTTGGTTCTTGCTAATTAGAGGTGTGATTTATACATTGCGGGGAGTCATATTCTAGTTAATTATTCCACTCCAGTTCGCTCAGCAGTTTGAACATTAAATATTACTCAGCAGTTTGATCTCGAGGAATAACTATGTTTCTCAAACATTCCATCGTTCACGTTTAGCCAACGAAGTAATTCACTCGGAAAATTCTGCATCTTTTATTCAAGTTATTATCTTACTTCATTATCCAGTTTTAGGAGAACAGATAAGAACAGCAAAGATATCAAAATCAACTAAAATTCTTGCAATGACGTAATTACGTCCCCCATTTTTGTCACAAAAAAGGGAGTGGGATTATTTGATGCCAATTGTTTTGTTCTTATATCAAAACATGTAAAATCAAGGATGCGGTTCCCACAGTATCTAACGGTTACGCGAGGAATATTGTGAGGAATATTGTGCCGAATGAGTACACTTAAAAGACAATTACCAAATTCCTTTCCATCCCCCCCCCCCCCCTACCAAAAAAAAAACTTACTTTGATCCAGTGTCTTCAACGTCGAAAAACCATCTATTCACAACAAAAAAGAATTTACGGTTATTTGTTTAATGGTTTTTCTTTAAAGATTGGGTGTATGTTGCTCCTTTATTGGAAGATCTCTTTAAGATCAGAGATACAGGGCGTTCGCCGGAAAACGCTACCCTCCCAGTCTGATGCCGTCGGCAACTTGCTCGGTCAGTAGGGCCAGCAGTTTCCACCACACGGCACCGTAAATCACCGCACTGTTTAACACCTCCGCTGCCCCAACAGTGCAGTGCAGTGACCCTTACATTGTTAAGAACGGTTTCTTTGCATTGTAGATAGTTCGTGACTTTAGTCTCTTATTAATCAGTGTTGTGAATAAACGTTTCTTTGCGGTTTGGCTGGTTTGGGGCTTCATACTCTTATTAATCTGTACCGTGTTTGAGTGTGAGTAAAATTATGGTACGTTACAGTTTGCAACAAAGAATATTTCTCTACGATACATATGTGAAGAAGAAGTCGTTTAAAAAGTGTCGCAGTAAATTTCGTCGCGAATTTCCTGGCGCTTTACTGCCAGCTAAATCAACAATTCTGCGTCTGGTTAAAAAAGTAAGAGAAACGGGTTCATTTTTTAACAAAAGGAGACTGTCGGTCAACCGTATTCTCACAGAGGAGAAAATTGACGATATCGCTTTTCGACTAGAACAGTCACCCAAAAAATCATTAAGTCAGTTGGGGCAGCGTGTGTCTCGAAATATGTTCAGAAGATGTGAAATGTGCATTACTCAAGAGGGTCAACACTTCCAGCATCTTTTATAAGGTAAGCTAATGAATTACGTCACATTTAAATGCTTAGCACACAAGTTTATGAAGTTTATGAAGCGTAATTATTATGAAATAGTCCGCGGCCGACGGTCGAACAATGCCGGAAACTGAGCGCTCGCTCGCCGGGAGCAGTTTCTTCCTTGTAGCGCTAACAGTGGGTTGCGTTTCCCAGCGAACGCCCTGTATAATCCTCGCCGGGGGTGCAGAAATGATAACAAGTATACGATTTGGCAAGAAATTAATTTCCTGTGGGGTATCTATCGCATTATCATTGGCAGTCACATCAAAGCAAAATGACTCTTTAATGTAAAACTTGAAAATCTCTGCAAGGAAGTTAGTTATCTGAATAAATTTCTCTATCTTTCCAAAGTTTTAGAGTCTTTTTATAGCACACATTAATTTTAATCTATTCAATTAAGAATAAAGTAGAAAACATTTCATGATTTATTTAACTATTTTGTCACTGCTAACCTTTAGCAAGATCTGGTGACAGTAAGATACCCCACGCTATACGTGAAAATGTATAACGGTGCAGAGTTTTCACTTTGTAGAATCAAATACAGATAGAGCTGGAAATTCTATGGTTAAGAAGTAATTGAATTATGTTAGTTAGAAGTATATTTACTATTTTAAAAACCAAAGCAGCACTTAAATGAACATTACTAGTGAAAAGAGATTTATGTTAGTTACAGATGTAAATCTAGAACTTTCTAATGCTATATGTATGTCTCCACAGAACTTAATGGCAGTGAGATATGAATTTTACGTATACCAGAAAGAAGTAAAATTAAAGTAATTTAAAGAGAAAAATGTCGAAAATTAAATGGAAAGATAAAGTACGAAATGAACACGGATGTGGTATGGTCAAAAATGATGAGGCACGGCGGTGGGATATATATAAAGACACATCAGATTTCTTAATTTGTTGGTGGAGAGAGAAAGTTTAAGGAAAAAATTGCAAAGGAAGACAAACGTTACAATGATTTAGGATCGTCGTTGTAAGGAGTGTTTTGAGAATACAATAGGAAGAAATGGTAGAAAATTGTTGACCCAAATGAGAGGATATGAAAATCAGTATCACTATTAAATCTCCTTCATAATTAGTAATATAATTAGTGTTGCATGTGCACAATATTTTAAAAATATGTTCGACACGCATAAGTTCGATTCGCATAAGTTTGTGCTAAGTAATAATGCGAAACCCGGTGGAGACGAAGTTCAACACCACTTCGCACTCGACAGGGTTTTTAACAATTATCATAACATGGAGGGCGTCAACGTGTCCCTCGAAACAATCCCTAACCAGGATACTAATTTGTCAGGAACCTTGTCCTTATCTCCATACATGCCAGGAGTAAGAGATCGAACTGGAAAATTATTTAAGGGGGTGGAGCTTCCAATAGTTTACTCGGTACTCTGCATACGTAGCCAGTTACTCAATAGGGTGAAAGATGGTTTTCAAATCAATCCTTCCACTCAGTTTGTCCCTTCCAGTGTTACTTGCACTGTCAATTAACCAACCCCATATGGCTCACTATCCTGACTCTTCGTTCCCTGAGACTCTCCTACAAACTACTTTCACCGATCACCATTTCCAAAAGATAATGATTTTGTATTTTACTCACCAAGATAATTTTCATCATCCTTCCACTGCATCACATTTCAAACGCTTCCATTATTCTTCTTTATAGTATTTCTAAAGCCCAGTCTTCACTTTCATAAATTACTGTATTCCTTAAACACATTTTTGCAAACTTCTTCCGAGCGTAGAGGGTGAGTAATAACGCTCTGGCCTCGCATTCGGGAGGACTCCGGTTCTAATCCCCGTCCGGAGTCCATATTTGGGTTTTCCATGGTTTCCCCAATTCACTCCAGGCGAATATAGGGATTCTTCGCTCAAAAAGGCCACGGAAGAATTCCTTCCCATTCCTTGTCTCCAGTCCTTTCCGCCTCTAATGACCTCGATGTCAACGAGGCGTAAAGCTATTTAAAAAAACCTTCTTTCTGAGTACTAAGTTAGTAGCTGAAACTAAAAGATTTGTCTCTTTCAAGAAAACTCTCTTCACTACAGCTATCCTGTTTTTGACATCAGTTGGCCATCAGTTGTAATTTTACTTCATAAATAACAGAATTCACTTACATCCCATATTACAACTAATACTATTTTTTTACAATTAATGTAATGATATTGCTATAATTTCTACGATAATACACATTTTTATCATTGTTTTGGTTTATATTACTTCCCATTTTTTTTCTTCCAGGATTATATTCACTGCATTTAGTAATTTCTATGTATTACTAAAAATAGGAAAATGTTATGGGCAAATTGCAGCATACTGGTTGTGTCTTATAACTAATACCATCATTTAAACCACAGTACCATTACTCATTGCCCATGTATCTGACAAGAAGAACTGAGAACAAACCCACCATCGCTACCGTTTGAGGCAAAACTACCAAGAATTAATCTGAATATCAATACAGAAGTTACAATTAAAAATAAAAAATAAAAAATGTTTCACGCATCAAGAGAAAACAGTTAAGGTTGAAGATTTCTGTAGACCCAGGTTTTGTATGATTGCTCCAATAAATTAGTTGAATCAAATAACAGAAAACTAAAACGTATATCTCTTAACTTGAATTCACCATTCTATTGTCAAACAGTAGTTTATGATTATACACTGATTTTGTAATCAGTGCGTGGGCAATAAGATTCTGGAAGTTTGAACACTAATTTAACTTTTCCCGGCTACTACATATTTGCAAATTACAGAGCCCATCACTTTGAGTAACCAAGTTACGGGTTATCTAAGAATTGCAGGTCCTTGTATATAATGTCATTCTGGTGGTATTCTAGTAGCATTTACTACGTTTATGGGTGCAGTTGATGCACAGTAGACAAAGACAGTGGGCTAAATGGTGGAAATAGGATTATGAGTGACAGAGGAAAAAATCGGAATACATGAAATGTTTAATCCAGCAGTAGTGAAATTGGAAACTGCCGACCGCAGGCACGTCTCGTGAAATCGGACGCCGTCAATTAAATATGGCGTGATTGTTTGCTGAGGGCATCGACTATTTAATCTGCATACGTTATGAGGACAGGAGGGACGTTCCGGCTTTTTAATGTTTTTATTTATTCTTTTTTTTTTTTTTTTTTTTTTTTTTTTTTTTTTTTTTTTTTTTTTTTTTTTTTTTTTTTTTTTTTGCCGCTGGATATGTCCAGCTCTCTAGTGGAGCTCAAATTGTGCGTGACACTCTACGCACAATTGCGTTAAATTCATTGCTCTGAATATGAACAGCCAGTTAACAATGGTAATAAAGTATATTAAACAGTCACTGAATTGACGGAAGAGACATAGGACAGAAATCTGGATGATAGAGGGAAATGTTCTGCGCTGAACTGAAGGCTCATACCGACCGTGAATGTTGACAATTAATGAAAATGAGGTAACACTACAAATCTTTGCGAACAAGTTTTTACGAAAATCCCTGACTTACAGACATTTAAATTAACCTCAATCTGAGAATGATGGTTTATTTCAATATTTGCTGCCTTTAAAGTGATTTTAATATTGTTTTCGTGTTTCTTACTTTTATCTTGTTAAACAGACGTAAGAGATAGTTTCAAAAAGTAACGGGTACGATTTTTCGTTGTTGCGTTGGCAAACATTTCTTAAAAGTATCTATACGTTTTGAGCTATATTGGATGTTTAGTCCCTTGTCAGCTATTAAAAGGATAACACTTTTTGTTTTGTTTTGATACGGTCGGCGATTTTTCGTTTGAATAAATCATGGACCAGAGTCAAGGTGCAGATCAAATGATCAATAAAGATTACTATCTTTAAGTTCAACGGCGTTTGCGTGAAGCAGTCCAAAGAAAACACCCGGATTGGTGGCAAAACAATTGTGGCTTTTGCATCACGATAATGCACAGCCACCATATTCGAAGACATGGCCCCGTATGAGTTTTTTTCTGTTCACAAGTACTAATTGCGTTGCCCCTAGGAACATAATAACATGTATCCAGATTGAAGAAAGGAATCGGTTTCCACAACAGTCTTTGTATGTGTGAATGTCTAACTTTATAAAAAATATTTGTACAATAAGGACGTGTTTTGTGTTTTTTTAATAACTCAATGCATGGATTTTTTTTATTTTTGTTTTATATCAAACTCATTGGACGAGCGCTAACGCTCTGGTTTTGAGTTCGGGAGAACGTGGGTTCGAATCCCCGCCCGACTATCCAAATTTCGATTGTCCCTGTCATACCGAAATCATTCCAGAGTGGTTCTGACAAAAGGCTAAGGCCAAACTACATCCTGTCCCTTGTTTCAATTATTTTCCCGTCACTAATGATCTAGACGTCAACGATGCACAAACCCTTAAGCGTAATAGAAACAAAACAATCGTTTTTCGAAAAATAAATCAATTAAACCATCCTCATTACAAAATGAAAAAGAAATGAAGTAAAAGTGTAACTAAATTTCACTATACAATGTTTTCAGAAAATGTAGTTTAAGTTCGTGTAAAACGTTTAGTATTATATTTTCTGAAATTGTGGACTTAGAACGTTGGTATAGTGATGCACTTCACTCAAGAATTTAACACTTTTCCCGTTAGCGACCATGTAGATTCCCTACCGAGCGACGAAAGTGTTTGTTATCGACCTTCCGCATCTCGCAAGGCACCGCCAGAAACGCTGCAAACTAACAGCTGAAAGGTCTTCCCTGGAACCCACTGCACAGTGAATAGAGGCGAGCAAGCCGATTAGTGGGCGTCGTTCGAGAGGAATCGATTACAAGCGGCAAGTAGTTGTCATCGCTGTTGAAGGTCGTTTTCCTGCGAAGGGTTTGTTGAGTACATCCAACGGTGTTATGCATTACTAAAGATGATCAGGTATAAATTCACTTGTAAACATTATTTTTAGCGTAGCTAATTCAAAACTTAACATGATTCAAAGGTCAAGAATCAATAACAAAGAAACTTGTTTGTTCCCACAAATTTGACGTGAGGGCGTTATCTGAATTTCAAAGAAAATATGGAACTTATGAGAACATTTCATAAAAACACATAAAAAATTCATTGTTTTCAAGGAGGTACCTCGCTTGTCATTCATTTTGCAAAAGTTGTGTGAAAATTATGTTTACTACATTAATCGATCAATTTAGATAATACGTTGATGATTTGATAAATCAATAGATGAAGAGGAATATCAATGTTGGAATCTACGGAAAATGATTCCACCTGTCACTAAAATGATTTTAGTATCAAAATTCACTTAACAACCATCCCGGAATATTGACGATTATTAAATAATTTTATTCCAAGTTATAGTAGAGTGATTAAAATAAGTGTGCAATGTTTATTGCTATTAGATGATATAAATCGACAATAAAAAAAAAAAAAACTGACTCATTGGGGATTGCCAACAGAAGTAAAAACTTAAAACTAGGAATATCATACGCGCAAATTCTTACTTATAGCTACAGATATACTATTAACATTGGCATGTTGGTGACTGCTGTCTAAGTGCATCACATCATACTTATAGCCACAGCTATTACAGCATATTGGTGACGCGAACTCATAAAATTTTACAAATCCAAAAATCTCCCAACGCTCCTGAAAAAGTTTTCAGTTAAAACATTAAACATGAACATGAACATTTCCCGACTGAAATGTAGTGAGGAAATAGAAACAGGCACGGAAGGTGAGGTAATAAATGGAAACGTCTATGCCAAAGTGAAGTTTTAATTTTTGAGGAAAAAAAAAAATATATATATAATAAAAATACTAGCAAAGCAGCTAAGGAAAAAACGCCTACATATCAACATTAGAATTCAATATATCTTCGTATCTCAGATTCAAACACACTATCAGTAGGCACAAATTAGACACCTTTACTATAGAAAATTCTTGCCGTTATTTTTAAAAGATGTAGTACGTGTTCGCAGAGCGTACCGTAAGCAAAACATCGAAAACTAAATTACTGGAACGTACGTCGCGCTTAACGATTGTGTTCATTTGCGCTTCTCCACTTGTGATACAAAATACTAAACTTTTAGCAGACAGGATAACAGCAGTTAAGTTGCTACAGGCATGGCACACTACAAATCAAAAGACGATTTCAGATCTTTCTAACGCATGAAATGCACAATTTGCCATTCTCCTTTGATAGGTGCCACGTGCTTGCGTTTTGACTGCCGCGTTTAGGAGGTAACTGCTTTCAGACGCTCGTAAAAACACGACGCTGAGATGATCGGTGTTTTGGGATGTTGGATCGGTCTGGTTAGTCAGGATGACGTAGCAGTCACGTGGTTGGGTGTCCGGTGGGGGTCGCGGCCTGAGTTGTCACCTTCGCAGCACCATAGGAATGGTCATCCCTTTCAGAAACCTGAACTTGTGCTTAGCAGAACGCGTAAAACACGTATAAGTGCACTTACGCGCTAGTAAAAGGCTGTAGCACGTAGACGTAAACGTTGGTATCAGTACTTCGAGCACGGAAAATAATAACGCGATTATTTGTATTCTTTATCTGTACTCGTTAATAAGTTAGTAATTATTTAGAATTTTTAAGAATTAGTAGAACTAACAAACACTGAATACAATTAATTACAAAAAGCTGTATTTTCTTCTAATTATCACGTAACTTTCGGTGAATCATAGGTAAATATCTATTCGTAATTAGAAAGTTAGGAGATGAATTACTGAGAATCAAAATGCTGTGTACGATGTTTCGAAGGGTGAATTGCTCAAGGCCAGTGCAAAACGGAAAATTGTAGAATGCGAACGTCTAATTACATTGCTTCGAAACAGGGAGTAGCCAAACAATGTTCGCGAAAGCCGCGGCGTATCTAAAGGGCAAGAAAAAAGTCCCTGTTATATGCCGAAAATAAATAAAGAGTAGTGCAATCGATACAGAGAAATACGAGAAACGAAACTAAAAATAAAATAAAAAAATGTGCAAACCAAAACTCTGGTTTCTTTTAAGTACTTGTAAGAGTGAGCAAAGATATGTTACTAGATATAAACGTATTATTTGAATTAATTGCTGTTTTAAACGGGAAGGAAAAACCGTTCCGAAGTTCTAATAGTTAATTTTTTTTAACTGCTTTACGTCTCTCAACAGTGAGATCTTTAGAGACGGGAAAGGATGGGTGCAAGGAATGGGAAGGAATTCGGCCATGGCCTTTTTATGGAAGCATCCCGGCATTTGCATGGAGTGATTTGGGAAACCATGGAAAACCCAACTCTGGACAATTGTTAAACAAGCGTTCATCTCATAATATTTTTGTGAGCCAATTGATGAAACTGGTATTTCAATTTTTCAGATGGTGTAGATTTCAAACATAAAAAAATGAAAATAAAACAAAACAAAACTTTTAGATGTGGGTAATTAAAGATGGGAGAAATGTTAATTGAAAAACATTTTGGTATACATTATTCTCGGTTTTACTATGAGCAGCGTGGTTGACGAGGCATTAGCTTTGATAGGGGAGTCGTTATTATTTAATCCCACCAGCAACTAAAAATGAGAAGGTGTGCAAAGAAAGTACAAAAAGAAGTTAAAACCCTCCTGCTGTTAAAGTAGTTATTTCGGTACAAAAAAAAGTTTCAAACAAACATGCATTTTTTAATTTTTTAAATCGATTTATATAAACAAATAATACCTTTTCTAAAATTAGAGAAAAAAATTTAATTGTATTTAAAATCTGTCTTTTTGTCACTTTTCGATATTAAAAAACTAGATGGGTAAGGGATTTTTTGCGTTTCACTAATAAGCGCTTGTAATAAGCCACGTAGGCAAGGTTGTTTAAAACTGCACTTGAGCTGGTTACAATTACACACTACTCGGCTGGCGGTAAGACGGCGGTGCCTATAACGGCATTAATTTCGGAGTCAGCAATTAACAGAAGCAATTACGAGGACAGTGGTGTTGGGCGGCATCAGGTACGAGGCGCGCTTTGTGTTGGTTTGCACACTGCCGCTATTGTGGCCGGATAGCCTCTTGCTATGCGGCGCGGGGTGTATTTAATTAACCGCACGGGCTCCACCCGATGGTCCTGCAGACCTTCCCGGAAGGTCCGGTTCTCCTCCGACCAGAAATTTCGGCTTCCGCGGTGAAACTTGCCTGTCTTGAGTTCCATACGTTGTATGTAACATTCAGCAATGACAGACACGTTAATGACTTCTTCAGTGATTACTCAACACATTACTGCGAATTTAACATAAATTCTATTTCATTATCATTATTAGTATTATTATTTCATTTAGCGTAATGAAATTAAACAACAATAAAAGAAATTAAACAGAAACCACATTCTATCTAGAATTCTATAGAAGCTGAAGAAGCATAAGCAGTTCTTACTATTTCTATATTACAGTCGAACTCCAATTATCCGAACTCCGATTATCCAATCGCCGATTATCCGAATCGCTTTTTTAACTAAGACGGAAACATACTGCGAAAAAGCTTCCCTTCTTTTATTAAAACCAACCCAAATTTCGGCTGACTGCAGCATTGTTTACCGAGTGGTACGGCGAAATTTTCATCCCTGAAGTGCAAAGGCACCCAAAAAAACCTTGGAAAAATGCATTTTCAACATACATACAATAATTAATTGAAATAGACCCTTTTTCAGAAAAAATCCGATTATTCGAATTTTTGACTATCCGAATGGGGTCCGGTCCCAATTGATTCGGATAATTGGATTTCTACTGTAATTCAAATCTGCGTTTTCGAAGCATATACCTCAGACTACTGGGTTTCCATAAAACTTAATTTGGAGAGGAACAGCAGTTAGCAGTTGTGCCAGCTACTTGGCTTTGAATATCCGGAGATGGCCGCTAAAATTTCCGTATATTTGTGTAAAAAATCCGGAGACTCGCTAACCGATATACTAAAACAATAATTATTGAAGAGAGAGTCAAAGTTAAGAACCGTTTTTATTTCCAGGTCTTTAAAATTACAAAAATATTATTCTACATTAAAAGTAAGGAATATGTCTGTAGATAATTTGTACATCGTCACTTTGATCACTGCTACTGCTATGCCTAGTAGTTTTTTTTTTATTTTGTGACCATACATTTTCTTTGTTCAAATTAAATTTAGCAAATCTTCTGTAACAGGAAATGTTAAAAGCTGTGAGCCCTTTGACCCTCAGATATTGGTTAGGTCTCCTCGGAAACCACTGCTTTGTAAACCATACCAACGACCGTGTCACCGTATATAAATGGTACGCTGGTTGCAAGGAAACAATTCACAGTTATTAACAGTTCTGTAATGCATTAACACTATACGCTCAAATTTTAACAAAATAATATAAAGAAAAATCCATAGATATTTTAACACAATCCGAAAATCCTAACTTTTCATAAAAATCCGTAGATCTTCGGATAAATCCGTAGAAATGACAGCACTGGTAGTTAGTCACATATCTCAATAGACATTGATAATTCTGTTTTAAGTCTTGTTATGTCATTAACAAAAACATAGAGTTTTGAATAACGTATCTTTCAATTGGTAATTGCAGGTATCAATTACTGTTCTGCTTCTTTTGTTAACGTGATCTCAAGAGTAGATTCAGTGGTTTTGACGTCCAGCAATTTCATTTTTTTTTTTTTTCAATATTAAGTGTATGGTCTGTTGATTACTTCCTTGATATGCATCGTAATAGGTTTCCAGAAATAAGTCTGTGTTCTTGAAATTTAATTAACTGAAAGTAGCTCAGGCGGTAGAATGTCTGACAATGGCCCGGGTGACCAGAGTTCGATTCCCAGCGAAGCCGAGGATTTTTCTCGAAGATGAACGTCCGGAAGGGCCCTCCAGGCCCATCCAGCCTGCTATCAATTGAGTACC
Source organism: Vandiemenella viatica (assembly GCA_031002005.1). Taxonomy (NCBI): domain Eukaryota; kingdom Metazoa; phylum Arthropoda; class Insecta; order Orthoptera; family Morabidae; genus Vandiemenella; species Vandiemenella viatica. The sequence continues at coordinate 184,295,990 of JARYHS010012519.1, forward strand.
GTGGGGGAAACTTCGCGGGATGGTAAATAAAGGGACCTCGGTACGTCGACTCTAGAACCTACGGTCATCAAATAGGAATGCGGAGCTAAACCTCTGCTATTCCTACGGGAATACGACTTGAAAGCTGTGAAAACCCACTGCCTTTACCATCTATCAGTACCTTTTTAAAAGGCGTATAATATTTCGCGGAAAGTTCGCATTTCTTTGAAACGGCTATACATGCAGTAATTATTCAACTTTTGTAATAATGCTTATATTTATATTGATTTTTTGTGGGATTTTTCAATTGAAAGACGGGTTATGTTCTAACTGGTGACAAAATGATAGTCGAAAGACTCACTTTCCCTTTCATTAGTGAGTAGTTTTCGCCGCCAATGCAACTGTTTCAGACGAATTGAATTTTTGTTACAAATCCGTTTCAGTTTTCAAGTGAACCATTCAAATCTTAATAAATAATGATAGAGGTTATTCTCTTTTGTTAGAAACTTCTCTTTTCTTGCATATATTAGTAACACCGCAGCAAAGTAACATGCTAGCAACTTGGTTTCTTTAATGCTTTTTACAATTTCGTTTTCAATTTGACCTCTAATTCTTCCATATAGATGATTATTAACCGTACGCTTCTCGAAGTAAACTGCAATAGAGCAGCAAAGAATGAGCTACGTATGAAACAAGACCGAGATAATTGCGAATAAAGAATGTGGTTTTACCACCAGTCATCAGTCAACTTCGAGTTGTGTGGGATCAGTGTATCATTAAACCTGTGAAGAAGCACACCAGTAATTATCTTCCATTGTTCTTATCGCTCTAAAAATTGTGATAACATTTTGCTCTAAAGCTTGCCCGCTCTGTAAAGCTATATAGGTGGCAATCTGTGACAGATCTGACATCAGAGGGTGCTCCGAAACACTTGGGCCTGCACGAGAAATGTACTCTGCTGTCAGATCTGCCACAGATCGCCGCCCATCTCACTTTACAAAGCGGGCAAGCCTCCGACCGTTCTTCAACCACTCTGCATAGATGCTCACTACAATAGCACGCGAACCGCTGACCAGCTGCTCATTACCAGGCGGCCCGTAATTTAAGGTAACTGCGTGGCCTATGAGTAGACATTTGTTGCCAGATAATCGCAGAAGCCTAACAAGAATTCTCGAATCCATGTCACGCCGAATCGCTGCTGTATTGCGCTCCAAAGATGGACTCTCACACTAATAAGTATGTGGTTATAATGTTTTGGCTTATCAGTGTATATAGTTTTAGATGCTGGAATATACTCTGAGAATCTCTCATACGGAGTTCTCCGTTGAGGAGCGTGATGAGACGAGGTGGGGGGGGGGGGGGGAAGCGAGTGTAATTTATAACTCGAGTCCTGTGGGGCGGGTATTAGTTAGTCATACCAGCAGATGCGAGTGGTCACAGCGATGTAAATGACGCGCCCACGCACTCTTCCTCTTTGAAGTGGGGTCTGACGTCACCGGGAGACCACACTGCCACCTGGTGGCTGATAGCGTTAATTCGTGCCCTGGAGGAACTTCAGAGAGCCACTGGCGGCGGTAACTTCCTTTCACAGAAAATAGTTATCTGCGCCGGACTTCACTAATTACAGCTGCCGTGAATGTCGAAAGGTTCAACTTCGTGTTAAAACTTGGATAGTTGTGTTAGGTCATCGATATCATCTCTAAAACAAACACAAAGGTAAATTACAGAACTCTACGTGGCTGATTTAAAACTTTGGTTAAATAAAAGTAAATAAAGCTGTTGAGCTCAAAAAAAAAAAAAAAAAAAAAAAAAAAAAATACAGTCGCTTGGAACCAAGATGGTTCTGCTACATTTGGTGATAGTATGTTGTGTATTGTCGAGTTTTAAAACCAATAAATGTAACACTATTAGCGTAAGAAATCTATACAGTGACAGAATACAACAATTATGGCTTGTATTTGAAACTGTAGGTTACGAGTGTCGTTCCTCCATCAAACTTTCTAAAATTATTTTCGTTATTTCTAAGAATTTTTAATGACATTCACACCAATGTTTTATCAAAACACTCCAGTTATAAATATGATTCTGTAAGTCATATGTGTCAAAGCACAATTGTGATATCAGTCGATGCTCTGTTCCACTAATACTGTAGTTTTTAGTGTAGTATTCATTCGTATTTAATTTGTGAAACCAAGCAAAGAACTATTATTTCATTGCCTGCTCGGAAAAATATAGAACAGCAAAAATTACTAACGGCGAAAGAACCTAAGCTTTTTCACTGAAGTTTTGGAAACAGTTTAAACCGGTCCAGTTTCTGTTGATGGTCGTCTTGCGACATCACAGTGTATGTAGAATGATAACTGCAGACAAAGTACTTGCTGAAGTGGTTGAAATTCCATTGTTTTCCGAAAAAATTACAAACGCATATAGGTTCACTGTCCCTTCTCTTAAATTTAGCTAAACAGATTGAGAACAATACCTGGTATTTGTTTGTAATGACGGTAAAAAATGTCCCGAAAGCAATATTTCTAAACTTTTTTTTGGTATAGTTCTGTGTTTCTCTCTCCTAACACTATTCATGTTGCGTTCATCAACAGAGAAACTTTGCATTAAAGTAAACCAACTCTTTAGCTGAGGATACTATGATTATATTACTCTCTCTACTGAATGATCACCTGGAAATTACAAAAACGTATTTTCTTACTATTTTTCGTGAAGAAGAATCAATGTGTCAAAAGACATAAATTCACACAGCAAACGCCGTTTATAGAAATATTCAACGAACCACCACCAAGGCCACTAACTTTATATTGTGTAATAGAATTTCATGAAAAAATGTAACTGTTTCACGGTTTAGTACCTATGTAATTACATTGAGCCTACTCTTCACCTGTATCACTTTTACTGTGCCTGACGTTTGCCTCGGGATTGTCAAGTTTGAATTCAGCCGGTGGTGGTCGAAAGAAATACTCATCGTCTGGAGAAGTATTGGCACTCAAATTCATAATCACAGCACTATGCACCCAAGTTGCGGGTTAAATCTTATACCCGCTCTTAATTTCGAATGGAATATGGATGGTCGATATTGTTGATGTTTTTTCTTCTGTCGGACGGGGATAAAAATCTTGACCGCCTTTGTGAAGGTGGTATAACTATCCATAAATAAATATTTTAGTTGTTAAAAAAAAACCTTTATTTCCGAAACTATCTGGCTCAGTATTTATTTCTGACTCTCCGTATATCAACCGGTGTCATCAAAACTACCAGTTATCAGACTGTAATTCAGCGGTCCGTTCAATCCTTGCTCTGATATGGTCTGACACGGTATGGAGCTCTACAACTAGTTGCAATTTCTTTATGTAACTGACTGCCACGTGTCTTGTTTATATCTCCTGCCCATAATGCTTACGGAACAAACTGAACACCGAGCTGTTTCTTCTTTCTTATAACCCTCTTCCACCTTTCAACTTGGAAAAATTACCTGCTGTCTCAGCCGTTAAACGGGCTGTTGTTAGCCAAATGCTGTTCCTCTAACAAGTGTATTTAAGCAGAACGGCGTCAATAATCTTTATATATAAAGATGAATATATGTTTGTTTGTTGGTTGGTTTGTTCTTCATACAAATCCACAGGTTTCATCCGATCTCGATGAAACTTTGCACACTTATCCTTTGAAACAAGGAGAAAAATACTGTCTACATTTGGTTGAAAAATTATCTGTATAAATAACACATGTTGTGTCATAACTTCTAAATACGGCGATAGACAGACACGATGGATGTGGACGTCTCCAGAGCGTGTTTCCGTGTAGTGAACTGGCAGCTCAGTGGCTAAAGAGCTTGCTTACGAACGTCGTGGTCTCCGGTTCCAATCTCCGTAGAGGCCAACATTTTTAAAAATTGTTTTTCATCGTAAGAGTCAGGCCTGGGCCGTAGGTTATTTGGATTGAATGTTAAACTGTAGATATTATAAAGTTAGGGGTGCAATGCGAGGCAAATCGTAGGTAGTCTTGCGATTTTGTAGGTGTACACTTTTTTACGTTATAATGATCCCTCAGGTGTTGTTCGCAGTCAGTGTGTGAGTGTGAACCACAGTAATACTAATATAAATACGGAAGTAAGTCTCTGTCTTTTTGTTACGTTTTGACGACGATATGGCTATATCGTTGTGATGGAATTTTATAAGGAAAGCTGTATGAAGGGCGCAGGATGTTTTTTCCAGTATGATTAACAGTTGTAGTCACGAAATTTTGAAATCTTATCGAATAGTGATAGAAATATGTTGGAAATTGATTCTCTTCAAGAGGCAGGTTCGACGGTAGATTGATATAGTGATAGCTTTCCTATCATATTATGCCGACTCGATATTGTTTGGGACCAATCCTTCGTTACCAACAACTTTTTATATTTAATTCTGGCAAATAATTCTTAATCCACGCGTACAAGGCTAGTAAATTTATAATTAGGATATGTATAAGAGCTTTGTTCCCTTACATGCTCCTGGGCTCCCCTTGGATGAGTAACACTTTACCTACTTTAATATTCATGTGAGCAATATAAAAACAACACATCCCACCTAAAAAAAATGCAACTCATCACAAACGTGTACACCCTTACGACAATTGGCAGACCAAACAGCAACACACAAGGGCTTGGTATGCCTCCTATCTATGAGGATGTATACAAAGATGCATACAAAATTAAACAGATTAATCGTGGAGGAAATTCAGCTGTGAATATATTCTTGTAACTTTTACTGGATACGTTATCTGGTATCTAAATTAACGTGAAAATAATTTTTGTTAACTAATTCTGTCCCACTAATTGGGTCGCCTAATTATCTGGTGGATGGAAACAGATATAATAGAACACTACCAAGCAGGTTTTTCACGCCAACTATAATTAAAATTACGAGTATGTCAGGGCAGGAGTGCCGAAAATAAAGTTAGGAAAAATTAAATAATTTCGGTGCGGCAGTCAGTGCTACAGCTGCCGTCGAATTATTCTCGCGTGCCCGGTCGGTTTGTGTGCGACATTCAGTGCGTGAATTACACGTGGCTGTAGTAGCGTGCGGCGATTACACGTGCGAGCGAGCGGACAGGGACGCAGTGACCGCGCCAGGTGGGAGCGGTCTTCCGCCTCGCCTCGCCCGGCACCAGACTCACCTTCAAACTACACCGGCAGAGTCCGGCCGTGACGACCTCAAACAGCAGTGCCTACCTTGAACAGGCTAGGGTCTCGTTTAAGAAGTCACTGTGTGAGTAATATCCATGTCCTGTGACGGGATGAGTCTTCGAAAATCATCATCTAAAAAGTGCAACCAGTGCCGTATCTATTCGGAGTCAAACCAGGATGCTTGCCCCGGGCGGCAACTTCAGGGGGGCGGAAAAATCGGTTTTGGAGGGCGGCAAATTTATTTCGCAGCTGCACAACTGCTTCGGCCTGCGGCTATGGGGGTAGCGGGGACAACGATGGGAGTGGCTAAAACAATATTCGAAGGGGCAAAAATCTCACTGTTGTTGCCCCGTCTCCGAAAATTCCTAGATCCGCCACGGACGGCAAGCAAAGAGCCTTGTGTACAATTCTGTTGTTATTCCCACTTTACGGATCTGAATTATGGACGTACTACAGGCGGCATCTTAACAAAATGAAATCCAATAATCACATTCCTAAACAAGTGTTCTACTCACAGCTAAAGGTGGGTGAACGCGTTTGTGGTCAGATGAAGCGACTTAAAGATGTCATCCAGGCTAGCATTAATATGTGCCACATTGACTATAATTACTGAGAACCCTCTTCATCCTGGATTTCACTAGTTCATCATGGAACCGTGTTATTTGAAGAAAATTACAGACGATCGGTATGAGAAGAGACAACACAGGGAGGGAAATTAATAGCTGAGGAAAAGTGGCAGCATCTCGGCTGACCCTCCATGGAATGTCTGTCATCGTTGCGGTAAGCTGTTCACCTCACACGTTGGACTTCACGGTCGCGTTCGGTCCCATAGAAGAAGAGGCATTCTGCTTGGACGATTATTCTGCTCGATTTCGAATGCCTGCTGTGATGATGCTGAACATCTACATCAAGGACATTGGAGTCGGGAAATCATTGTAGTCAAGAGAAAGGAAAGGAATGAGAAAATGGATGTTTCAAGGAACCAAGCAACAGGAGACATCAGTGAGTTCTAGAAACCGTCAGAAACCAAGATCTTTAAGGCAAGATCGGGAATGGAACCTGTGAATCAAGTACCAATATTAACTACATACATTTTTAGTCCATTTGCCTTGATGTTCGCGGTGAAATTAGTAATTGTTGTATTGTAACTTCCTTTGTACGGGTTGATACATTACAAAGGTGATGGATTTTCTCTCTAAATTTCGTCAAGGGGAGTATCATATCCGTTTTATATTATAAAAATTGCCAGTTCAGCGTCTACACTTGCTTTGCGGCTGTGTGCTCACTATTTCAGTCGCTACCTGAATTCGTGCTATGAAATTACACGAGTATCGTTCCCAATACTCTTCGTACTACACCCGTAAAATAGTCAGTGAGTGTAGGACCAGGTAACCGTGAAACTATTCCACGTCTACCAGTCCATCGATTTGAATATCACGCTTCCAGGCTGTAAGACACATTACCATCAAAGTATGTTGGTGACTCGCCTTGATGCAGAAATATTTTCTTGATTATGGAGCGATGTAACTTTCAGAGAACTGTCCATCAGCTTTAGGCTAGTGATAAAGTGGTTCCATAGCAAATCTTCTTCTTCTTCTATGAACGTGCTCGTGTATCGGCGTAAGAGGATGCAATTGGGCACGTTCATCTGTCCCTCCATCCGCATTCCTGCATAAGATTAAACAGGGAGCGGAGAAAATATGGCAGTCAGGATGGAACAACTCGATGAAAGAGAAAGGTGCTTTTTACGGCCGCATCCAACCAGTCATCCCTTCCAAACCGTGGTTCCACAACTGGAAAGTAAACAGACGCCACTTAACCAACATCATCAGAAGCAGATTTGATCATGGCAACTTTTCCCAGCCACTTAAAGCGGATAGGATTGAGAAGTAACCCACTATGCGACTGCACTGATCAGGCTGTAGGGGATATAAACCATCTTCTCTTCTCATGCAAGAAATACGCCCATATTCAGGACAGAATGCTAAAAGAACTCGCAAAATGTAACATTCCTGACCCAGCTAACGCTTCCATCCCGCTCGCCTCAAATAAATACGAAATACTCAAAATCATAATGACTTTCTTTAAGGAAGGAAACATCCAATTATTGATTTTAGACAAGTAGAAAATCCAACAGGAAATGACGGGAACAAAGTTAGTATATTTACAATCGTACACCACTTGAACAGATATTTCCTCATACATATCAGCCAATCATATTACTAAAATTTGAGGCCATAGTGAATGATTAGGGCACCAGTGCTACACATTGACCCAAATAGAATTAAGATAGGCCTATCCCACAAATTGTATAATAAACAGTCTACGGCGCAGATAAGAAATATAATAAAGTAAGTGATTACATGTCGACTCATAGTATAACACCAAGAAGTAAACAGATAGATATAGAACTGTAAAAGAATGGAAATGTAAAAGATCATACGACTTAAACTGTTGTGTATAGAACTGTAATGTAATGTAAATTGTGTATTTTTAAAACTGTAAAGGAAATGAAATGTAAATTGTTAAACTATGTAAATAGAACTGTAAAGTAATGAAATGTGAATTGTAATAAAACGCAAAGAACTTGGCTGAGTGGCTGAAAAGGCCTAAAGCCATATAAATAAATAAATAAATAAATAAATCTGTCCATGGTAACGTCTGGGAAGAGGAACTGTGATGGCTTCCCGTTGCCTTTCCCAGCATGATAGTGCTCGTAAGTATTATTGTAAGTGCGGATGACTGTGATTCTTTTCGTGTTCACTGTAGGGTGTTGTTTGTGTGGTGGGTGAAAGATAAATGAAGTGAGAGGATGACACCCAGCGCTGGCTCATTCAGGTCTACTCTTCCGAAGGACACCAATGCCGCCGAGTTTAACGTTGCCATTCGACAGACGAATCATCATCAATAACGTCTTATGCCTTTATTTCATAGGCGCTATGTAAAGGTTTGGGGACTTAACCCAGAACTAGGCGCGCAATCAGATGATTAGGAACTGTGCTCCACAACCTCTCCTAACCTATCACGCAGTCACGATGATGAACATTTCCACTACTAGGACTCGAGAGATACCGCATAGCTCGGGTGGTACAACGTCTGAATACGGCCCGGACGATCCGCGAAGAAGCCGACGCCAATCGTCAACATCTCCTGAAGCCCTCTCAGCCCGCTATATAATGAGTATTGTGGCGGGAAGTCAAAGAATTACCGAAGCGTGACGTTGACCCCGTCACATCCTTCTGGTGCCATGGATTTTAACTGGAATGCTGAGCCATACCTCTGCTAATCCTAGGGAAAGTGGCAACTAGGTGCAGAAGCCCTGTGACTGTTACCATTACCAGGAATTGCACCAGATAACTCAATATATGCGCCGGACACGATCACGGTGCTGCAATTAAATTAATCAACTAAGCCAATGGCGTGGGTTCATAATTATTAGGACATCAAAAACAATCTTGAACAAAATTAGACAACCCACGCTTCCCAGACATTTCTCCGCCGGACTGGGAAATGTCTTAAAACGTGATCAGATTGCTCTCCTAATCATCATACTAAGCATTCTCTGTGTGTGTGTGTTTTTTTTAATCTCTCCGTAGAGTAATAATTATCTGTAAATCCCATTTTTGCTAAAAAGTGGCACGCCATTACACCTTTTAGGTGAGAAAAACTAATTCGCTATGGATTTTCGACTTTTTGATTTTCGTTTCTGCAATCAGACTATTTGTTGCCGGCAGGAGCTTAGCAGTCTGGATTAATACTCGTAATTTGGCCGTT
>JARYHS010012519.1:184305915-184426288 GCA_031002005.1 Vandiemenella viatica
GTTTTTCTAGACGATGGACATAGGTGACACTTACCAAATTTAAAGGATGATACAAACATACATACTCAAATAGGAATTGATAAGTCAAATCTCTTTCATTACCATCAGAAACAGAAAACAGTTGGAGGGATCACATAGCTAAAGTATACAACAAGGGCAAGTTTAAAAATAGTTTGCTCGATAAAGAAAAAAAGAGCCATAAGAGTATATAAATTCCGATATTATAATATGTAGGACTAGGGGGAGTAAAAATCGTATATAAATTTCAGACTATAATCAAAATGGGTAAATAACCTAGATAAAGTAAAAAAATAAAGTCGAGGAGATAAAATTGGATTTTCAGTTTTGTTTTAGGAGAACCCATATAAGACATAACCAATTTGAGCTTTAATATTAATATTAGAAAGTGACCAAGACATTTCTGAACTAAATAAAATAAAATCGAACGATTCCTATAGTACCAAGAGGAAAGAGTTATTTAAAATCCTAGTATTTTCAGGTCTGAAATTATAGATAGATAAATAGTTTATAATGTGTATGAGAATTAGATTGTTTTAGTAAAAGAAAGAAAAAACGATACCAGCGAGGTATTATAAAGATGGTGATCCTCCAATAAAATAACATTTTAAGCGGGATTCAGGAGGGATGATAATTTGAGTGTGATAAGACGCTTCGAGAAGAAATGTTCAGTATATTAGCACTGACTTGTCTGGTTTGTTGCTTGGACTATTAGCTAGACTAGTAGGAATCGTATGACCATATCTTGACGAGAAAAATTGGATCGACGATGGTAAAAGATAAATTAAATTTGATAAGTCCAATGGAAATCACATTAAAAACATTTTAAATGCCAAAACTTTTAAAGTTTGCTGCAAAAAATACAGAAATAATTATTTAAGGATGAAAATAGCAGCTGATAACAATGCAGTCTGCCAATGTTAAAAAAGAAGAAAAAAAAACATTCTACACCTGCAGAAACCTTTCACCTTCACCTACTGAATTAGGATGAGGAAAGAAGTTTCTAATAATGCATGGATGGAGAAAAAATATAGTATGGAAGTATAGTTGGATCTGAGAAGACAGTAATAAAAAAGATATAATTTTGGGAAAAGAAAGAAAACAAAATTATTTTTTTCTTTTTCTCCTGTTTTGCTTGCGGCTATATGCCTCATCGTCGTCGAAGTAATTAGAGGTAGGAAAGAACTGGGGGCAAGGAACGTAAATGATTTCGTCCAGTGCTTTTAAAAGGTACCATCTCTGTATTCACTTAAAGGGATTCTGAAAATTGATGGAAAACTGAAATCTGGAGTGCTGGACGGCGATTTGAACCCACGTCCTCCGGAAAGCGTAATTTTGTGTAGGTGGATATTATATCAAATAATCTATTTGCCATTAAGATAGACGAAGAAAGTAAATTACATAATATTTTACAAAAGGAGAGAGGTAAAAAACAAATTAAACATGCGGTATCATTTCGTTTACTGCATATAAGGGAAGATTAATTTTTCCAAACCAGGTAGTGTGATATTGTATCGTTTACTTGATGGTAAATGATTCTGACAGAGTTGGGAGAAGTGACGAATTTCATCAAACCAACGGAGAGGTTAATGACATATAGCCTCACGGAATACGTAAATGCCAGAAAACAAAAAGCGACAGTCTTAACGTTTGCAATGTTGACGTATTAATGCCTGTATTTATGAAAGTCTTTCAGATATTTGGCTTCGAATAAATTTGTATTATAAATTGATAAAGGTTAAAATGAAATGATGACACTAGTTTCACTAATTTAATTTAGTCACGGCTGCTGTGGCCCTGACTCGAGTCTCTGTGTCAGCTCGCCAGCCTGCCCGGGCGGGACTCGGCTTCTCCACTCTGACCGATAAATCCCGGCAGCGGAGAGACTGCTGCCTGAGGGGAGAGCTCATTAATCTCGCAGGCGGAGCCTCGGGCTGTCACCGCCCCGCACTTGCCGCCAAACACCTGCTGTGGAGGCTGGCGGATCCGAACAACACGCCTCCCGCAGATCGGTAATCAACTCGGCAAGTAGTTAAAGCGCACCACATTTGAAAGGTCGCCCTTTTATGATACTAACTAGTTTAAACGCCTATCGCAACTGACGGGCATCACCTCTGGTGTTGGGAATTTTGCAGAAAAATCTTTCTAAGAATACACCAATAACGATTAATTATTATTTTTTTATTGGTGTTTTTAAATAATTCCATTTCATTTTATTTGATGGATATTTTTGATATTACGAAAAAATTTCTAAGTAGAGTATAATTACAATAACGAATAACTATCACTTATTTGATTTACATGTTTCGTGAATACCTACATTTGTGTAAAGTTTCTCCGGATTTTAATAAATTTCCTTGTTTGTTATCTTCTTACAATTTTTAGGTTATGTTTTTACTTGGTTCCAGTTGCTGCTACAGGGAATACAGCGTAAACATTTAATTTAAAAGAAGATCACATAATTTTATAAATACATAATTCGCATTATAATTTTTTCTCTGTTACACAACAGACAATTTACCTATACCTGACATCGCAATTACACTTTCCTTTCACAGTGTAAGTGTAAGTAAAATAAAATTCAATTGTATATTTAAAATTTATATTTCCTTTTAACAGTATAAATGCAAATAGAATCAATATAATTATTCGTTTGAATTTTTCTAATTGGCCAAGAGGAGCTGTGTTGTCAGGCAGTGCAACTAACTCTTCGGGCGTTATCGAGATCTCCCGAAGATTGCCGATCTATTGGTGAGCGCAGTCTCCAGGCTCAACGTATTTCATTAAAGTCGATAATCTAATAAACCTGTGGGAAATTGCATATAACATTCAATATTATCTACCTTTCCGAGACGAATCAAGCAGTAACAGCAGTCACCTGTTATAATTTGCGGGGTTTGTTAATTAGCTTATTGCTAATGAGTAGATTACAAATTGTTGACACAGCAGAACCCCATGCGAATTTAGAAACTCTCCCTTGATTTCCCTTGCTATATAATTGTCTGCAGATTGCATTTAAAACCGGTACTTGTTTTGCTAAATAACTTCTTACAATAGGTTTTTAGTGTATTAATTGCACTAGAAAATCTAACAAACTGTGAAAGATCCGTAACATACCCAGACGACGTGAGTGGCATGTCCATCTGATAGGGGAGTTATCATTTAAATTAAACTAGTGTTCTTAGAATTGGTTTTATTTAAAATATCAGTTCAAATTTCCCTCATGAGTCATTTTATTTAAAGATTTAAATTCTCACGTTGGGCTTCACAGATGCTGTTCTGGAACTTAAGAATGCTAGAATTCTAATCCTTTTACTCCTTTCTAAACTACGTATTCTAAAGGTAATGCCCATAATTTGCTACCATAGAAATTAAAACAAAACTTCTTTAGGAGGAAATACGAGAAATTAATCGTAGATTTCCGTAGCCGTAGCCGATGGTCGCTAGGCTGTATAAACATCGGCCTTTTACTCAATGATGCCCGGCCAGCCAACAGGCCCAAAATACGAGAAAGCAAGTATTGCGATATTTTTGCTGAGTCATCTGGTAATTTGTTGACGGTGACACCATCTTTCCCACAAACTGTTGAAATTAATGTTTTCAATTCAAAACCGAGTGTCGAAATGTTACGTATATAAAAGGATTGTCATGCTGTATCTCATTAACATTAAATTATTACCACTTTTCAAATCACGAGTGCTTTTGTTTCCTGGAACAAAGGTGTTGCGAGATTGTTAGTATTACATGTAAATAAATTTTGCCTCAAATTCATCTACCATTGTTTGAATTCATCTATGTATGTATTAAATAATTCTATACGGCAATCTTACCTGACTCCCAAAATTATACTGGTTTCAAGTCACTGAATGACAACGTCGCAGCAATATTTAATGTGATACACCTTAATGTTTCCAGTTCCTCGTTGATCATATCTTTTATTAAAGCTCTAGACAATTCGATTCAGTTACACTGTCAACAAAGGAAAATTTGTGAGAGATTGTGAGTTAAAAATTTTCTCCACTTTAACCATCGAGCTCTTTGGGTGAGCGGTAAAGCTTGGGACTCCTATTCAGAAGGACGCGGGCTCAAATCCTCCTCCGGTCAAACAGATTTCGATTTTACATTGTTTCGTGTAATCACTCCAAGTGAATGCCAGTATAGATCCAGCAAAAAGCTCATGTCAGTATTTCGTCCCGTTCCTTGCCCCCAGTCCTTTACCGACTCCAATAACCTCGATGTCGACGGGGCGAAGAGCCATAGAAAACAAACAACAACAGTTTCCAGCTGCTTGCTGGTTCTGCTTTGTGCACAACTCTCTTCATTCTGTCCTTTCTTCCCACGATATCTCGGTCAGCTCTTTGGTGCTGTCCTCTCCTTTCTTCTGTATACACTCCTCCCAACCATCCATCTCTTGGTCGTTTACCACGCATCTCCATTTCATGGATTTTTCTTAGCATTCACTGTTCCTCCACTTTCGTTAAATAGCTATACCTCAGTAGTATGCCATCCTCTATTATTTCCTCTAGGGGTTTCTCTTTTATAGTGTGTCTAATCGTTTCTTTCCTTATTCTGTTCGTTCCAGTAACACCCAATATATCTCTCAGCATCTCAGTAGCTTGTATCGCAGATAAACCATAATATTCACAGTAATGTTTTTTCTCCATTCGCTATATTACTGCCCATTTACGTAGCGTCTGTAATTTCCACTGCAGTGTGTTGCGTGATTGCTTTTCTGGGATATATAACTAGCTTAAAGACTTTATTTCATTCCGTTCGTAATAGTCGAGACAAGCCCAGAGCTGTTTCCAAGCTTGTAACTTAAGCGACTGGACGCTCTTTGCTGTTTGTCGAGTCTTATCGCAACCAGACTACGCATTAAATTGCATCTTCCTACTGACTACGCCTGAGAGCCAAGGCTAAGTTAAAAACCTTATTAGAGGTTAAGTGGTACAGTCAAGGACATGAGAACCAACCGTCAGCATAGACGCTAGCTCCCCCCACCCGCAGCACAGCAAAGACGTTAACAGTACTCAATAAAAGCTGCTCCTTTTAGTACACTCCTAAACTGCCAATCAGAAACTAGCTTACCTCTCCAATAAGGAACTTCCCGTAGCTTGAGCAGACAGTGTAATCGCTCTTCAGTCGCGGATCATCTTGCAAACCAGCAACATCACTTCACTGAAGTAATCTGCAGCTTGCTATACATATTCCATGTTGAGCCATTCAATGCATTAAATTAGGAATTATTCCATTATAAGTCACTCAGTCCTCGAGCAGATTCTACAGGTAGATTCAAAGCCTAGTACCTTTATTACGCGTAGCATATAGTAGTGTCATAAATGTCGTCATAATTGTATTGCATTTATGTGTTTACCGAAATTATATCTTTAGGTAGAAGTCTAATGTATGTTTTCCTTTACGAGTGATTGTCAATAAATCACCAATATTTGTGTTTTCGTCATGTGTTTTCTGCAAAGTAACCTGATCGGTAAATAAATAAAATATTGATTCTAGATGGACTATGCTAAGTGTTCAGTCAGTCTAGTGGCCAAAACAGAAGATCCTTCACTAACAATAAGTAATAAGCAATAAACTAACCTCTCGAAGTTAACTTCAAATGTAGGTGATAGTTCCCTATTGAATGGCGAAGGTCGAAGCGAACCCAAATGGTTTGTCGCATATTAGTTTTCCACTCGGCTAACCACGCGACAAGTAAACTTGAAGATGAAGGAAGGAGAGAGAGTGAAAAACATCGCTTCCCCAATTAGGTCTAGCCTTCCGAAAGACAAAATCGACGGTCTGCATGCAATGGGCAAATTAAAACACTGACGCATGCTGAGGACCATATTCTCCATACCATTTAACCAAGATTGACGATTAGGTATAGTTCACAACCACCTGCCATGCCTTGCAGGCAAGTCACGGATCGTAAAATTGGGACTGGAACCAGGTAACTCCGCGATGGGCACTGCAATTACCTCAGACTACAGAAAGTGCATTAAGAGCCAAAAGTAAAAAAACTTCAGTTATCTTATGAAACAGGTTGATTCAACATTTATAAACTGGGTGTGAGGAAATGGAAGTAGCCATCAGCTGGGAGTGTGAGTTTGCAGGAGTCGGGACTACTACTCCACGAGCTCATTAATCTCCGGATAGTTGGCGCCTCTGAGTAGCGCATCAGGTGCAGTCCGGCTCCGCGCTAACTTGTCTCCCAATATTCTGTGCCTACTCCGCCGGAGCTTCTCCTCCCGAACTTCCCAGTACGGGGCCCAGTACCAGCCGAGAGGGAGATTCGATTAGTGTCCTTCATCCTGCTTCACGCCAGATTAGTTTCACTCAACTGACGGCCTGGAACCTTCTCCTGTCCGGTGCCAGGAGTTTGTGACAGGTGATTTTACGTGATGTTTCATTTCGAGGAAAGCATACAATTCTCCATACGTTGCTCAAATACATAAACAAACAAACAACCACGCTGCCAGTTTGAAGATCGGAAAGTGCTTTCGAATTCCTATTTACTGACGAAGAAAAAAAATTGTCACAGTTAACTTCAAAATATTTGTGAGTGAAATGTGATTGAATCTGCCAAATTATTGTTGTTTTTTTTAATTACATCATATTGCTTACGACTACAGGAAAGATACAACGAGGAGATATGATTATCTTTTTTTTAAAAAATATTTTACGCTTCGTCGACGGTTAATGTCATTAGAGGCAGGCTGGGACTGGGGACAAGGAACGGGAAGGAATTCGGCCATGGCCTTTTTTAGAAGGCAGCATTCCGGCATTCGCCTGGAGTGATTTGGGGAAACCATGGAAAACCCAAATGTGGATGCCCGGACGGGGATTCGAACCGGCAACCTCCCGAATGCGAAGCCAGAACGTTAACCGTTCACCCACCATACTCGGTGATATGTTTATCATTACTATGACTACTGTAAATAAGTTGGTTTTTTTTTAGGCATACCTACTCATTTCCGCTAGTCAAATAAGTAATTTGTTTCTGTTACCAACAAACTAGTTTCAATCCTTAGAAAAAAATTTAACATGTCAATTAGTGACGCAGCAATAGGGGGGTACGACGGCCAAAATGCCACGGGCACCCATCCGGAAGGTGCCCCCAGCACTCACCTGGAGGTACCACGGCCCGAGAGGCCACCTCCTTCAATAGACTCGCCCATGGTGTCGGCGCCCGGGGCAATAGTAGAGGTAAAGAAAGGTTGTCCATAAATTGGTTACCCAGTTTGCCTCCCTGTTCCCCCCTCCCTATTTCAGGAACTCAGGGATATCTGATGAATTTGGCACGGGCTTCAGCGGTATAGGTACGCCACTGATGTCAAGATACTTTCAAAATGTAAGTATATTAGTGAGTTCTCTTGAAGAAGTATTATACCAATAAATTTTCAAGCGAGAACATCAGACATTTTTTGAAACTGTTACTTCTGTAATAGAAGATTGAATTGGTCTATATTATTGGATAGTATTAGTCTGACTTTTTATTTGGTTCTGCGTTTTGGTAGCTCAATGGTCAAGGCGTTTGTTTTCAAAAGATCGCTGCTCCGGTCACTGGTTCAAATGGCAGTGGGTGCAGGGATTTTTAAGAGTTGTATTTGATCAAATGAGCTATGCCAGGTCGTTTCGTGGTTCGGATTCTACGTTAAACTGTAGGTCCCAGAGGAAAGGAATGGGCCGTCCGACCTTGACACGACGGATTAGAACGCCTCCTTCGGCAGGATGTAACACGACCTACGGGTTTTTGACTAAGTTAGTTTTTAAGTTATTTATGTAACGTAAGCGAAAAAAAAATGTATAATTTACCTGGCGAGCCTATATGATTCCATTTATTACATCGGCAAGATAATCAAATTCTTCTCAGTGCCATGTCACTATGCTTTCTTCCAGTAAATTACTACCCAGAGTGTGAAGCTTAAGGTGTTCAATGTTCTTGTCACCATATTACGAATGAATGGCCAAGATGGTGTGCACTAGAAGATGCATTTAACAGCTTTCATTTACGTACGATCCCTCCATCTGATAATACTGTAATCCTGAACGGTTTGAAACTACAAAGTACGAATGGCGTCAGACTGAATCGATATTTCTACAGCATAGTATAAGAAAAATTAACATCTCAGTGCAGACGTTGGTAATATTATTTTGGATCCTTCACATCCTCAGTTCTCGTGATAGCGGGAAAAAAGATACTTCGCTTCTACCAAAAAAATAAAAAAATAAAAATTAAGAAGACACTAGTTAGTAAGGGTTTCTAAAACTACTGAAATAATCCAAATGAAGTTCTCATAATATTCCGAATCTCTAATATTTGTAAGTATCCTTTATTTTTCTAACATGCTTATCGACCAATATTTAACTGGAAAAAAATTATCAGAAGATCCATCCCACAAAAAAAATTAATTACACCACTATGGAAAACTTTCTCGCAGTTGCTAACTCAACTTTTCTGTTCAAAATATTACCTACCTTTCACTCAAACACACCGAGATAGGAGGAAGCCGTTTTCGGCCTCCTACCTATCATTCGGGAGGACGAGGGTCAAACCTCGTTCGGCCATCCTGGTTGAGGTTTTCCGTGGTTTTCCTCAACCACTCTAGGCGGACCTTCCATCCCCCTTCCCTCCCCGTAGACTAGTAGGCTGAAAAGAGTCTCGGTGACTCTCCAGCAGCCCGCCTCCCAGCCTTCAGCTGGGAGGAATGAAATGTAATCACTCAAACATTCCTAAGAATTTTTCTCTATATTAATTCACAAGCATTGAAGCCCTCAATATGTTTTCCCTGAATAGTTTCATAAGTGTTGCGCAACTTAAACACTTGTCATTATTTTTTAATCTCGCTTTGTGTATCCCCATTTTACACAACTTTTAACATATTTGAGTATATTCATCTTTCTAAATTACCAATGTAGCTTCCTTAGCGATATGAAACATTTTTATTCTTTTACATTAAATGTCAAGCAGTCATTCGATCTTCACTTTTCTTTCTCTCGGAGACCTA
Organism: Vandiemenella viatica; assembly: GCA_031002005.1. Classification (NCBI taxonomy): domain Eukaryota; kingdom Metazoa; phylum Arthropoda; class Insecta; order Orthoptera; family Morabidae; genus Vandiemenella; species Vandiemenella viatica. The sequence continues at coordinate 184,314,942 of JARYHS010012519.1, forward strand.
TCTTTCTAACTGTGAAATGAACAATTTTAAACTGAAATAAAGCGCAGATGTACTGATTTGAATATGAACACTGCTGAAATTAGACTATCCCTAGGTTACGCATTAGAAGTCGCCGTACTTTCAGACACAGAAGTTAAACAATGTGCCTCAGACAATATCCTGAGCCCAGAAGATTTCTGTGGCCATTACGATGAAAACAAAACCATTCTCGGCTGAACATCACATTCTCCCAATCAAACGACGAATGAATTCACTACCAAGCAAGTAGATGTTTCACTCCCAGTAAAGGCTTCGCTACTCTCCGTCTCAAATGTCTGGAGCCACCATGAACTCTCTCCCGCTTCTGTACGATGAAAGGAGCCCAGTTCTGAGTGTCAACCCTATTTATACCTTCAGAAATTTCTAGATCTTGACTTATCTTTAACACGTTCAGTGCTGAGGACATCTTCAGCCGTCCGCTACGGAGCATCCCAGTGACGCTGGACGGCTTGAGACGTCCTTTCCCTATTGGATTGTATAGAAGGTTGGTGATTCCAGTACCTGGCCAATGAGCTCGCCCTTTCTCTAAGCCATTCATTAAGGTCTTACCTTTCACCGAGTGAAGACCGTTTCCAAATCGGAAAACTGGTGTTTTTTTTTAAATAATTTTTCAAACTTGGTGTTTTTTTCAAGCTCAAAATATTATTCTGTTGATTAATTTCTCCCATCTACTAGATAATTAGAAGAATTTTAAGGTCTTATTAAATTATTTACTTTGTAATATGTAATTTGGCATATTCGGTATAAATTTTAATTTTTTTCTCAAATCTTGAACTTAAATTATTATGTTTTGCAATTCCATTATAGATTAACTTTCCCTTTTATAATAATAAATGTTTAAAATATATTTTCTGACAACGGATTTTTTTTATTTTTAAATATACTTTTTTATAAATTGAGTTGAAATATTTGTGAGCTCTTACCTCGAGTAATTTACATACAACTTTCATTCTTTTTTAAATCAAATTTATTTGTAGTTCGCAATTTGTTGAAAAATTGTTTTCTTACAGCAATTTTCAAAAACAAATAAAATTTACTATAGATACGATATAACCGATTTGTTCTTTCCCTAAACTCTTTTTTATTATATTTAATCAAACTAATTGTATTTTTTCCAATTTAAAGTAAAATAAACAGCATAAAAGGTCAGTAAATTAAAATCATCTGCCGCCTCAGGTAAGATGGTCAGTAGCGTGATGGTCAGTAGCGTGACGTCTAGAGGCGTCCGCGTTATGCATTCAGAGTTAGTCACTGACATGACTCTTCATATTGCCGGTAGCGTTCAATGTGTTAAGAGACAATAAATTCCCTTAACAACATCTCCAAACATTTATCCTTGCATCAAATACCATACCCTTAAAAAGACTCAGAACTCATCAAATAGAGCTCTAGAATGAAGTAACCTTACATGTGTTTTGATACTTGTGTTCCAAGGTGGTGAAACAAATCGAGAACAACCATCAACACGCATTAGTAATCATAGTAGCCAGTATTCCGTCATCCTACCTTCACATGAAGTACGCAGAGAGCACTTAGCGATGTCACACAGTGGTAATAGTGCCAGGACTAGTAGTCCAGCCGTGCGCGTTAAGTACGAAGGTAGCAGAAACTTTACGTACACCGCCGTTAATTAACCACACTCGTACATAATTTCAAAAACACATGAAATATTCAGATCAATTTCGGCCGGTGGCTCTGCGGTCGTCCAGCACGACCAATAAATATTGGATGCGCAATTTCCAAGCGCAGGGGGACCGCACACCCATCCACCTGACGGATGGAAATAAGCTCCAGCAGGCACTGGTTATGGGATGTGGCGGACCCCCCTGGCGCACGGCATTACGCCGAAAAAAAGAAGGGCGGAGTGGCGGAAGCTGAGGGGACGGCGAGGAAGAAAAGTGTGCGGCCATGCTCATCACGTCTCGCGGCCACTGATGTGATTACGTCAGCGGTCTTGTCTGCGGCGCGCCGGGGACTAGGCCGCACAGTGGCAAAGCTCTGAGGGTTGCATAGTCGGAGGCGTCTGCCTGCCTGCGTCCACGAACTGCAAACCTTGTTAGCGCTTCGCTGTACAGTACTTGACGAATACGAGGAGACTCCGTGGGGACTTTGTAACAGTGTCTGTCACCGCTATCTTGCCGAATGTATAATTCGTATAGCTTAATTAAGTTTTAGATCTGCTGATAGTATTATTTAAATATTCATCAACACAGTCTTTTTCATAGAGATTTTATTCCTTAAAATAGACTCAAATCATTAACAGATAACGTAAATTTCCGACAATTGTAGAGTGAAGAATAATATTTTCAGTTATTGATTAATTCTTTCGGTTACACGATAGAAAACGATAACTTTTGATTTAGTTGTGACAAACCGATTTTTTTTTTTTCTCTCAAGCTAACCAATTAAATCATTTAAGTTTATTACATTCCACCATAATACTTTCTCAGGAGACTGGATTGCCTCTCCGATACCAATAATGGAAAATGTGGCTTAGATGGTAAATTAGTAATATTCAGTAGTTTAGTAATAGCAGCAATGGTAGTTGAAGCATAAAGTAATGCGGTGAAATATTAAAAATTGTAACTATAAAGTGGACAGGAAACTGCAAATACCATAAAATAAAAAAACTGAAACCAATCAATTATAAAGTCATCGATAGGTAACAATCAACTGTGGTGAAACGCGGCAAGTGTACAAGCCTATACTATATGTATAACAGCAAAACAATCCTATCTATCGTACCAACAAACAAATATTGTACAGATATTGCAACAGCCTAACGTAACAAAAATTAAAATTATTCCTTGTGAAATATGTGTTGAAATATCAGATGTAAAATTTTGTTAAATTAATACCTATTTTAGTTTCCAGATACTATAAAATGTATGATGAGTAAAAAAAAAATAATAGTCTCTAAATTTTTTAACAGTTCCATTACAGAAAAAAAATAAACGAAAATAGAAAAATTTCTAGAAATCGTTCAAATTAAATAAATTTTCAGTGATTTTTACAGAAAAACAACGAAGCTACGAATGGTAATCGAAGTTATTAGAAGAGGGCAAGGACTTGGGGATAGAAACGGGTGGATATTAGATAATGATATTTTTAAAAAAAAAAAATATCCTCTGTATTAGCTAGGAATTATTGGGGAAACCGAAATCTGCATCGGCGGACCAGGATTCGTATCCAGATACAAGCCGAGTAGTGGTGGTTCTGGTGGCCTTAGGTCAATCAATAACAGGTGTGAAAAATATATCTCACTAATGAAAATAAGGGGAGTGGTTCGACATATTTGTTGGGCGAATGGCACCCACGCTTGGAACCCAATCGTGGAGGTACAGAATCTCTGTTACAGTGTTTTAAATCCGAGAGGACCATCTCAGTTTCATGCATATCCACGCTGGCCTTGAGCAAACTGTGTTTCCTCCTCCCCCGTTCAAACTATCTATACTCTGCGGTTTAACTTGCTGCAGCAGTACTTATCATCTTACGTCACAATATTGTATCGTGTTTCTTGCGGTGTTCGGGCACGTAATTAGCCAACATAGGCACACCATAACATTTCATTTTGCCGTCAGGCACATTTTGATTCTAACCACTTGTACGATATCCCATTGCACAGATGGTGTATTTGCCTCCGACAAGCTTCTGCTCTTGTTATAAACATAACTTCCACTGGAATAGGCGCAGACACTGAAAGAGTAGCCGTTCCTAGAGGAAGTGAATCGTGTTAGACAAATATTTACTTCTAGGGATAAACCTGAAAAACGGACAGAGTGCTCGTGTACTGACAATTTTTTTTTTAAAGTGCATACGTATAACCACGCTATATGAAAGGTAAACAGAACAATGATTAAAGCAGATTCGTAGGTAGAAAGTGACCATCGCATTTGTGCCATTATACTATTTTTTTTTAATTACACGTTCCGTTTATGTACAATTTGCAATTACTTCCTCAAAGCCAGTCAAAAGTGACAGAAATTTTTACAGGTACAAAATAACCTGTAAGAAAAGCATAGTTTTAATACCTAATGACGATTATTTAATTTTGTGATATATTTCGTTTCGCGTAAACTTTATTAAACATTCATGATTCTTACCTTAGATTGTGTTGTGCTCTGGTTCTAGCAATTATTACAGATAATAGATAGTAAACATAAGGTGCTCTTCTACTTACATGCATTTATACATTTACCTGTCGTAAATAATAATCTATTTCCTCTCACAGGTATACTCACATGCTTTCTTGATTGACTCTTGCTCACATCTTCACATGTCCGTGTCACTTTAATCTTCCCTCTCTAATGACTTCACTAATACTAGCCACTCCAGCTATTTTTCTTAACTATTCATTTCGAAGTCCGTTCCTCAGAGAAATACCCAATAGCCACATTAGCATCCTCATTTCCGTCTTCTCCTGGAAGGTTTCCTCTGTTTTACGTAAAGTCCATGTTTCTGATCCATAAATGATAACCGGTCTTACTATAGTCGTATACACGTTCAGGTTTTCAGGCATCCTTCTATCTAACAAAATCCTCGATCAGTCGAGGCAGAGAGAGTCAGCTGAGAACACCTTCAAGATACCTGATGAAGACAGCAGAGTCGGCTGTCGAAACGTCGTGTTTTTACATCACCATCCGGCGGGACACCCGAGAAGATTTTGTTGCGTCGTTACGCCGGGAAAGTCTCCACTCACACATCCTTGTAACTCATATTACTCCAGCAACATCTCTCCATTCGCTCCATCCATGTTTTACTCTGGCATTCCCCTCTGGTTTACAGTAACCTTCTCCACTTATTATTCCACTCAGATATCTAAATGTATCTGCTTGCGTCAGCTTCATTTTCTTGATGACCTTAGTGTTAATTTCTTATGTTTGTTTGCTACTAACCAGTACTTATTAATGTTAATCTTAAGATCCTTTTTTCTATTTTCTATTTCTACAGCCTGAATCTCTCTTGCAGGTTTTCTTCAGTGTTAGCTATGTTTACTAACTCTTTGCCAAAAGGAGGTCCCCTGATTTTCTCACTAATGAGATCATTTACAGGCAAACAGATAATCATATCATATCAGTTACTGTGTTTTGCAGTAATTTGTAGAGATAAATCTAGCATCCCTCCATTGAACCCCCTCCAACTACTGTATTAGAAACTCAAAATGTGTCCAATACTACACCACCATATTGACTCAATGGTCTGACCAAAATTTCGTAACCCAGTTATCTTACTACTATGGTACATCCCCTCCACACTCTCTCCAATAAGTACAAGATTTCAAACCCTTTTCTACCGGCGAAATGTATCCTGCCTAGTTGAATTTGTTATCATATGTAATGTCAAGGTATTTACATCTTAAGCCTTCAGCAAGCGATTCCTTCCCCACCTTCGCAGTAAAACGTCACTACTGAGTATTTAACTGAGTTCGATGCATAATATCACTTAACGTAATCAGCGCGAGATACAGTGAAGCCTTACAACTATTAGCTTCGCCGAAACCGTGCGTCAAAATTGCTGCGCAAGCCATTTCCGAGTTACAAACAATTTTTCGTGAAGAAAAATTTGAATTTCAGGCTCTAAATGTGAATCTGAGACTGACTTCTTCCAAAATTTTACGGTTATCTATCATTTTTGCGTCATATTCTCGTTATAATTAACTTTTCCAAACAATTAATTGACCAAACATTTCACCACTATGCATCATTTGTGTGGCAACATTCCTTAGCTTTCTGTATTCCAACATGTATGTTAAAATCCTCTAAATAATTCGTATTAATTACGCCTTTGAAACGTATTAGTTCTTACGTTGGTTTGTTCCTTGTAGGCAACTCATCTACTAGATCAACGAAAGTTTGTAACATAAGGATGCAGATAGACATGATACTAAGAAACCATGCCAATGAGCATGCTTAAAACGAGACAATTCTTTAACTGTATACATTTGATTGAAATAAGAATGCTTGTTTAAAGCATGCTCCTGAAAAATCATGCTCAAAACGAACACTCCAATACACATACTATTTATTAGCTAACACTCTGCCAGTGTAACGACAAATATCGAAAACCAAGTGGCTAACCGAACATAACTGAACAAAATCATTATACGCCTTGCAATACAATCTATCCGAAAATATCTAAGAACACGAAAAAAAAAAAAAGGATTAGAACGATTTAGGTCCGTGAATGGATATCTGGTAGAGAAAACCAAGGAACAAGTGCCCGATTGTTAGTAGAAATGCGAGATTAAGATATTGAAGATTATAAAAATCATTTATGCATACTACCGCATCAATTTCATGTGCTACTGTCTACAGTTGAAGTTGCTATACAGAATCAAAATACACATAGTGAAATGCTATTTCTGGCTAAAGTGAATCACTAATCAGTTCGTATTGTTAATTTTTGTTCACCTCAGAGTGGTAGATAGACCTCACTTGTCAGTGTAGGATCGTTCATATTTGTTAAAAAATCTTAATATGCATTATTTCTTGCTATATTATTTTTGTACAATGTTGATCACTGATCCCAAAGGCTTCCATAATTACGAATTTTAATGTTTTTTTTTCATATCCCCAGCGATACAATTTGGAACGAGATCATACAGGTACAGGTGGTTGGCTGATCGATACTATCATGCTAAGCAGTAAACAAGTTCACACTTGCTTATGAGCATTTTCTCCCTCCCACCCCCACCAAAGGTATCATGCTCAATAATCGACAGTCGTTCGATTTATGAGCATGCTCGATATTAGCAACACGTTCGACTCACATACCATTAGGTAGTAATTTCTCTAAAATAGTATGCTTTTGTGCTACGAAGTAGCATGTTCGTCTGTACCTTAAACGTATTGGTGCTAGCAGAAGGGATTGAGGGAAGAAGCATTATAGTGGTAATGCTACATTTAAGTAGTTCCAATCCAAAAATTTACACGAAAACTAATTGTAACATATCGGTGAATTAAATACGAAGTCATAAATGTTTCAAAAGCTTAATTATGTATCTGTCTTCGTTGAAGTCCTATTAGCACATAGTTCTCACATACGAGAGGAGATAATGTTAAAGATGGGCCACTGCAAAGTATTCTGAGTAGTTGCAAAGTTAACTGTTTGTTAATGGTCGACGAATTACTTCCCGCTGGCAAAGAGAAAAGTGTACTCCGTCACTAAGTTTGAAGAGGGGAAGTGTGGCTCTTGTTAGTCAGACATACACGTGTGGCTCAGTGAGGTGAGGCGCTGCGCACTGAACTGGAATGATACGAGGTGATAGGGCACGCGCCTGGTCGCCGCGTATGGGCTGACCTGACCACGATTTTTAGGTGCATTTCCGCAGCCACTAAAGCTAATGTCGGGACGATCCCCAATTTCCGCTACATAAACTACACAAACGAAAAATACAATTATCACACACAGAACATAGGTATACTTTTCGCAGAACGATGGCAACAATTCACTCCTTTCATTAGTACGTGGTAGGACCTGGCAGTATGTATAAAATGCTTCACTTTAGAAAGTACATTAGGCCATAAAATCAAAGCTTCAAATCTGACCGTGCCAATGATGAGTAAAGTTCATCAAACGCATCCGATCTCTAATGTTGGGAATACGTGGTGAAGAAGAAGACATGTGATCAGAACGTGATATATTCGTACTGATTGATTGCGCTGTCACAATTATTTTAAGGATGTCTTTTTGCCTGTGTGAGAGTAACGTATTTTAAACCTTTAAGATGGTAACCAAAGAAGCCAACTTCTACAGTACCGCGCGGGGCTTATTATGGGACATGAAGGTTCCCAGAAGAACAAAAATTGTCTTGTACAAATCATATCTCATTCCTATTCTCACATATGCTTTGGAAACATGTACACTAACATCAAGGGACCTTAGCAATGTGAAATGAAGATTCTTAGAACGACCCTCCAAAAAACTAGACTTGACCACATAAAGAATGATGAGATTAGATCAAACCTAGAGCTAAGGGAATCCTTGGAAGAGAGACTTATGTTATCAAGACTTCGGTGGTTTGGGCATGTCAAGAGTATGACTAGTACAAGACTACCAAAAACTTATTTGGGAAAATGATAGTGGGCAAAAGACCAGTGGGAAGACCAAGAAGAAGATGGACAGACCAACTGAAGGAGGTGGTAGAGAGAAGAGGCTGTAATTGGGGATACATGACGGACAGAGAAACTTTTCTGGATAGGAGAATGTGGAAAACGATCGTCTATAACAACCAAGGGTCGTAAACCACACCCGGGAAACTGGAGATGGTCCCCAACGATAATGATGATGAAGATGGTTACTAGTTGCGTCTGAAACTTCTGTACACTACTTCTAGCTATACGAGACCCTGAAAATATTACCAAATTTTTTTGGTGGAAGACATGGCAGATCCTGAACAAGAGGAGAAGAACGAAGAGAGAACCTAAATTATAGAAGATTTCTTGAAAATTAAGTAAAAATATGTAATAAGTACGCCTATTGCACAACCGTAACTAGCGCCGACGAGGGCATAGGACTGCGAAACTTCGAGGCTGTGGACGCTTAGTAAGATCGCTGACAGATACCGAAAAGGCGCCCAGCAACGGAGCACATCGACTCTCGTCGGTTTCAGCTAGACCCCAGTCTAGGATCGTTAGTGATGGGTTATAAACCCCCTGCAGCTATCTCAAGAGGTGACTCTCGCCCAATTTAGACTCAACTCCCGACTCTGGTGCGTCTGTAGCAGTGCGGGGACGATCCTGGGACAGTGCGGCTGAACAGCCCACGGAGCAACACAGCACGTTGCCGTGGAGGTCGTCGCCAAACTACAAGGTGGGAGACCGTGATTGATGGGTCCGGCCACGCATGGTTTCAACAACCACTTCCCGATTGCTTTAGAGAGTGGGCTCGCTCGTCGCTAGATGTGCAGAACTATTAAAATTATGTACTTACATGTCGTTGAGAAGCCATAGTTGCGTGATGATTTATATATAGTACAGTGTGTCCAGAAATGAAATGATAACGAGATACTGATTTTTTAAATATTTTTTCGAAACATATCACTTTGTTCAGTGTTATTACTTGCCATCCAGGAGTGAAAGGATAATCCTGCAACCACAGATAGGTCACATTATTTCCTACTATATGGACAAAATTTTATTTTAGTAAAAGTCCCGCCATTTTCGAGATACTGATTTTTTAAATCTTTTTCGGAAACATGTAACTTTGTTCAGTTTATTCCATGCCATTTCTACAAATTACCACTTATTAAATCCTGCTTTCTTAAAATTTACTCAAAGATATTTTAGTCATCTAAAACAATTTTTTCTTAAAACCCATTAAAAAAACCTTATAAAATGACTGTGTCAGGGTAGTTCAATATGCTAAAGAGACCATTGCTCATTTTAAACATGTAGTAAAAATGATGATAGTGATTTTTATAAAAAAAGGTTTTTTAAGGTTTTTTGTAACGTTTCAAGAAAAAAAGAACATTGTTTTAGATGACTCAAATTTAAAGACAGGGTTAAAAAAAGTCTTAATTTGTATAAATGGCATGTAATAAACTGAACGAAGTCATAGGTTTCGAAAAAAAATAATATCTCGAAAATGGTGAGACTTTTGTCGTATAGTAGGACACCATGCATATAATCTCTCAATAATAAAAACTGTACATATGTTACCAGCATTGCCTGACTAATTACGGACCTGTGATCGGATACCTCAGGGTCAAGAACGACTGTCGTAATTGACCTACGACCTGGCTTACGCTTTTCTCAACCTTTCACCGCTGGACTTACTACTAATGTGAAGACGCCCAATAAGCAACAAAAATTCCAAAATAATTTTCAGCTACAAAATATAAAGTTTTATTAAACATATTCTGGTTCAAGGAGAGAATCAGCATGCAGAAAGTGAGCTTGTTGATCGGGCCGCCAGCTGTTGGGAGTCCAGGTCAGCCGTGTCGTACAGGTCGCTCCGCCTTGTACTGTCGCAGCTGTGCACAGTGGCGACAGGTGCGGCGCTGCCGCATGCAAATGGGGGCGGGAGACGGGAGGCGGCTTCATCTGAAAGTGCAATCAGTCGGCAAGTTAACGCCTGACCTAACCGCATCTCATCACCACCTACACCGCGTCCGGCGACACAGCTGCCAGGCTCCACTTCTTTACTCTCGCACTTGTTGGGACGGTAAAGTTGTCAGCAAACACCAGATTTCACTATAAACTATACATTGATAACAAAGCAGATTTCTGTGCCTGATGATGCGGTAGAATGTAAAAAGTTAGGTCAAAATTACCAAACTTTAGTGGCTTACATCATACTGGTACGGTACCTTTTCAGAAAAGAAAAAAACGACTCTATTTCTTGAGTTAAATAATGGAACCACTAGTGCTACAACTTTTTTGGCTAGTAACCTACTTTTCGAAACAGTGATTCGATGCTGCAATCTTAGGTGAAGTTTACAATATCATATTTATGAAAACCAGGATATGTTTATAAAATTACTGTATTAAAACGTATAATGAATAAAATACAGAACCAAAGCAAAAGAAAAGTGATGAAATGTGGTAGAAATGATAGCATTAATAGTAAATTAAATATAAAAATGCCCTATGTGCCCATCATCCTGCAACAACGAACACTTGTTTCAAGCAACACACAATGCAATGTATTTTTATGTTTGTGATACGAAAAAATAAATATAAAAATAAAATCGAGTGAATTCTGTTATTTAGGAAGTAAAATTATGACAAAAGCCAAAGTAAAAATAATGTGAAAAGCAGAACAGCAACAGTAAAAAGAGTTTTTTTGAAAAAAGAGATATATTTAGTTTCAAGAAAGAACTTTTTAAAATTATTTGTTTGGAGCAGAGCTCCTTATGGCAGAGAAGCATGGACCTTAGGAACTCCAAAAAGAAAGAAAATTGAAACATTTTTAATGTGGTGGTAAGAAGGATGCTGAAAATTAAGTGGACAGATAAGTATGAAAGGAACGTGTTTTAGAAATATTGGTTGAGGAAAGAAGATTGTGGAAGACTCTAACAGAAAGAAGATAAAGAGTGCTAGGTCATATTTTGAGACATTCTTGGCTTATGGCTTTACGGCTCGTTGACGTGGAGGTTATCAGACAAGGAACGGGAAGGAATTCGGTCATGGTATTTTTAATGAAGCCTCCCGGAATTTTCCCCGAGTGATTTGGGGAAACCATGGAAAACCAAAATCTCGATGCCCGGTCGGGGGATTCGAACCGGCGTCCTCACGAATGCGCGGTCAGAACGTTAACCGTTCACCCACCACGCTCGGTATATTTTGAGACATGCGGATTGATTAATTTGTTAGTGGAGGGAACTGTAGCGGAAGACACAGATTAGAATATATGAAACAGATAATATTGACTACGTGGGTTCTAAGGAGTAAGTTAAGATGAAGGAGTTAGCGCTAGATAGGAAGGGATAGAGGATTGAATCAAACCAGTCGAGAGATTGATGAAAGGAAAAACAAATGATAATATTTCTACATTTTTCACACTTTGATTAACAAAGACACATTGTGAAAAGAATATTAATCGGTGTAGTGATACTAATTCTTTAATATTTGGTGCCTTATTTGTCATCTGCAATCTTAAATTTCCATGTTCCGCTACTGAAAATCTTTTTCTTTTCTTAACTACTAAATCACTGACAAAGCTAAATATTCTTTTGGATACATATGGTAATGGGAACGCAATTAAGAAAATTTTTGGTGCAGCCCTTAAAGCCTGGTATAATACTGGAAAGCAACGCCTTCTAAATTTGCTTTGAACCATAAACGCCCTCTAGAGGACGGTAACATCCCCTTTGGGATCCACTGAATTAGATGGTCGCTATTGAGAGTAGTAAGGGAGAAATTGATATTACATACATTGTAGGAATTGATTACAAAGAATCATTTTTTGCAATAAAATTTTTTGATAAAATAATGAAAATATACTGGAAAGAGGGCAAATAATCGCGTCACCAACACTTGGTTGATCACAGCTACTTTCTCGTGATAGTAAATCACGATCGAAACGGATATTTTAACATGATACAATAATGTCAACTGTTCCCACATGACGCTGGATAGTTAGTTAGAAATGTACGCTGAACCTTACTAAAACTGGCTGCTGTTAGACCTACGGAAAGGGCTGTTCGTAAATAATTCTTTGAAAGCAGATACGCGCCGAGTCCGCTGTTGTCATATAATGAAAAACAATTTTGGATCAGCTGTACTCATTCATGAAAACGGAAAACCTATTCAGCAAAAGGGATATTCTAAAAATGATTTGATAAATAACAGCGCCACTCTTTCGAAACTACAAAACTAGACTAACGTCTTTCACTAAATCATATAGCTGGTCATGGAGCACCCTCTGTACGTTTACTTGTATGTATAAGGTAATAACACAACCCTGTGTCATAACAGCCACCGATAAATATTCATCAGAGTTGACGAATGTAGAAAACTCTCCCTACGCAATTGCTTTTCTGGAATCATTATTCTTCTTCTATCGCTATGCTCAACTAAAAGAAAACTCGTGTGGTGATATTGAACTGGAGACGTAGTTATTTACCTGGCTGCACAGTTCGCCGGTATTGTAGCCGTCTAGCCTAAGAAATCCGAAAGTGCTCTGGCGTACTATTACTATTATTTCGCGATTCACTAAAAGTGTGTGGCGGAGGGTAGGGCTGTTGATAAAATATCGATATATCGATAGTTTTTTAAAAAAATATCGATATTTATGAGTTATAATTTTTAGGACGATATGTCGATATATCGATATTGAAATCTGGATATCGGAGTCCGATATTTTTTAAAAATAAGTGGTTATTTTCCGTTTTCCTCGTAGAATATTCCAAGTTATTATTGGAGGGAAAACGATTACCTGTGTTGCACATGTAATACATTTTAATAGGTAGAATTTTAAGAAACAATGAACGATACGAGCACATGGAGAAGCAGGGCCGCCGTGAGCGGGCGTGCAAGGCAGCATATTATGTAGCGGGCGACCTTTTTTTTTTAGCTCAACAACTGCTTCGGGCGGTCGGCGGCGTCACCGGGGATGGCAACAATCGGGGCGGCAATCTCACAGTTTTTTGACCCGTTTCGGAAATTTCCTAGATCCACCACTGGCTGTAGTTGGACAGGGGCGGCATAATCGCTATTGCACGCGGGCGCTCAAACAGCTAGCGGCGGGCCTGTGGAGAAGTAAAAAACGAAGGTAAAATAACTCATTTTAAATTAAATTAAATTCAGTTCAATATTCATTAGAATTCTGGTCTGGACATTTTGAAAAGTTTTAAAATTTGTCTTCAATCAATGCAAAAGTATTAGCATTAAGAAACTAATCGTAATGTACCAGGTATGGGTAGGGTTGCCAGATAGCCGGAAAATCCGTGAATGTCCCGGAATTTTGTGTCTGATATCGTGTTCAGGAATTATGCGCTACTGTCCCGGAATTTCCGTATTCCTAGTTTTTTTCTCAGACTCAGTTCACCACGGAGGTCATGAGGCCAAGCCAAGTATCCCATGCTCGCAGCGGGAGGATGGAATGTCCCTTAAATCATAGGAATTGAAACTGACAGGAAAATACTCTTTCAATTTTCTGGGACTTTGAAAATTCTAGATGCAGTTAACATTAACTCCCTTTATACAGAGTTCACATGTCTGAAACGTGTTTTTCAGGTCCTTCCAAAAGACTTTCCAAACGATAAAACCTGGGCCAATTTCTTTAGAACAAGCGTTTTTAATGATTTTTAATATTAAAAAAAAATAGTTGGTTTTGTTTTGTCAATTCCAACAAGCAATGACTTTTACGAGACAAGTTTTAGCCCGTTGAATAATTTATGAAATAAGAGCGAAACAGAACGTTCATGGATTCGATCAAGGCTGAACTTCAAACTCAATCAATTTTGAAGACTCTTGCTGAGAAATTTTATCAGTTTTGCAAAGCAGTGACGGAGAAATATTTATGAAAATGGCAAAATCTAGTAATAAATATTTTAAAAGTAGATGATTAAGATCTATTTTGATTGATGTTGATTTAGCAAAAGATAGATGCTAATTTCTTTTATTTGTTGATAAAACCTGATGTTGTCTGCCTAATTTTAATTAATGAGCCTAACAGAAGTGTTCAGTTTTGGTTTAATATTTTTGAGATTTTGATTGATAATGCCCGATGTTGATTTCGTACCAAAGTAAAAAAATTCTTAACGAGGTGGTCAATTTTTGTTTTAAGTTTAGTATTTTTCCTTTTGATTCATAATACCTGATGTTTACTTTCTACCATAGTTTAATTAATAAACTTAAAAGAGGCGCTATATATACGTTAGATAGCATATTTACCTAAAATAGAATTTTTCTTAATTTGCATTTTTGTTCACTCTTTAAACATACCGCTAAAATACTTTTTAGACCCAGAAATGTCCCGAAAATTATAAGCCTGTATCTGGCACTCCACAGTTAAATATTTCGCGCGAATTGGATACGCTTCTTGTTCCATACCAACAGAAGAATTTAGCTCCAAAATTATGTCACAGCCAGTTTTTTTATATCACTTACCAATTTATTAAGATAAGAAATTGAAAAAAGAATCTACCACTTTTGGATTGCCTTTACAAAGCGCTATGCTAAAAACTTATTATTATAGACTGGTGCCTTTAAAAAACAATTTGTTAACGCCAAGGGAACTGCCTTGACAGTAGCGGCTCTAGGATTTTTCCAAGCCGGGGAAAAACTGAGAGTGCCGCCTCTTCAAACATTGTTGCCAGCCAGACCACGAGAATCGCCTCCTTGATTGTTGGCCAAACGCATTGATGTTGCCACTTTAACTGTTTTCCAAACGCATTGTTGGACACGATTTTATCGCCAAGAGCAAGTACCCCGGGTTGCCCCCTCCCCTCGCCCTAAATCCTGCATTCCACCTAGCATCTCAGCTTTAAAAAATTGTATTATGGTAAAGCGTTATCCATTTGCGAAGCAATATCAAAGAAGGGGAAATTTTCAATTAATGTAGGGAGTTCTCCATTCACAGTAGAAGAAATAACGGGAAAAACATGAGTTAATGCTCTTGAAAAGTATGTCCAATGAAGTTTCTAACATGAGTTTTGGTGCAAAATTTTACTTCATTCACCACCTTAGTTTGGATTTTTTTTGGATCTGAAACTCTTTTAAATAACTATGACGTTCTCCCATCATAATTCTATGCAACATCCAGTTGTCCTAAAAAATGGTAATTTAGTGCACATACTTGGTTTCATCCCCATAGTATAAGAAAAGTTCCTATGTTTTTTCAATGCCAATCTAAAAGCGAAACGTCTTACAAGTTAGAGAAAATTTGTAGGTTAATTGCTTTCTTCTTGATGAGGCTATATGCCTGAATTTCAGTTTTCACAAAGATCAGGAGCATAAAAAACACAATTAATTTTACTTTGTTACTACATTTAATTTGGAATTTATTGGTAGTCATAAACCGATGGTAACAATGCAGACACGGCGAAGCTCGCACAGAACGAATCGGACTCGAGCCCGTTGTTTTACATTGAGCGTGCGTTTTGGAGGAAAGTATTTTGACATGAAAATCGGATGTAAGCAGGAATATTGATAAATTTGGATACACAATCTTTGCTAAGGTGCAAACATTTGGTCCAAAAAAGTAAGAAGACTCAGAATAAGCTATCAACCTACAAAAAGAAATTAAATTCCACATAAAACAATACTTGTAAAAAAAGTGACTTGGTCACTATGCAAACTCTGATAATAGAACATCAACCTAAATAAATGCCTCTACAATGTTGCATTATTGAGCTTTTAAACTCACAAAAGCCAAGATTTCCCTCCATGCTCTTTCTGGATTCACAAGTCTTCGAGTAAATCATAAACATTCTGCCCTTCCTTTTAGTATAGTAGTAGTATAATGGCTAAATCACAATTTTTTAAAAAAGATTTATCCGTAACGTCAAGAAAAACTATTTTTTTTTCAGAAAATCAAAACTTGATTAAGAAAAATATCTCACAACTCTTCATCATTAAATAGCCACAAGACTTCACCCTTTTTTTAAAATGATTTGTTTTTGTAACATGGTTTTTATATAATAGGGTCGATATATCGATACTTTTTATTCGATATATCGAGTCCGATATAAATATTTTTTTTAAATATCGATATATCGAAAATCCGATATTTTTTAAAATATCAACAGCCCTAGCGGAGGGTGCGTTGCACCTATCCTAATGTTTCTGTCACTCGATTTCAGGCTCAAGGGTGTGAGAAGATTTTCTCTCGTAGGTAGGGGGGGGGGGGGCGGTCAGGGATTAGAAATAGTTATCTAGAGAATTCATGAAAAATTTACTAAAAATGGAGAACAATTCCATCGTGATAAGTACAAGGAGAATAAGTCACAATTCCTTGCTATTAATTTCTTTTTACTATAAATTCATTTCTACCATCTGAATATTAACCGTACCAGTCAGTTCAACTTTGAACGTTTTATTATTAAAAATTAATTTGCATTTTATCCGGTCTGTAAAAGGAGTTAATGTCAAGTTGTACAATGATATTGACTTATACTCATGTACTTATCACTATAGAATTTGAAATTGTAGGATAAAACAGGAGAACTTTCTTATCCAACCATCAAGCATCGTCAGGTATTCTGTTAGTAACTCATAATAATAAGTGTAGTTTGTTTGCCATTGATAATTATAAATCTGCACGAATCCAAATCACATGATTTTTATCAAGTTGCAGCTAATTGAAGAGGAATAACATTATAAATATTAACACTGTTCGATCGATAGAAATAACTTATAACAAACCTCTTATAAACTGGCTGCGAGAGAAACAACCGACCCTAAGGCTCTTGTGTCTGTACAAACATCACGAAAAAACTGAGAGGGCACAAGTAATTTAAGTAAAAAAAACAGGTTTTCATGTGCACCATATTACTGAAAACATTACTTCGTGCGTATGAAAACAAGTTCCATATTTATCGAGATCTATGCAACCTGGATACGTATCTCAATGTTACGTGGCATAATATAAGTTGTTAAGTTTTTTTTTCAGTTTCCTTTACTTTCACAGACACAATGTTACTGAGGTCATTATTTCGGTTTGTGTTTAGGTTTGAATGCACCCTGGATCAGAGTGATAACTGAAACATTTTGCTATAGTGTAAGATACGATTACTTGCATTCAGCGATAATTTATAACAGTTCTATTTAGTTGAGCATCTGCAATGAAATGACTTTCCAAAACTCTCCATTCAATCCGTCTTTTATGATGGGCTTTAGGGCTAGTACTTATAAAAATGATCAGGTATTCGTTAGGTTTCGTGGTTGTTTTTTCTTCTGATCATCCGTTTCTAATCTTTGCTTCAAGTCTAAGATCATCTTGTGTGGACAAGGCTTAAACTTTCTGCTCATAGTTGGTTTTACGGTCAACTGCACCTACACGAAGAAGAAGTAATACGCCTGATGATTGCATTGATTTGACTAAAGACTTGGGAAAAAATTACAACGTCACAAGCAGTAATACAACCTTCAAAAATTTCATTAGTATTAATTTAATTTATATATATAAAGATGAATGTATGTATGTTTGTTCTTCGTAAAAATCCACAGTTTTCATCCGATCTCGATGAAACTTTGCACACTTATCCTTTGAAACAAGGAGAAAAATACTGTCTACATTTTGTCGAAAAATTATATGTATAAATAATGCATGTTGTCTCATAATTTCGAAATACTACTGAACGGCGATAGACAGACGGGTTGGATATGGACGTCTCTGTACTGCATTTTCCGTGTAGCTGTCAGGTAGCTCTGTGGTTAAAGCGCTTGCTTACAAATGTTTGGGTCGTCGTCTCTGGTTCAAATCTCCGTGGAGGTTAAGATTTTTAAAAATTGTTTTTGATCGTAAGAGTCACGCCTTGGCCGTAGGTTATTCGGATTGATGTTAAACTGTAGATATCACAAAGTTAGGGGTGCAATGCGAGGCAAATGCCTTGTAATGCTGTAGGTGTACACTTTTTTACGTTATAATGATCCCTCAGGGGTTGTTCACAGTCAGTGTGTGTGTGTGTGGACTGACCGTGGTGGTGTAACGGCTAGCGTTCTAGCCTCACATTCGGGAGGATGGTGGTCCGAATCCCCGTCCGGGCATCCAGATTTGGATTTTCCATGTTTTCCCAAATCACTTCTGGAAAATGCCGGGATGCTTCCTTAAAAAGACCATCGCCGAATTACCTCCCATTCCTTGCCCCTCCCCCCCCCCTTATTTTCCCGTCTCTAGAGAACTCGCTGTTAGAGAGACGTTAAGCAGATAAAAAAAAAATTGTGTGTGAACCACAGTAATAATACTATACATACGGAAGTAAGTCTCTGTCTTTCTGTTACGTTTTGACGACTAAATGGCTGTATCGATATTGATGGAATTTGACAAGAAAATCTGTACGAAGGGCATAGGACTTTTTTTACGGTATGATTAACATTCGTAGTCACGAAAGTTTGAGAACTTATCGAATGGTGACAGAAATATGTTGGAAAATGATTCTCTTGAAGAGACAGGTTCGACGGTAGAATGATATAGTGATTGCTTTCCTGTTATATTATGCCAACTCGGTGTTGTTTGGGACCAATCATTCGTTACCAACAACTTTCTATATTCAATTCTGGCAAAGAAATTCTTAATCCACGCGTACGAAGTTGCGGGTATCAGCTAGTAGCAAATATTGTAGTAACAAATAACAAAAAAGAACATGAAACTGTTATTCTCAAGATGGTAAAAGTGTTGGGTGATCCACATTCAGGGGTATGAAAAATCATAATAGGGTTTCTTTCCATGTCCTTGATGCAGATGTCATGAGTATAGTCTCGGTATTGCTGTTTGGTCAGGGAAGAGCTTTCCAACCATAGTAATCTGACTTCATATCAACTCACACAATATGACTGAACAATCTTCAGGGAGAGGACGGTCTCACTAGTTGTCGAGTTCTTTGTCATTAGGATCAGGTGTGTAGGAACTGAAAAGTATTTGTTATGCTCTTTGTGCTACCTCCTTCTGACTGTTATGCCAGAGAGCTAATCACTCACCTGGTAAGACAAGTAAGTACTCAACCAAACTATTTTCTGAAGATAAGGTCAAATTCAGTGGAGACACAGTCCTGCTGTTTATCCATGCAAATCTTCCCTGCCATAGCCATCCCAATACGTAATATATGATGATACCACTGAACAATCTTCAGTTAGGAGGACTAGCGTTTCTTTTTTTATGGCTTCACGGATTGTTGAGTTCTTGAGCATTCGAGTGAGGTGAGGATAGAGGACAAAGGACTGGAAGAAGAAGAATTTTTAGAAGGTAGAAAATAGAAAGTTAGGGTAGGAAATGCGGTATCAAAGTAAGTGGATGTAGGGTAGCGTATTGGGACCATTGCTATTCATTATTCTAATGAATAATCGTGTTGATTGTTTACTATCTAAAATTAGATTGTTTGCAGATGACATAATGCTGTATAAAAGGATCAAAACGATAGAGGACTGTAAACAGTTGCAGGGTGATCTGGAGAGGATATCTGGTTTGGTTGGTAAACATGGGATGAAGATAGATGCAAAGAAGAGTCAGCTAATTGGATACACAAATAAAAAACAAAAGGTTAATTATGAATATAAGGTGGGGTAAGAATTGCTTGCTGAAGAATTGAAATGTAAATATCTTGGCATTATCTGGGCAGGACATATTGGACAGGTGGTAGGAAAAGGTTTCAAAATCCTGCACTTGTCGGAGAGAGTGATGAGGGGATGCACGAGAGAAGTAAAGGAATTGGGTTACAAAACTTTGGTCAGACCATTGCTCGAATACGGTAGTGTAGTATGGGACCCACATTTTGAGTATCAAATACAGGAGTTTGAGAAGGTGCAATGAAGGGCTGCTAGATTTGTTTCTGGAAATTATCTCAGAATGCAATCAGTTACAGATATGATAAACGAGCTGGAATGGGATTCATTGCAAGACAGGAGGAGGATGAGGAGGGTCATGGGAGTGTACAGGGCGTATACTGGCGATGAGGCATGGAAAGATATTGCAGTAAGTCTGAAAAGTAGTTCATGGAAGGGAAAAGATGACCATGACCACAAGCTGGCACTCGATATCAGGCACAAGGGTGTGGGAAGATTTTCTTTTTTTGGTAAGGGTGTCAAGGGTTGGAATGAGTTACTAAGGGGAATGATGAATAACTTATCGAAAACGTTAAAAGAATTTAAAGTTGAAATTTATAGAGGGAAAATGTAGCTGGGTGCAGGATAGGGAGAAATTGGGTGTGTAGGGAAATTGCCACCGGAGCCTGTGCTCCATTACAATTAAAATTAAATTAAAAAAAATTGTTATGGCCTTGATCCCATTTCCTTCCGTATGGCAGGCCAAAGCGTTAATTGCTCATCTGGAAAGACTGGTTAGCTATTGAAAAAGGCCTATTTTCTGGAGGAACATCCCATCCAATGTGGTATTTAAGTAGGATCTAAATTACAGAACAGCATCAAGTGCTGAGACTTGTGTAGGCTGTGTTTTAATTTGTTTCAGAAACTTGTTGTAAAGTAAGTCTTAAGGCTCTATTTGCTCTTACATTGGAGCCATCTCTTCCAAAGTCTTTTCGCTAGAAGAAGAGTTGAGGGACGATTGTGTAATTAAATTTGAACAAGCAGAGGAAGCGAATAATCAATTTGAACCTGATGTTACTTTTGGTGTCAAGACTGGTTACAGTTCACAAATAATATCTATAGGGAAGTAAGTAATCTGGCTGATTGCTTAGAAAATCAATGCGATTTAGATATTATTTCGGCATGGTGCTACAAATGGCAACTTAGACTAAATAGTATAAAGTGCAAGGCAATGCGCATAGCTAAAAAAAGAAGAATCCGTTTGCTTAGAGATACAAAATTAACAGTTCAATTATAGTTACGGCCGATTCCGTGAAGTACGAGTGGGCGTAACAGTAAAAAGCAACAGGAAATACGACTTGCACGTTAATTCGGTCTTAGGCAGAACTAATTCTAACCTGCGATTCATAGGTCAAACCTTGAAAAATTATAATGCACAAACAAAGGAGATAAGTACAAAACTGTCGTTAGTCAACATTTTGACACAATCAAAATCCCTGTTGATTGCATATACTTAATAAAGCCTTAGTATTTTACCTGTTTTATCTTGCTTTCCACGATCTTCATGATAATTTGGAAACCAAATCTTTAATATTTCCCCGTTATTTCTCTTACTAATATCGTATAAAAGGATTACTATGCCGCAACCCTCACCTCCCCCTCGATTTTTTTTTTTTTTTTTGCTTATTTTTGCAAATGACTCTTAATTAGGAACATTTTTCGTCTTTATGCCTCTTTACTTCTCAATATTTAATTGCGGGCCATATCCTGGATTTTGTATCTACGTGATAAAATGTTATATGGAATGACGGTATAAGAATATAGGAAACTAGTTGATAAAAACGTAAATTTCGTTGAAGACGTAAGGGAAGAGCTCGTCAGATCTGCAGTGGATGGCAGCTCTTGTTCGATATTGCTCTCATCACGGAGACACGCCGGCCCTTAAATCACAGCCACTTTGGAGCCATAAAGAAAATCGGTCGGCGATAAAGGCCGGCCTGTGGTGGCTGCGGTGTAACAGGTGCCTGAGATGTAGACACACGACCGGCACGCAAAGGGGCAGGTTGAACCGACGGATCAAAGTGCCAACACTCATGTCACACATACATGAGGACAGTGACGTTAACACGTTATAACGCAAATTAAACACCCACTTTGAAACTTATTCACACCATACATGCTGTATTTATGTTGTATTAGATTATTTTAATTTTCGCAGTATTCATTTATAACTGGTAGGTACACGCGACTTCGCCCGCTTGCAAATGTGATACAATACAACAGTTTACATTAGTTATAACAACAGTAATAAATATTCCATCTAATGATAAACATAAAGAAGTATCTGCACGATATACGATACAGCAGAAATGACAAGGCAGAACATTGACCACAGGTACTGGTGGCCGGCTACCTGGGAGATAGCCGGATAACAAAGCCCAGAAATCCCTAGGGCTATTACCGGGGAAAGAACTGGGCTGCTCTGAACTGAGAGTGTAAAAGGCAAGATAAACAGGGACAATTTATTGCCACGTGTTGACGGCATGGGTATTTCGCAGCTGTACGGAGAGTTACAAGTGACGATGGGAGATAACTGCAACGAATGAGTGCTTGCGTGGAGAAGTGAAAATGATATAGCAAAGATGACGATTCCGCTGGAAAAATAAGCTAAAGTCTCCCTATCAGCCCCAAGTTTGATTGTATGGCGCCGATCCAGAAGGTGGAATGCAGACAAGTGGCCGCCAGGAGAGTATTTCAATCTTCGGTTGTTCGATTGGAATCTGCTGTCTGGTGTTTGGTGTTCGCCTACGCCTGTTTAGTCCCGACTGCTGGTAGCAGTTCTACACAACTGCCCAATACGCCTTCATATTCGGCGCCAGGTGCTACGTTGTACGCCGAGACACACCCCGCAGGATGGAAGCCGTTCGACGCATGCACTTCACCTGTAGCGGAAAACATCGCCGCGGATCTGAGACCTCACAGTGGAAATTTGGCGTTTTACCAACCCATTGCCGAGCGTCGCCATCTATGAACGGTAAATAACACAATTTGTGCCACAACAATTTTTCTTTTTACCAGAACTAAGTATTGTTTCAAGCAACCAGTAACCCCTGAAAATTTCCAAACCCTCCACTGAGCTAGAACAAATATGAATTGCTAAGATCTTTTACTGTAAATAATAGGTATTATCAATCAGGTACGTCATATGTTTTGTTTGTTCACTTACTTTGATCTGTTAAAAGGAAAATAAATATGTCAGTACGATGGCCGAAGCAGGAATGATGTTAAAAGCAGAATAGCACTAGCAAAAAGAGCCTTCATGAAAAAGAGAAACCTTTTAGTTTCAAGTATTGATCTAGGAATTAGAAAGAACTTTTTAAAACTCTATGTGTGGAGCACAGCACTTTACGGTAGCGAAACATGGACTTTAGGAATACCGGAAAGAAAGAAACTTGAAGCATTTGAAATGTGGTGCTACAGAAGAATGCTGAAAATTAGGTGGACAGACAAAGTAAGAAATGAACGAGTTTTGGAAATGATGGGTGAGAAAAGAAGTTTATGGAAGAAGCTTACAGGAAGAAGATACAGGCTTTTAGGTCATATTTTGAGACATGCTGGATTGGTTAATTTGTTAGTGGAGGGAACAGTCGAAGGTAAGAACTGTAGAGGTAGACAGAGATATTAGAATATATGAAGCAGATATATGAGGACGTGGGTTGTAAGGGGTATGTAGAAACGAAGAGGTTAGCGCACAGAATAGGAAGGGATGGAGGATTGCATCAAACCAGTCTAAAGACTGACGACAGCAAAAAAAAAATAAAAAATTGTAAATTCTCTAGAATGATACTCTGATGACTATAACTGTTACCATGTAAGTGGTGGGTTAAATAATAGTGGCTTGATACAAATATCTGTGCTTGATACGTTTTAAAATTAGGGATTGTACTACACACCACGTGTTCTAAAGCGAAGCTGCGTTGTCACTCGAATCGCTAGCGCAAACATTCGATTCCAATAAAATTTAGTCAATTCAATGAATATATAATGAAGCCACTATTGTGGCTGTGCGCGTTAAGGTGCCACAACAATGGATCGGGAAGTTGCAACGGGACTGAGTTCGATTACTGGTCGGTGTATATCGGCCGTCCTGATTGTGGGTTTACGAGGTTTCCCCCCATCTTCAAAGCGAATGCTGGATCCTTCTCATAGAAAAAATACACTTGTTATACTAAACCTACGCTACACGATTCACAGACATGATAACACAAACATTTATTCCGTAGATTAAATCAGGGCGTCATTTAGGCTCTGTGGGCCCCTAGGCTATACATGTGGTGCTGGACCCCATGTCGGCAGTGGCCCTGGCTGCCTCCGGCTATGGATGATGGATGCTTAAATTTCGAAATATTTGAAATTCGGCCCAAAAAAAATTATGGACTACCTTTTTTTTAGCTTTACTACTGGCCCAGGCGGTGGGATCCATGGTTGTGGTGAAGGCCCCTCTCTTTGTGGTGCGGGCCCCCTCTTTGTGGTGCGGGCCCCCTCTTTGTGGTGCGGGCCCCCCTTTGTGGTGCTGGCCCCTAGGCTACAGCCTATGTAGCCTATGCTTAAATGCGGCCCTGGATTAAATATTACTTTTCTAGTTTCGGTGGGTCTTCCAGATAGGGTTCTCATGATTCACACCAAGCTGTCTTAGAAATCAGGCTACTGGTGCTCAGGAAGTCCTTAGGGATTCTAACGAGGAAAAAAGATATGTGCAATGAACTCTCAATCAAGGGAAATCTTCATAAAACATTTGCTGGTTCTGCTCAAACCTTAGAAACTGTATTAGATTTAAGAATTTTCTGTGTTCGTTGTTTTAACCCAGGATATTATTAGCATTAAAGACAAAATTCAACGTTCTTGGAGACACCGTTTCTAAAATATAAAACTGGCACTCTATTTCATGCATAAGGGAGTGGGAAAATTTTCTTTTGTGGCTGAGGATACCAGGGAAAGGAGCAAACTATTAAGTCAAGTGATGAATAATTTACCAAAAACGCTGAATGAATTTAAAATTTGAAAATCGTTAAAGTGGATAGGGGATGAATTTAATTTTTTAATTTAATTTAATTGCAATGGAGCACACGCTCCGGTGGCAATTTCCCTACACACCCAACTTCCCGCTATCCTTCACTCACCTACATTTTTAACTCTCAGTTTGTATAAGGTAGTTAAAATAAATGAAATAATCCCAATTAAATTAATAATAATAATTTCTGACTTCCATATTGTTGATATTGTTATTATTATTATTATTATTTGCTGTCATCGGTATTTCTCGACTGGTCTGGTGCAATACTCCATGCATTTTCTCTGGCTTACCTCTTCATCTCAATATACCCCATACCACCCAGCTCCTTAATTATCTGCTTCATATATTCTAATCTTTCCATTCCTCTACAATTCTTTCCTTCGACTGTTCTCTCCACTTAAAAACCAACCAATCCTGACTGTCTAAAATATGACGTACGATCCTGTCGCTTCTTTCTATAAACCTCTTCCACAAAGTTCTCGGTAACGAGCTCTGAATGTTTATACCTCACATCTATACTGAGGAGCAAAAAGTATTTTTTATCGACCCCATTTATTACTATGAAAACCCTAATGAATAAGATTTTCCAAAAATTTAAACACAACATTTGGTTTTGTCTCTGATTCATTCAGTTTAAACGCTAGAGGCCTGTAACAGATTTAGAGAAGAGTGTTGGTAAAATTCCTCCGTCTCCCGTTTGGTATGGAACTCTAAAAATGGAAACTATAATGCGATAAATGAATTTAAGTCCTGTATCTTTATAAAATAGCTTTTTAGAAAGACAAAAAGATTTTTTTAATATTCCTTCAAGCTCCTCACACTTGGTTTATACTGTATAAAATACTCCAAAGAAACTGTTTCTGCTTAAAAGCTGACTACGTGAATTTTATATATGACGGTTTCAAGATTTACAAATAGCTGAAAATCTTAGTCGATGTTCTTGTTATGATTGTTGATTTAGAGCAGTAATTTTTACTTTCGTCGTCACTGGGAATCTAGTAAATTGGATTAAAACACACACACACACACACACACACAAATATATATATATATATATATATATTTGAAAATTACGAAATTGTAGTAGTTAAAAACACTTTTAAACAAACATACTAAAAAACAGTTATGTGTGAGAATTGATCTTTCCGGGCGTACAGCTGTTAAAAATTCTTCTCTGGTGTTCTGTCTGATAATTTCTGCCATGCACCACGTTTCGAAAGCTACCTTCGCCGTTTTCATCAGGTGTAATTGTAGCTCGAAGTAACCACATCAACCTATCATTCCACCTGATGAAAGCAGCGAAGGTAAATGTCGAAATGTCGTTCATGGCGGAAGAAATCGGCAGAACACCAGAGAATATTTTTTAAAGAAATAGTTGCTGATAATATTTACGTATGCCTGTGGAAGGCTGGTCCTTCATAGTCGCAGAGATTGGAGAGATTCTGAGAAGGTACCGGCTGGGAACTAGGTGCGACGAATGCTATTATGTGGTTCGAAAGAGAGCCTCTCGGCCTTCCTTTTTTCCATCACGGAGTCTCCGTCTGTGGCCATTTATAACCCCGGAGTCGTTATTTCAGGATGTTCAGCCTCTCGTAATGGCGACTAGTATTTATAACCCTGCGGTACAGAAATTGTCCCAGGCGGACAAGGGAGATGTTACGTTGGATCCTCTTTGACACCGTCACTATGTCACCTTGTGCTCCAGTAGTACGTTAAGCATAAGGTCTTTGCCGAAGTGCATACAAATTCTTTATGCCATCCTACATATTGCAGATATTCCATTGCCGTCAGTCCGATATCAATGCGAGAAACATTTGTCGCTGAATCTATACGAAGAGCTAACGTATAATAACAATATTACTAAAGAAATAATAAAACCCGTCCGATTAACTCAGTCCGTTAAGGCAATGCACACTGAATAGGGGAGGTAAATCGGAACCAAGTCCCAGTCCTGATCCCTGCTTACGGGCCGTCCTGACTGCGTTCTTCAGGTGTTTTTCTGCAATCATCTAGAGGAATGCTGGGATGGTCCCCAATAAGAATCTCATAAACAACTCATTTCAAAAACAAAAGCATACTTATCGCACAGATAAAAAAAAATCTACACTTTCACAGAGAGATGGAAACACAGATGTTCCTCCAGTAGGTTAAGTACGTCGGGTGTAAAAACTCGCTTCCAATCCGTGAAGGACACAAGTCCTTCTTCTCCATCTCATAATCACATTGGTTACTTGTGTACATCTGGAAAACAGAGGCACTTGATCCTTAGTTGGCCGGGTCGAGGGGGCGGAGAGGAAAAAAAACTCCTCACCCCTTCTCAAAATTATATTGGTGTCATAATTATATTAGAATTTTCACGAATCGTCTTTGGTCCAGTAGTTACCTACACCGTAATCTTTAATGCCTTAGCCTTCACCCCTATTTTTCTATTTTTTACCACAGTTTTGTAAAGTTTGCTGTCATATGTCCACTGAGATAACTGCCTGTTGTACTTTGTTGTGGCTGGACTCACGATTTTTTTCTACTCAGACACTTTCGAATAAATGAATTATTAGATTTTCGAAACCATTTTTCTTACATACACTGCGGTGTGTTCTGCCTCTATCGAAGCAAAGAATGGCTTCGGTATTACTCACATTCCAGACTTCTTAAAGTGATTATCTTTGAAGTTGTCCACTTCTTTGATGGAGTCCTGAACCAAATAAAACTTTAAAACGTTGTTTTCGATTTATATTTTTCTAACGCTTTCATCCTTGCCTTATCATATTAATCATAAGATATTAAGGGTATGGCGTATCCCCACTTTTGAAGCTCTTGGTACTTTTTAGTACTGATTTTAACTTGTAGCAATCAGTGAGACAGAAAACAAAAAGGTAACAATTCAGCTTGGGGTATGCCCTAAAAGGATACTGAAATTCGGTTTGTTGAAGTAATATTCTTCCCAGACGTTTCTGTCACAAATTTTCGTAAACGTTTATATTCTATCCGTTTTCTCAGACCTTCTTCGTCTGTTGTCAGATATCGAACCGTTCTTTATTTCATTATTACTCTGCTTTTTTTTCTGAGAGTGTTAACTTTTTGGTAATTAATGCCCTGTGTATCCGTAGCTGTTACCTTTGGTATCCAAATTTACTCATATTATTATCCCGAGATGTGAGCACTGTTTATGAGTCAGTACTATCTTTACCACAGAGTGTCTTGCGATTATTTATATATTCACGAGAGCGAATCTTTTTTTTTTCGTTAATTGTTTTATACCTTGATGTTATCGAGAAGAGAAACAACTGGTTGCATGGAACGGGAAGGTATTTGACCATTGCCTTTTTAAGGAACCATCCAGATATTCCCTTGGAGTGATTTCATGATTGGAAAACCCAAATTTGGTTGACCATACTGTTTTTTTTTACGTCCTGTGATCATGTAACTGTTGAACTAACGGCTGCATAGGGCTCTGTAATATGAGACACTATAGTGAGGACGAACTGGAGTAAGCTAAACTAATAAAACACCCTTTCTAAATTGTGACTAGTAAGTCTGCCTCAGATTCCAATTTCTTTTAAATATCACGATTCATCATATCTTCCAGTTACTCCATAATAAACCTTACAACAAAGTAAATTTTCAAATAATTTATTAATCTACCATATCTCAATCCTGCAGTGGCTTTTTTCCATTCAGTACTTGTTTGTGGTGTTTTTTTTGTTTTCCTCCACAGAAATTATTTAGTTGTTTGCTTACTGTCCAACATACCATAGTTTTGATGCTAATTTCCTCTTCATGACCAGTTTTAGTCATCATTTCAATATTTATGTTTTCAGTTTTCATGAGCTCATCGATAATCTTCAACAAAAGTAATAATTAAATTTACCATTTTTAGAGGAAAGGACTTTCCGTAAAATATCGGTAAGGTTTTTAGTGAGCTTTAAGTGAAGTCTCTCCAGATTTCAAAGAACAGCGACGGCGGGAAACAAGTATCTGCAGACTGCGAATAAAAATCGATCTCCGTTAACGCGGAAGAGGCTGAGGAAGGCCTGCCCGCTTGATTTCATTAGCGCACTCTGTATGAGGGACAAACCTCATTTAATTCGCGCGCCGCTGCTCTTTGTCTGCCCACGGAGAGCTATTTGTCTCTCCGCAAATTTTCTCGGATGCCGGCGGACGAGTCGTTCGTTATTCAGGAGGCGCCTGGGTTCTTCTCTGGAGGCAGACTAATTTACGGTAGTCGGGGCTGCCCTCTACTGGACCGCTACGGAAACCTCGTCGAGGTCATTAGAGGCGAAAATTACTGGGGACAACGAACGAGAAGGAATTCGGCTATGGATTTTTGATGGAAGCATTCTGTCATTCACCTGGAGTGAGTTGGTTAAACCATGGACAGCCAAAATCTGTATAACCGGACGGGGATTCGAACCGTCGTCCTTCCGTTGCAAGATCAGAGCGTTAACCGCTCACCCACCACGCTATTGGTATTAGTTACGATTTAATTCAGAGAAGCATGGCGATGTAGGTTTTCTGGGAAAACTCGAAAATGAGATTACTCAAAGTGTAAATGCTGCAACCAAATAAAGACGGAAAAATTGCTACGAAACAAAAGTAACTGTTACGTGAAATATTACATTTCACAACTGTTTGTGACTATATCGCACCCCACCAATCAGTTTTTATTTTTTTTATGTTTTTTAAATTAATTCTATGAGCTTATGAATAGTTGCATCGCTATATGTAAATTAATCTGTGTATGCTACCAATAATTGATATCTTACTAATGATCTGGATGAATTGTGGATTGATGGGATTCAAATTAGAAAGGTAAATAATTTTTGCTATGGGTTCAATTTTACAAACAGAGGGGCAATCAAACATGAAAATTAATAAAAGAATTACTAATGACCAGAAAGTAATCGGTATGCTCAATTCAGTTATATGGAGCCAGAATGTTATAAATAGAACGAAAAGAATTATATTTAAGTTATTTTTGGAAAGTAAGGTTTTACGTGGATCAGAAACCAGTACAATCAAACAGAAACGTATTAAGAAGTTGAAAGCATTAGAAATAGATTTCTAGAGATCAGCAAGAATTTCAAGGGAAGAAAAAGTAAGGAATACCAAAATAATAAAACTAATGCAAGCGAAAGAAGAAATGTATGAAGTTATAAAAACAAAAAGATAGGAATGGTAAGGCCATGTAAGAAGGATGGAACAACCAGGGATACAAAAAGCTGTACAGGAATGGGAAGTTGAAGGAAGGAGTAAGAGAGGACGGCCCATTTTTACCTGTTTACAAACAGCGATGAGAAGATTTGATATAAAAGAGGAAGATACACGAGACCGAACTATCTGGAGAAATTTTTTGAGATAGTAAATTCTGAGTTCAGAGTTTTTATTGCTATGTTGGAATAAAACCAGTGTAGCGAGGAAAATCTCTTACTAAAAAAATCGTAAGATTCCACAACCTGTAGCAAGTATAATCTTTTGTTTAACATAAGTTTAGTAGCATTAGTTGGTGTTAAGAATCATTAGCGGTGACGATGATAAGCAGCTGTGAACACATAATGTGGCTGGCGTCAAATGGTTATAACGCATGGGCGCTTGTCAGAAGTATGCGGACTAAACTCTTTGTAATGTATTCAAGAAGTGTTGAAATGAATATTTGTATTTTGATTTTATTTTTAACAGTTCAGTGCAAAATAAATCGAGTGGTTCTTTTGGAACAGTGATTATCAATCCGTCATAACATCAGCTCCCATCATTTTTGGCAGATCCAAATGAACTAACAATATTCGACTATTAAAAGTAAATGAGCAACAGTTTGAATGTCTCCACGATGAGATTGGTCTTCTCATCCATAACACGCTGTATATCCTTGTAAAGTGTTTCTAAATCATCTAATTCTTCGGTAGCTAGCTGGTGATTTTCGTCAGCTAATTATCAACTCTATTTAAGGAAAGCTCATGTGGTTTCGTCTCTATAATCCCCAAGTCGGAACAGCAATATTGAGGAAGTAACAGTTTTCTACTAACAAACATGACTCGTGAATGTGAATCATACCGCTTTTGCCATGTAAATAACTATACATCGGCAGCATTCCCAATTAATTTAAAGTGACGAAATTAAACGTTTCTACCTCATTTTTTAAATAAATGTGTTCTCTGCAATTTAACACATTTTTAATTCACTGTGTGACACTGTTGTGAATGTACATTCCAAATATTGCAGTATTTCCCCGACCCTTCAGGAGTTTTGTCTGCAAAGGTATTATTATTGGATATTTGTAATTGCCTAATTAGTGTGCCATTTTTCGAATTCTTAGTAATTGATGTGTACTCAAAGCTGGCGCCAGGTAGTATTAACTGATGCACGGTCTCAGTTCAATATACATTTAATAAGCCGTAAGAATTTTAATTATTTAGTTTTTTGCTTTCTTCAGATTTTCAGTAAAGTGTATATTTTTTTTTAAATTTAAATATTTTATGTTAATTTTATATTTGTATTTTAAGAATGCACCTTCGATTAATTAAAGAAGATTAATAATTATCTCTCAAACTACACTGTTATTTCTTATAGAGGTTCGTTATATAATGAGTGGTAATTCGGTCACCAAGTTGTTATTCGCGGCTCTCATGAGAAGACAAATGTCAGGCTTATCAGCTATGAAGTTGAGACACTAATACCTATTGGCTGTGACTAAATTTCATGCCTGTAGTGTTGTTTCTATGAGTGAAAAAGAAATTATTCCAAATTTGAATAAACATATTATAATTTCAAAAAAGAACCACGAAACCATCAAAATATTTTGAGATCTAAAAAAAAAAAGTGGCATATTGCTGCGCCTATATAACAACTAAAGATTTCAAAGTTTGTATGTGAAGCCGTACCTTTGACGTTTGTAAACATCTAGAATTTATTGATTTCTTAAGTTCCCTCAGCTGTCTTTGATATAGTGGTCTGTGATTTCCGGGGAATGGCACATTTTTTATTTGCATTGCTGAGCTGTCCGCTGACATTCTGATTGGATCACACTCCACCAACGATTTTTACATTATTATTACGATTATTTTTAATATATATATATATATATATATATATGTGTGTGTGTGTTTATGATTAAGTGTACTGATGTTTGCCAATTAATCTGTGTATTGTAGGTTTTATACAAACCGTAGTATGTGTATTCTTTGAGGTAGCTAAAGTTTAGTATCGTTTGTTGGTGATAAGTATCTTCGGCGGCAGTGAGGGCCAGAGCTTAGCAGAATGTCGCGCGCCGGCATTATAGCTGTGAGATACAAAATATCTGAAATATGGAAAGATTTAAAGTTTAATTTTGTATTTGTAGTTATCGCAAGAAGTGCTATACATAATGTGTAAAGTGCTGAATTTGGTAAAGAATACAGTGAAAAATAAAGCTTTTGGAACAATAATTTTCATTTTGTTACAACAATACCTCCCATTATTTCGGCGGGTATTAATTACTTAATAGCATTTTTAGTTTAAATATGAAATGAAAAGCAGTTTGAATGTGTTGGTGATGAGATGGACGTTCTCGTACATAGCACGCTGCATTTCCGATAATGTGGAAATGTTGTTAAACCATCTAATTCTTCGGAAGCTGACGTGGTAATTGTCGTGAGTTAATTAACCACACTAATAAATGAAATCTCGTCACATGCGGCAGCCTTCATAACAATTATTACATTTGTTTATTTAGCAACGAGCACCATGCGTCCTAGAGTGCTAGACCGCTATCTTGATTGAAGTTGTTTTATTTCTACAAAATTTCTACTGTCTCCTTCAATTCGTCAAGGCAACCACCGAACTTTTCTCTTCAGCAGGACTGTGTTCTCAGATTTTATCTCTTGCGAGGGGTTTGACAGCATCATGAACAACTGCGGAATTGTTACTATCGTCTTGTTCGTAGATTTTATGTATATTTCACTGTAACAGAAATGTTCTATAAGTCTTTCCGCCACAGTAGGACGCGTCTCACCAATGTAAACACCGCTACAACTGCAGGGCATTTCTAAAACGCCCGGAAACTGATGCGGGTGTAAACGGTCTTTCGGCATGGTTAATACCTACCAAATTTGCACTGGGACTTATAAGCTGTTTGCACCTGCACCAGCTTTCACTTTTATTTTTATTTTTTTATTTTATTTTATTTTTTTTAGTTCCTGACTGTGATGCTTTTTTCGAATATTCGTTGAAAATTAGTATCATGGGATACATTGACGTCTTTCACGGGTTTCGTAAT
Source organism: Vandiemenella viatica (assembly GCA_031002005.1). Classification (NCBI taxonomy): domain Eukaryota; kingdom Metazoa; phylum Arthropoda; class Insecta; order Orthoptera; family Morabidae; genus Vandiemenella; species Vandiemenella viatica. Next base: position 184,347,949 of record JARYHS010012519.1, read on the forward strand.
TCTTAAAATCATTCTGATTTAGTATTCACACGAATATGTAAGCTGCTGGAAATATGCGGTCATGATATTTGAAAGTCCAGAAACTCGATTGAGATATAATTGCATGTAAATTACTGGTTGTATTTGTGAACAAGATCCGGAAACTAAACTGATATTTAAATTTGAATTCTCTTCGTAAATTAATATGAAAAGGAGCACGACTGAATCATACATAATAAAGAAAGATGTGGAAACTTAATGTTATATTAGGGAAACTGTACGCTATGCAAAAGACAATAATATTAATAATTAGGAATAAATAAACATTTGTTATCAGTATTTCACGTGATCACGAATGAGCGTAACCATTTGCATATGTAATCACTTATTCATTGACATAGAGGTTCAGTTACGCTCTCATAAAACTATTCAGCAATCTGTTATATTTCCACAGCCGACACGACAATGCACCACAGGGGAAAAGATTTATGTACCAATGCTGTCCCCGAACTCGAGAAATAACGCGTTTAATTGTGACTTGTAGCACCTCTTCTACTAATTGGAAAACATTCCAGAGAGGGACATAATGGGGTTCAGCTGCGCGTCAGATTAAACAAACGTTGCCACAGCGAGAGTGTGGACAAAATCAACACGAAAAAAGGGTCAGAGCTGCACTTCATTTGCTGGATACACTGAATTATTCAGGGAATGCGAACTGCGCCGGTATATTGCATAATAAATTACAGGACGGAGATAAAAGACAGTCCTAATGAGAGCCGGGAGACAGACAGCGACATTACTGCAAATTGACCCGTCCTTATTGTTGGTGTCTTTGGATGATGTAACAGTCTTTGATTTGTGGGTCTCACAGATACTGCAACAGCAGCATATCTGCTTATTCGCGAGGTTGTTATAGAATGAGGCTTAATTAAAAGTTTTTCTGTAACATTTAACTGACTAGAAGTTCTGGAGTAAGGATGCTTTGAACAACTGCGAAGATGCTTGAAAAATGTTTCACAATAATTCATATTAAAATGCCTTCAGGGCATCGAGATAGCACTCTATCACAAGCCTTTATTAGTTAGTGTAATTGTACGAATGCTGCATCTAAGAAGGGAAAATAAATCTAAATTGGTTTGAGTAAACTTTACTTACACAAACAATGATGTCTGATGTAACATAGGTTCTATCAGAAACGTATACTGGCTTGTCACCCGAGAATGGATCAATTGACCAAAAATTCAATCATAAAAAGAGATTCTATCAATCTTTCAACCAGTGATATTACTCATGTATGTCCAACAACTAATACATATACAATGATACATTCCAGAAACATTCAATATTATTTATTCGAAGTTTTACAGTAGACTTACTGCTGAACTAAATACTGAATGTGTATGTTTAATAAAGAAAAGATAAAAACTATTCATTTCACCTTTTTCTCAGCCAATATGAGTTGGTTTAACTCAGTTCCTGCTAACTGTATGATCTACATTTATGTAAACAGAATGGAACTAAGCAAATAAACAACATAAGCTCTTAGGTTGTCGTTCACTCAAATTGAAAAGTGTGTTCTTGTATTTTTCAGACAAAACAGCTTATTGTACAATCTAAATCATACACTACCTATTTCTTATTGACGAAATTTGGCAGACTAGTACTAGATTCAGTTAAGCTTCGAAGTTTTATCCTGAAATTTTAGATACAGAGACAGTGGAAATATTGAACTGAAAGCTTTCAGCATTCTCAAGACAAACTGGTTTTCTTTTACCGTTATGAATTAAAATAACAAAAGGATTATAAAAAATAAAAATGGTGTTGAATTGTCATATAACGTAATACACTAATAGACTCTAATTACAAGTTCTCAGAAAACTGTCGAAAAGCAAATCACTTTGTCCGATGGCAAAGAAGTTCTCGTTTTTCTCTTAAAATAAGATAAAAAAATACAGAAAGAACCTCCTTTTTATCAGCAATATTGTGTCAATGATTTAGTTCAACTTTCTTTCAATTTCGTCTGACTTGAAATTACTTACGCCGGTTGGTTCTTGCTAATTAGAGGTGTGATTTATACATTGCGGGGAGTCATATTCTAGTTAATTATTCCACTCCAGTTCGCTCAGCAGTTTGAACATTAAATATTACTCAGCAGTTTGATCTCGAGGAATAACTATGTTTCTCAAACATTCCATCGTTCACGTTTAGCCAACGAAGGAATTCACTCGGAAAATTCTGCATCTTTTATTCAAGTTATTATGTTACTTCATTATCCAGTTTTAGTAGAACAGATAAGAACAGCAAGGATATCAAAATTAACTAAAATTCTTGAAATGACGTAATTACGTCCCCCATTTTTGTCAGAAAAATGGGAGTGGGATTATTAGATGCCAATTGTTTTGTTCTTATATCAAAACATGTAAAATCAAGGATGCTGTGCCCACAGTATCTAACGGTTACGCAAGGAATATTGTGCCGAATGAGTCCACTCAAAAGAAAATTACCGAATTCCTTTCCATCCCCCCCCCACACAAAAAAAAATAATAATAATATTAATACTTACGTTGATCCAGTGTCTTCGATGTCGAAAAACTATCAATTCGCAACAAAACAGAATTTACGCTTATTTGTTTAATGGGGTTTCTTTAAAGGTTGGGTGTATGTTGCTCTTTTATTGGAACATCTCTTTAAGATCAGAGATATAATCCTCGCCGGGGGTGCAGAAATGATAACTACTATACGATTTGGCATGAAATTAATTTCCTGTGGGGTATCTATCGCATTATCAATGGCAGTCACATCAAAGCAAAATGACTCTTTGATGTAAAACTTGAAAATCTCTGCAAGAAAGTAAGTTATCTGAATAAATTTCTCTATCTTTCCAAAGTTTTAGAGTCTTTTTATAGCACACATTAATTTTAATCTATTCAATTAAGAATAAAGTAGAAAACATTTCTGGATTTATTTAACTATTTTGTCACTGCAAACCTTTAGCAAGATCTGGTGACAGTAAGATATACCACGCTATATGTGAAAATGTATAACGGTGCAGAGTTTTCACTTTGTAGAATCAAATACAGATAGAAACTGGAAATTCTATTGTTAAGAAGTAATTGAATTCTGTTAGTTAGAAGTATATTTACTATTTTAAAAACCAAAGCAGCACTTAAATGAACATTACTAGTGAAAAGAGATTTCTGTTAGTTATAGATGTAAATCTAGAACTTTCTAAGGTTATGTATGTCTCCACAGAACTTAATGGCAGTGAGATATGAATTTTACGTTTAGCAGAAAGAAGTAAAATTAAAGTAATTTAAAGAGAAAAATGTCGAAAATTAAATGGAAAGATAAAGTACGAAATGAACACGGATGTGGTATGGTCAGAAATGATGAGGCAGTACGGTGGGATATAAATAAAGACACATCAGATTTCTTAATTTGTTGGTGGAGAGAAAAAGTTTAAGGAAAAAATTGCAAAGGAAGACAAATGTTAGAATGATTTAGGATCGTCGTTGTAAGGAGTGTTTTGAGAATACAATAGGAAGAAATGGTAGAAAATTCTTGATCCAAAAGAGAGGATATGAAAATCAGTATCACTATTAAATCTCCTTAATAATTAGTAATATAATTAGTGTTGCATGTGCACAATATTTTTAAAATATGTCATGTTCGGATGTTGTTACCATTCGCATAAGTTTGCGCTAAGTAATAATGTGAAACCCGGTGGAGACTACGCACTCGACAGGGTTTTTAACAATTATCATAACATGGAGGGCGTCAACGTGTCCCTTGATACAATCCCTAACCAGGATAATAATTTGTCAGGAACCTTGTCCTTATCTCCATACATGCCAGAGATCGAACTGGAAAATTATTTAGGGGATGGAGCTTCCAATAGATTACTCGGTACTCTGCGTACGTACCCAATCACTCACTAGGGTGACAGATGGTTTTCAAACCAATCCTTCGTCTCAGTTTGTCCCTTCCAGTGTAACCTGCACTATAAATTAACCAACCCCATATTGCTCACCATCCTGACTCTTCCTTCCGTGAGACTCTTCTACAAACTACTTTCATCGACCACCATTTCCAAAAGACATTCATTTTGTATTTTATTCACCCAGATAATTTTCATCATCCTTCTACTGCATCACATTTCAAACGCTTCCATTATTCTTCTTTATAGTATTTCGAAAGCCCAGGCTTCACTTTCGTAAATTACTGTATTCCTTAAACACATTTTTACAAACTTCTTCCGAGCGTAGAGGGTCAGTAATAACGCTCCGGCCTCGCATTCGGGAGGACTCCGGTTCTAATCCCCGTCCGGGGTCCAGATTTGGGTTTTCCATGGATTACCCAATTCACTCCAGGCGAATATAGGGATTTTTAGCTCAAAAAGGCCATGGCAGAATTCCTTCCCGTTCCTTGTCTCCAGTCCTTTCCGCCTCTAATGACCTCGATGTCAACGAGGCGTAAAGCTATTTAAAAAAATTTCCTTTCTGTCAGTCAATAGCTGAAACTAAAAGATTTGTCTCTTTCAAGAAAACTCTCTTCACTACTGCTATACTGTTTTTGACATTATTCCTTCTTTGACCATCAGTTGTAATTTTAATTCATAAATAACCGAATTCACTTACAGCCCATATTACAACTAATACTATTTTTTACAATTAATGTAATGATATTGCTATAATTTCTACGATAATAAACATTGTTTTGGTTTATATTCCTTCCCATTTTTTTACTTCCAGGATTATACTTGCGGCATTTAGTAATTTCTATGTATTACTAAAAATAGGAAAATGTTATGGACAATTTGCAGCATACTGGTTATATCTTATAACTAATACCATCATTTAAACCACAGTACCATTACTCATTGCCCTTGTATCTGACAAGAAGAACTGAGAACAAACCCATCATCGCTACCGTTTGAGGCAAAACTACCAAGAATTAATCTGAATATCAATACAGAAGTTACAATTAATAAAAATAAAAAATAAATAAAAGTTTCACGCTTCAAGAGAAAACAGTTAAGTTTGAAGATTTCTGTAGACCCAGGTTTTGTATGATTGCTCCAGTAAATTAGTTGAATCAAATAACAGAAAACTAAAACGTATATCTCTTAACTTGAATTCGCCATTCTATTTTCAAACAGTAGTAAATTTATGATTATATGCTGTGTATTGTAATCAGCGCTGGGGAAGCAAGATTTTGGCAGCTTGAACACTAATTTCACTTTTTCCGGACCACTAAATATTTGAATTTAAAGCTTTAGATTACAGAGCCCGTCACTTTGAGTAACCAAATTACGGGTTTATCTAAGAATTGCAGGTGCAATAATCGTAGTAGTTTAATGCTCATTCTGGTAGTATCCTAGTAGAAATCCTTGCTATGTTTATGGGCGCAGTTGATGCACAGTAGACAAAGACAGTGACAATGATCTGAATGGTGGAAACAGGATTATGAATGACAGAGGAAAAAATCGGAATACATGAAATGTTTAATCCAGCAGTAGTGAAATTGGAAACTGCCGACCGCAGGCACGTCTCGTGAAATCGGACGCCGTCAATTAAATATGGCGTGATTGTTTGCTGAGGGCATCGACTATTTAATCTGCATACGTTATGAGGACAGGAGGGACGTTCCGGCTTTTTAATTTTTTTATTTATTCTTTTTTTTTTTTTTGCCGCTGGATATGTCGAGCTCTCTAGTGGAGCTCAAATTGCGCGTGACACTCTACGCACAATTGCGTTAAATTCATTGCTCTGAATATGAACAGCCAGTTAACAATGGTAATAAAGTATATTAAACAGTCACTGAATTGACGGAAGAGACATAGGACAGAAATCTGGATGATAGAGGAAAATGTTCTGCGCTGGACTGGAGGGTCATACCGACCGTGAATGTTGAAAATTAATGGAAATGAGGTAACACTACAAATCTTTGCGAACAAGTTTTTACGAAAATCCCTAACTTACAGACATTTAAATTAACCTCAATCTGAGAATGATATTCTGAATGATGGTTTATTTCAATATTTGCTGCCTTTAAAGTGATTTTAATATTGTTTTCATGTTTCTTACTTTTATCTTGTTAAACAGACGTAAGAGATATTTTCAAAAAGTAACAGGCACGATTTTTCGTTGTTGTGTTGGCAAACATGTCTTAAAAGTATCTATACGTTTTGAGCTATATTAGATGTTTAGTCCCTTGTCAGCTATTAAAAGGATAACACTATTTGTTTTGTTTTGACACGGTCGGCGATTTTTTATTTGTATAAATCATGGACCAGAGTCAAGGTGCAGATCAAACGATCAATAAAGATTACTACCTTTTTTTGTCAGATATTTATTTTTTACTATTTTAAATTTTTCATTTTACACCATTAAGTTCAACGGCGTTTGCGTGAAGCAGTCCAAAGAAAACACCCGGATTGGTGGCAAAACAATTGTGGCTTTTGCATCACCATAATGCACAGCCACCATATTCGAAGACATGGCCCCGTATGAGTTTTTTTCTGTTCACAAGTACTAATTGCGTTGTCCCTAGGAACATAATAACATGTATCCAGATTGCAGAAAGGAATCAGTTTCCACAACAGTCTTTGTATGTGTGAATGTCTAACTTATAAAAAATATTTGTACAACAAGGACGTGTTTAGTGTTTTATTACTGACTCAATGCAAGGATTTTTGTTTATTTTTGTTTTATATCAAACTCATTGGACGAGCGCTAACGCTCTGGTTTTGAGTTCGGGAGAACGTGCGTTCGAATCCCCGCCCGACCATCCAAATTTCGATTGTCCATGTCATACAGAAATCATTGCAGAGTAGTGGTTCTGACAAAAGGCTAAGGCCAAACTACATCCTGTCCCTTGTCCCAATTATTTTCCCGTCACTAATGATCTAGACGTCAACGAGGCGCAAACCCTTAAGCGTAACAGAAACAAAAGATCGTTTTTCGAAAAATAAATCAATTAAACCATCCTCATTACACAATGAAAAAGAAATGAAGTAAAAGTGTAGCTAAATTTCGCTATACAATGTTTTCAGAAAATGTAGTTTAAGTTCGTGTAAAACGTTTAGTATTATATTTTCTGAAATTGTGGACTTAGAACGTTGGTATAGTGATGCACTTCACTCCAGAATTTAACACTTTTCCCGTTAGCGGCCACGTAGATTCCCTACCGAGCGACGAAAGTGTTTGTTATCGACCTTCCTCATCTCGCAAGGCACCGCCAGCAACGCTGCAAACTAACAGCTGAAAGGTCTTCCCTGGAACCCACTGCACAGTGAATAGAGGCGAGCAAGCCGATTAGTGGGCGTTGTTCGAGATGAATCGATTACAAGCGGCAAGTAGTTGTCATCGCTGTTGAAGGTCGTTTTCCTGCGAAAGGTTTGTTGAGTACATCCAACGTTGTTTTGCATTACTTAAGATGATCAGTTATAAATTCACTTCTAAAGCGTACCTTATTCAAAACGTAACATGATTCAGAGGCCAAGAATCAATAACAAAGACACTAATTTGTTCCCACAAATTTGACGTGAGGACGTTATCTGAATTTCAAAGAAAATATGGAACTTATGAGAACATTACATAAAAACACATAAAAAAAATCATTGTTTTCAAGGAGGTACTTCGCTTGTCATTCATTTTGCAAAAGTTGTTTGAAAATTATATGTACTACAGTAATCGTTCAATTTAGATAAATTGATGATTTGATAAATCAATAGATGAAGAGGAATATCGATGTTGGAATCTACGGAAAATGATTCCACCTGTCACTAAAATGATTTTAGTATCAATATTCACTTAACAACTATCCCGGAATATTGACGATTATTAAATAATTTTATTCCAAGTCATAGTAGAGTGAATAAAATAAGTGTGCAATGTTTATTGCTATTGGACGATAGAAATCACCAATTGAAAAAAAAACTAAAAAAAAAAAATTCTGAGTCACTGGGAATTGCCAAAAGAAGTGAAAACTTAAAACTAGGAATATCATACGCGAAAAACGTCTTACTTATAGCTACATATATACTATTAAAATTATCATGTTGGTGACGCGAACTCAAAAGATTTTACTCATCCAAAAATCGTCCAACGCCCTTCGTATATTAAGTCAAGTATAATATGTACTTTGACTGCTGTCTAAGTGCATCACATCATACTTATAGCTACAGCTATTACAGCATATTGGTGAGGAGAACTCATAAAATTTTACCAATCCAAAAATCTCCCACCGCTCCTGAAAAAGTTTTTAGTTAAAAAATTAAACATGTTTCGTGTTACAAAACTCTACAGTGCGTGTGTGAAACACAAAAGTAAGAAAATCAAAAGTCTGAGCATGAAAATTTCCCGACTTAAATGTAGTGAGGAAATAGAAACAGGCACAGAAGGTGAGGTAATAAATGGAAACGTCTATGCCAAAGTGAAGTTTTAATTTTTGAGCAAAAAAAATATAAATAATATATATATAATAAAAATACTAGCAAAGCCTATATATCAACATTAGAATTCAATATATCTTCGTATCTCAGATTCAAACACACTATGAATAGGCACAAATTAAATGCGTTTACTATAGAAAATGCTTGCCGTTATTTTGAGAAGATGTGGTACGTGTTCGCAGAGCGCACCGTAAGCAAAACATTGAAAACTAAATTACTGGAATGTACGTCGCGCTTAATGATTGTGTTCATTTGCGCATCCCCACTTGTGATACAAAATACTAAACTTTTAGTAGACAGGATAACAGCAGTTTAGTTGCTACAGGCATGGCACACTACAAATCAAAAGACGATTTCAAATCTTCCTAAAGCATGAAACGCACAATATGCCATGCTCCTTTGATAGGCGCCACGTACTAATATAAAAGCTTGCGTTTTGACTGCCGCGTTTAGGAGGTAACTGCTTTCAGACGCTCGTCTAAACACGACGCTGAGACGATCGGTGTTTTGGGATGTTGGATCGGTCTGGTTAGTCAGGATAACGTAGGAGTCACGTGGTTGGGTGACCGGTGGGGGTCGCGGCCTGAGTTGTCACCTTCGCAGCACCATAGGAATGGTCATCCCTTTCAGAAACCTGAACTTGTGCTTAGCAGAACGCGTAAAACACGTATAAGTGCAGTTACGCGCTAGTAAAAGGCTGTAGCATATAGACCGAAACGTTGGCATCAGTACTAGGAGCGCGGGAAATAATAACGCTATTATTTGTATTCTTTATCTGTACTCGTTAATAAGTTAGTAATTATTTAGAATTTTTAAGAATTAGTAGAAATAACAAACACTGAATACAATTAATTACAAAAAGCTGTATTTTCTTCTAATTATCACGTAACGTTCAGTGAATCATAGGTAAATATCTATCCGTAATTATAAAGTTAGGAGATGAATGAATGAGAATCAAAATGCTGTGTACGATGTTTCGAAGGGTGAATTGCTCAAGGCCAGTGCAACACGGAAAATTGTAGAATGCGAACGTCTAGTTACATTGCTTCGAAACAGGGAGTAGCCAAACAATGTTCGCGAAAGCCGCGGCGTATCTAAAGGGCAAGAAAAAAGTCCCTGTTATATGCCGAAAATCAATAAAGAGTAGTGCAATCAATACGGAGAAATACGAGAAATCAAACAAAACAAAACAAAAAAAAAAAAACAAAAAAAAAAAAAAAAAAAATGTGCAAACCAAAACTCTAGTTTCTCTTAAGTACTTGTAACAGTGAGCAAAGACATGTTACTAGATATAAACGTATTATTTCAATTAATTGCTGTGTTAACCGGGAAGGAAAAACCGTTCCGAAGTTCTAATAGTTAATTTTTTTTAACTGCTTTACGTCTCTCAACAGCGAGGTCCTTAGAGATGTGAAAGGATGGGTGCAAGGAATGGGAAGGAATTCGGCCATGGCCTTTTTATGGAAGCATTCCGGCATTTGCATGGAGTGATTTGGGAAACCATGGAAAACCCAAATCTGGATAATTGTTAAACAAGTGTTCATCTTATAATATTTTTGTGAGCCAATTGATGAAACTGGTATTTGAATTTATCAGATGGTGTAGATTTCAAACATAAAAAAATGAAATAAAACAAAACTTTTAGATGTGGTAGTTAAAGATGGGAGAAATGTTAATTGGAAAACATTTTGGTATACATTATTCTCGGTTTTACTATGAGCAGCGTGGTTGACGAGGCATTTAGCTGTGATAGGGGAGTCTTTATTATTTATTCCCACCAGCAACTAAAAATGAGAAGGTGTGCAAAGAAAGTACAAAAAGAAGTAAAAAATCTCCTGCTGTTAAAGTAGTTATTTCGGTAAAAAAAAAGTTTCAAACAAACATGCATTTTTTAAATCGATTTATATAAACAAATAATACCTTTTCTAAAATTAGAGAAAAAAAATTTAATTGTATTTAAAATCTGTCTTTTTGTCATTTGTCGATATTAAAAAACTAGATAGGTAAGGGATTTTTTGCGTTTCATTAATAAGCGCTTGTAATGAGCCACGTAGGCAAGGTTGTTTAAAACTGCACTTGAGCTGGTTACAATTACACACTACTTGGCTGGCGGTAAGACGTCGGCGCCTATAACGGCATTAATTTCGGAGTCAGCAATTAACAGAAGCAATTACGAGGACAGTGGTGTTGGGCGGCGTCAGGTACGAGGCGCGCTTTGTGTTGGTTTGCACACTGCCGCTATTGTGGCCGGATAGCCTCTTGCTATGCGGCGCGGGGTGTATTTAATTAACCGCACGGGCTCCACCCGATGGTCCTGCAGACCTTCCCGGAAGGTCCGGTTCTCCTCCGACCAGAAATTTCGGCTTCCGCGGTGAAACTTGCCTGTCTTGAGTTCCATACGTTGTTTGTAACATTCAGCAATGACAGACACGTTAATGACTTCTTCAGTGATTACTCATCACATTACTGTGAATTTAACATAAATTCTATTTCATCATTATTAGTATTATTATTTCATTTTGCGTAATGAAATTAAACAACAATGATAGAAATTAAACAGAAACCACATTCTTTCTAGAATTCTATAGAAGCTGAAGAAGCATAAGCAGTTCTTCCTATTTCTATATTATAGTAGAACTCCAATTATCCGAACTCCGACTATCCGAACTCCGATTATCCAATCGCCGATTATCCGAATCGCTATTTTAATTAAGACGGAAACATACTGTGAAAAAGCTTCCCCTCTTTTATAAAAATCAACCCAAATTTCGGTTGACTGCAGCATTGTTTATCGAGTGGTACGGCGAAATTTTCATCCCTGAAGTGCAAAAGCACAAAAAAAAACCATTGGAAAAAAAATGCATTTTCAACATACATACAATAATTAATTGAAATAGACCCTTTTTCAGAAAAAAATCTGATTATCCGAATTTTTGACTATCCGAATGGGGTCCGGTCCCATTTGATTCGGATAATTGGATTTGTACTGTAATTCAAATCTGCGCTTTCGAAGCATATACCTCAGAAAATTTTAACTACTGGGTTTCCATAAAACTTAATTTGGAGAGGAACAGTAGTTAGCAGTTCTGACAGCTACTTGGCTTTGAATATCCGGAGATTGCCGCTAAAATTTCCGTAGATTTGGGTCAAAAATCCGGAGACTCGCTAACCGATATACTAAAACAACAATTATTGGGGAGAGAGTCAAAATTAAGAACAGTTTTTATTTCCAGGTCTTTAAAATTACAAAAATAAAATTCTACATTAAAAGTAAGGAATATGTCTGTAGATAATTTGTACATCGTCACTTGATCACTGCTACTGCTATGCCAAGTAGTTTTTTTATTTTTTTATTTTGTTACCATACATTTTCTTTGTTGGCATTAAATTTAGCATATCTTCTGTAACAGGAAATGTTAAAAACTGTGAGCCCTTTGACCCTCAGATATTGGTTAGGTCTCCTCGGAAGCCACTGCTTTGTAAACCATACCAACGACCGTGTCACCGTATATAAATGGTACGCTGGTTGCAAGGAAACAATTCACAGTTATTAACAGTTCTGTAATGATTTAACACTATACGCTCAAATTTTAACAAAATAATATAAAGAAAAATCCATAGATATTTTAACACAATCCGAAAATCCTAACTTTTCATAAAATCCGTAGATCTTCGGATAAATCCGTAGAAATGACAGCACTGGTAGTTAGTCACATATCTCAATAGACATTGATAATTCTGTTTCTGTTTTAAGTCTTGTTATGTCATTAACAAAAACATAGAGTTTTGAATAACGTATCTTTCAATTGGTAATTGCAGGTATCAATAACTGTTCTGCTTCTTTTGTTAACGTGATCTCAATAGTAATTTCAGTGGTTTTGATGTCAAGCAATTTCATATTTTTTTTCGATATTAAGTGTATGGTCTGTTGATTACTTCCTTGATCTGCATCGTAATATGTTTCCAAAAATAAGTCTGTGTTCTTGAAATTTAATTAACTGAAAGTAGCTCAGGCGGTAGAATGTCTGACAATGGCCCGGGTGACCAGAGTTCGATTCCCAACGAAGCCGAGGATTTTTCTCGAAGATGAACGTCCGGAAGGGTCCTCCAGGCCCATCCAGCCTGCTCTCAAATGAGTACCGTGGGGGAAACTCCGCGGGATGGTAAATAAAGGGACCTCGGTACGTCGACTCTAGAACCTACGGTCATGAAATAGGAATGCGGAGCTAAACCTCTGCTATTCCTACGGGAATACGACTTGAAAGCTGTGAAAACCCACTGCCTTTACCACCTACCAGTACCTTTTTAAAAGGCATATAATATTTCGCGGAAAGTTCGCATTTCTTTGAAACGGCTATACATGCAGTAATTTTTCAACTTTTGTAATAATGCTCATATTTATATTGATTGTGGGATGGGATTTTTAATTGAAAGACGGGTTATGTTTTAACTGGTGACAATATGATAGTCGAACGATTCACTCTCGCTTTCATTAGTGAGTACTTTACGCCGCCAATGCAACGGTTGCTGACGAATTGAATTTTTGTTACAAATCCGTTTCAGTTTTCAAGTGATCAATTCAAATCTTAATAAATAATGAATAGAGGTTACTCTCTTTTGTTAGAAAATTCTCTTTTCTTGCATATATTAACAACACCGCAGCAAAGAAACATACTATCCACTCAGTTTACTTAATGCTTTTTACAATTTCGTTTTCAATTTGATCTCTAATCCTTCCAGATACACGATTATTAACATTACGCTTCTCGAAGTAAACTGCAATAGATCAGCAAAGAATGAGCTACGTATCGGTTTTATCACCAATCATCACTCAACTTCGAGTTGTGTTGATCAGTATATCATTAAACCTCTGATCAAGTACACCACTAATTATCTTCCGTTGTTCTTATAGCTCTAAAAATTGTGATAACATTTTGCTTTGAAGCTTGCCCGTTCTGTAAAGTGGGATGGGCGGCGATCTTTACAGATCTGACAGAAGAGTGTGCTCCGAAACAATGGTGCCTGCACCAAAATTGTACTCTGCTGTCAGATCTGCCACAAATCGCCGCCTATCTCACTTTACAGAGCGGGCAAGCCTCTGACCGTTCTTCAACCACTACAATAGCACGCGAACCGCTTACCAGCCTCGACGTTTCCAAGAGGCTCGTTCCCAGATACTGCGCCAACAAACTACAGGTCCGTAATTTAAGGTAATTGCGAGACATCTGGTGCCAGACAATCGCGGGAACCTAACAAGACTTCTCGAATCCATGCCACGCCGAATCTCTGCTGTATTGCGCTCCAAAGATGGACTCTCACACTAATAAGTATGTGGTTATGATGTTTTGGCTTATCAGTGTATATAGTTTTAGATGCTGGAACATACTCTGAGGATCTCTCATACGGAGAACTCCGTTGAGGAGCGTGATGAGACGACGTGGTGGGGGGGGGAGGGGGAAGCGAGTGTAATTTATAACTCGAGTCCTGTGGGGCGGGTATTAGTTAGTCATACCAGCAGATGCGAGTGGTCACAGCGATGTAAATGACGCCCCGACGCACTCTTCCTCTTTGAAGTGGGATCTGACGTCACCGGGAGACCACACTGCCACCTGGCGGCTGATGGCGTTAATTCGTGCCCTGGAGGAACTTCAGAGAGCCACTGGTGGCGGTAACTTCCTTTCACAGAAAATAGTTATCTGCGCCGGACTTCACTAATTACAGCTGCCGTGAATGTTGAAAGGTTCAACTTCGTGTAAAAATTTGGATAGTTGTGTTAGTTCATCGATATATTCTCTAAAACAAACACCAAAATACATTACAGTATTCTAGGTGGCTGATTTAAAACTTTGGTGTATATTTTAACGATAAATAAAGCTGTTGAGTTCCATAAAAAATTACAGTCGCTCGTAACCAAGATGGTTCTGCTACATTTGGTGATAGTATGTTGTGTATTGTCGAGTTTTTGAACCAACAAATGTTACGGTACTGATAATTAGAATAATAAAACACTATTAGAACAAATGTTACGGTACTGATAATTAGAATAATAAAACACTATGACAATAATAAATCTATACATTGACAGAATACTGTATGTCACGAGCATCGTTCCTCAATTGACCAACAGACTTTCTAAAATTATTTTCGTTATTTCTAACAATTTTTAATGACATTCACACCAATGTTTTATCAAAACAGTCCAGTTATAAATATGATTGTGTAAGTAATATGTGTCAAAGCACAATCTATGATATCAGTCGATGCTCTGTTCCACTAATACTGTAGTTTTTCGTGTAGTATTCATCCGTATTTAATTTGTGAAACCAAGCAAAGAACTATTATTACATTGGCTGCTCGGAGAAATATAGAACAGCAAAAGTTACTAACGGCGAAAGAACCTAAGCTTTTTCACTGAAGTTTTGGAAACAGTTTCAACCGGTCCAAGTAGATCATCGATTCCATTTTCTGTTGATGGTCGTCTTGCGACATCACAGTGTATGTAGAATGATAATTGCAGACAAAGTACTTGCTGAAGTGGTTGAAATTCCATTGTTTTCCAAAAAAATTACAAACGCATATAGGTAGACTGTCCCTTCTCTTAAATTTAGCTAAACAGATTCAGAACAATACCTGGTATTTTTTTGTAATGACGGTAAAAAATGTCCCGAAAGCAATATTTCTAAACTTTTTTTTTGTGTGTTTCTCTCTCCTAACACTATTCATGTTGCGTTCATCAACAGAGAAATTTTGCATTACAGTAAACCAACTCTTTAGCTGAGGATACTATGATTATATTACTCTCTCTACTGAATGATCAAATGGAAATTACCAAAACGTATTTTCTTACTATTTTACGTGAAGAAGAATCAATGTGTCAAAAGACATAAATTCACACAGCAAACGCCGTTTATAGGAATATTCAACGAACCACCACCAAGGCCACTAACCTTATATTGTGTAATAGAATTTCATGAAAAAATGTAACTGTTTCACGGTTTAGTACCTATGTAATTACATTGAGCCTACTCTTCACCTGTATCACTTTTACTGTGCCTGACGTTTGCCTCGGGATTGTCAAGTTTGAATTCAGCCGGTGGTGGTCGAAAGAAATACTCATCGTCTGGAGAAGTATTGGCACTCAAATTCATAATCACAGCACTATGCACCCAAGTTGCGGGTTAAATCTTATACCCGCTCTTAATTTCGTATGGAATATGGATGGTCGATATTGTTGATGTTTTTTCTTCTGTCGGACGGGGATAAAAATCTGGACCGCCTTTGTGAAGGTTATTCCGGGTGGTATAACTATCCATAAATAAATATTTTAGTTGTTAAAAAAAAACCTTTATTTCCGAAACTATCTGGCTCAGTATTTATTTCTGACTCTCCGTATATCAACCGGTGTCATCAAAACTACCAGTTATCAGACTGTAATTCAGCGGTCCGTTCAATCCTTGCTCTGATATTGTCTGACACGGCATGGAGCTCTACAACTCATTGCAATTTCTTTATGTAACTGACTGCCACGTGTCTTGTTTATATCTCCTGCCCATAATGCTTACGGAACAAACTGAACACCGAGCTGTTTCTTCTTTATTATAACCCTCTTCCACCTTTCAACTTGGAAAAATTACCTGCTGTCTCAGCCGTTAAACGGGCTGTTGTTAGCCAAATGCTGTTCCTCTAACAAGTGTATTTAAGCAGAACGGCGTCAATAATCTTTATATATAAAGATGAATATATGTTTGTTTGTTGGTTGGTTTGTTCTTCATACAAATCCACAGGTTTCATCCGATCTCGATGAAACTTTGCACACTTATCCTTTGAAACAAGGAGAAAAATACTGTCTACATTTGGTTGAAAAATTATCTGTATAAATAACACATGTTGTGTCATAACTTCGAAATACGGCGATTGACAGACACGTTGGATGTGGACGTCTCCAGACCGTGTTTCCGTGTAGTGAACTGGTAGCTCAGTGGCTAAAGAGCTTGCTTACGAACGTCGTGGTCTCCGGTTCAAATCTCCGTGGAGGCCAAGATTTTTAAAAATTGTTTTTCATCGTAAGAGTCAGGCCTGGGTCGTAGGTTATTTGGATTGAATGTTAAACTGTAGATATTATAAAGTTAGGGGTGCAATGCGAGGCAAATCGTAGCTAGTCTTGCAATTTTGTAGGAGTACACTTTTTAACGTTATAATGATCCCTCAGGTGTTGTTCGCAGTCAGTGTGTGAGTGTGAACCACAGTAATACTAATATAAATACGGAAGTAAGTCTCTGTCTTTTTGTTACGTTTTGACGACTATATGGCTATATCGTTGTGATGGAATTTTATAAGGAAAGCTGTATGAAGGGCACAGGATGTTTTTTCCAGTATGATTAACAGTTTTAGTCACGAAATTTTGAAATCTTATCGAATAGTGATAGAAATATGTTGGAAATTGATTCTCTTAAAGAGGCAGGTTCGACGGTAGAATGATATAGTGATAGCTTTCCTGTCATATTATGCCGACTCGATATTGTTTGGGACCAATCCTTCGTTACCAACAACTTTTTATATTTAATTCTGGCAAAAAAATTCTTAATCCACGCGTACGAGGCTAGTAAATTTATAATTAGGATATGTATAAGAGCTTTGTTCCCTTACATGCTCCTGGGTTCCCCTTGGATGAGTAACACTTTACCTACTTTAATATTCATGTGAGCAATATAAAAACAACACATCCCACCTAAAAAAAATGCAACTCATCACAAACATGTACACCCTTACCACAATAAGCAGACCAAACAGCAACACACAAGACTTGTTATGCCTCCTATCTATGAGGATGTATACAAAGATGCATACAAAATTAAACAGATTAATCGCGGAGGAAATTCAGCTGTGAATATATTTTTGTAACTTTTACTGGATACGTTATCTGGTATCTGAATTAACGTAAAAATTATTTTTGTTAACTAATTCTGTCCCACTAATTGGGTCGCCTAATTATCTGGTGGATGGAAACAGATATAATAGAACACTACCAAGCAGATTTTTCACGCCAACTATAATTAAAATTACGAGTATGTCAGGGCAGGAGTGCCGAAAATAAAGTTAGGAAAAATTAAATAATTTCGGTGCGGCAGTCAGTGCTACAGCTGCCGTCGAATTATTCTCGCGTGCCCGGTCGGTTTGTGTGCGACATTCAGTGCGTGAATTACACGTGGCTGTAGTAGCGTGCGGCGATTACACGTGCGAGCGAGCGGACAGGGACGCAGTGACCGCGCCAGGTGGGAGCGGTCTTCCGCCTCGCCTCGCTCAGCACCAGACTCACCTTCAAACTACTGTACACCAGCAGAGTCCGGCCGTGACGACCTCAAACAGCAGTGCCTACCTTGAACAGGCTAGGGTCTCGTTTAAGAAGTCACTGTGTGAGTAATATCCATGTCCTGTGACGGGATGAGTCTTCGAAAATCATCATTTAAAAAGTGCAACCAGTGCTGTATCTAGTCGGAGTCAATCCAGGATGCTTGCCTCGGGCGGCAACTTCAGGGGGGCGGAAAAATCGGTTTTGGAGGGCGGCAAATTTATTTCGCAGCTGCACTACTGCTTCGGCCTGCGGCAATGGGGGTAGCGGGGACAACGATGGGAGTGGCTAAAACAATATTCGAAGGCGCAAAAATCTCACTGTTCTTGCCCCGTCTCCGAAAATTCCTAGATCCGCCATGGACAGCAAGTACAGAGCCTTGTGTACAATTCTGTTGTTATTCCCACTTTACGGATCTGAATTATGGACGTGCTACAGGCGGCATCTTAACAAAATGGAGCAATACCACCAATGATGCAAGAGAACAATCTTTCTCCTAACATGGCAAGATAGACATCCCAATATCAGTATCCTCGAACGAACACAATTCTCTAGTAGAGGATCTATGATTTTTAAACGACAGCTGCAATGAGCTTGCCACGTGGGACGAAAATCCAATAATTACATTCCTAAACAAGTGTTTTACTCACAGCTAACGGTGGGTGAACGCGTTTGTGGTCAGATGAAGCGACTTAAAGATGTCATCCAGGCTAGCATGGATATGTGCCACGTTGACCACAATAATTGAGAACTCTCTTCCAGTGACCGCTCATCCTAGATTTCATTACTTCACCATGGAACCAAATTATTTAAAGAAAATCGCAGATGATCAGTGAATGAGAAGAGACGACGCAGGAAGGGAAATTAATAGCTGAGGAAAAGTGGCAGCATCTCGGCTGTCCCTCCATGGAATGTCTGTCATCGTTGCGATAAATTGTTCACCTCACACGTTGGATTCCACAGTCACCTTCGGTTCCATAGAAGAAGAGGAATTCTGCTTGGACGATCAATCGACTCGATTTAGAATGTCTGCTGTGATGATGCTGAACATCTAAATCGAGGACATTGGAGTCGGGAAAGCAGTGTAGTCAAAAGAAGGGAAATGAATGAGAAAATGGATTTTTCAAGGAACCAAGCCAACAGTAGACATCAGTGAGTTTTAGAAACTGTTAGAAACCAAGAACTTTACGGCCAGATCGGGAATCGAACCAGCGAATCGAGTACCAATATTAACTACATACATTTTTAGTCCATTTGCCTTGATGTTCGCGGTGAAATTAGTGATTGTTGTATTGTAACTTCCGTTGTACGGGTTGAAACATTACAAAGGTGATGGATTTTCTCTCTAAATTTCGTCAAGCGGAGTATCATATCCCGTTCTAAATTATAAAAATTAATTTAAACTCCTACTCCAGTTCAGCATCTACATTTACCGTGCGGTTGTGTGCTCACTATTTCAGTCGCTACCTGAATTCATGCTATGAAATCATCCTCTGGAATTACACGAGTATCGTTCCCAATACTCTTCATACTACACCCGTAAAGAAAGTCAATGAGTGGAGGACCAGATAATCGTGGAACTAGTCCACGTCTACCAGTCCATTGATTCGTGTGTCACACTTCCAGTCTGTAACAGACATAACCATCAAAGTATGTTGGAGACTCATCTTGATGCAGAAATATTATCCTTACTATGGAGGGATGTAACTTTCAGATAACTGTCCATCAGCTTTGAGCTAGTGATAAAGTGGTTGCATAGCTAACCTTCGTCTTCTTCTATGAACGCGTTGCTCGTGTACTGGCGTAGGCGCTTACAATGGAGTATGTTCATCTCTTCATGTGTAGTATATTGTGGGATTTTAGCTACAGGATATTGTAATTTTTACTCGGGATAATTTTTCTCAAGTTACAGCCATGCAATTTAATTCCTCCCGACGCAGCATAGTCCAAGGTTAACAGGTTATCTTACCGTGAAAAGTGGCCTCCCCACAATGGTTAATTCAGAAAGCCCTTAGCAAGATGTTCTAAGCGAATAGAACTAACTTCACGTGACTTCTCCCACCACGCTTCTACGCTGGAGAGCGCAGTTTGAAGCGGTCTCCCCAGGCAGTCTCTTCGTCGAGTCTCAGGATGGACTACGTTGCCAGTAGGCATGAAGAATTTATTAGGTGAGGGCTGATGCATTGATACCCTTCTGCTGGCTTAGAAAGAGTGTCCCGAGTGAGGAGTTTATTAGTAAGGATTTGATTCGTGACGGCTATATTTTATGCAGTATTTTCCAGTTTTATCCAGTGTATTTCTATGTGCATATTTTATTGAAGTTAATAAAGTCACTCTATTCTTTCAACTACATGTTTTCATTTGTATCACTGATTCGTGCTCATTACTAGCACTAAGTGAGGGCAGAACGAGATTTCTCTGATCCCATAATCACGTATCTTCGGTGAAACTGATCGGGGAGTGGTTGATCAGAAACGAGTCCAACTTGACTGTGGCGAATCGCCGCTCGTTCGCTACACATGGCAACGTCTGGGAAGATGAACTGGAGTGGGCTTCCTGTTGACTTCCCCAGCATGATAGTATTCGTAAGTGTGGATGACTGTGATACTGTACATGTTCACTGCAAACTGTTGTTTGTGTTGTGAGTGAGAGATAAAAGAAGCGAAAGAATGAGACCCGGTGCCGGCCCATTCAGGTCGATTCTTCCGAAGGACATCGTTGCTGCCAAGTTTAACGTTGCCATTCAACAGACGGATCATCATCAATAACGTCTTATGCCTTTATTCCATAGGCGCTATGGAGAGGTTTGGTGACTAAACCCAGGACGCAATCAGATGATTAGGAAATGTGCACCACAACCTCTCCTAACCTACCACTCAAGTCACGATGATGAAAATTTCCTCGACTACTAGGACTCCAGGGAGACCGCATAGCTAGGGTGGTAGAGCGTCTGACTACTTCCCGGAAGATCGCAGCGCGATCTCCGAAGAAGCCGACGAGAATCCCCAACTGCTCCTGAGGTCCACTCAGTCTGCTATCCAATGACTATTGTGGAGGAAACTCCTCGGGAAGGCAGGGAAGGCAAAGAATTGCCGGAGCATCGCGCTGACTCCGTCACATCCTTCTGGTGCTAATGGTTTTGAACGGGAAATCGGAGCTTTACCTCCTCGAATCCTAGAGGAAGCGGCAACTAGCTGCAGAAGCCCTGTGACTTTTACCATTACCAGCAATTGCACCAGTTAACTCCGTATCTGCGCCGGACACGATCACGGTGCTGCAATTAAATTAAGCAACTGCCAATGGGGTGGGTTCATAATTATTAGGACATCAAAAACAATCTTGAACAAAATTAGACACCCTACGCTGTCCAAACAACTCTCCCCCGGACTGGGAAATGTCTTAAAACGTGATCAAATTGCTCTCCTAACCATCATACTAAGCATTCTGTGTGTGTGTGTGTGTTTTTTTTTAATCTCTCCGTAGAGTAATAATTATCTGTAAATCCCGTTTTTGCTAAAAAGTGGTACGCCATTACACCTTTTTGGTGAGAAAAACTAATTCGCTATGGATTTTCGACTTTTTGATTTTCGTTTCTGTAAGCAGACTATTTGTTGCCGGCAGGAGCTTAGCAGTCTGGATTAATAATTTGGCCGTTTGCTGGCTCGGCTCCCTATGTAAGCAACCATTTTCTGTCCGTCCCATTAAACTGCTATAACATAATGTGGAGGTCGTCTTGCCAGAATCGATGCACAAGAGGGAAGAACTTTACATATCGCCGTAAGAAAGAAATGTCTTTCTGGCGAAACTCCAGCCTGTGTAACATTCGACTACTTCAAATACATGCAAACGAATATTAGTTTATTGTTGTATGATTTAGGTTAAATACGTATGTTGTCAGAAATATTTCTGGAGATTTATGTCGCTCGTCATTTTTATTATTTCTAAAAGTTGTTTTTTTGGGGACGAGCCATCTTTCTTCTTTCATGCGTAACCAAAATCGAGAATGAGGTACCATTTTAAAGACTATGTTCTCCGCTTTGGTAACATAATTATTTAAGAAAGAAATTTTTCGAAAATCAATCAGTAAATGGAAAAATTATGAGTACCCAACAAGATGTAGAAGCGATAGTTCAGTCAAATTTGGGATCGATAACGAGTGATCACATTGCCGTTAGATAGCAGCGTACCATATCACACAGATATTGATAAACTGTGTGTGTTCTCCAGTGTAAGGAGCTTTGGATACATGATTTCTGTTAGGGAGACGTTTTATTATTTTTAATGGCCTTGTAAGAAGTTGTAGGTGTTTTGTTTCGTACATATTTCATTTTACAAATAAATAATTGCTGCAAATGAGCCTCTACTTCTTTCAAACAACTACAAATCACCGACCACGTTACTCATTGTACAACATTAGCGAAATTTTCGCATCAGGCATATAGTTGATTTATACTTTTAGAGTTTTGTGAGTGAAAAACGGATATCTTATGGATTTTCTCCATTTTCAGTCTATTCCACACACCATCCTAACTGCTGAACCCTTAAACTTCAAAATTTGTAATCGCGCATTTCTTTAGTTCTTACTGACCGCAAGGCGATTTTGGCATAAAATTCTGAAAACTTGTTGGCAGAGGGAGGAAGGGAGGTTCAAAATAACTGTAGGGGATTTCGCTGGTATCTGACGAAAAAATTTCAAGCTAATCTTGTTGGATATAAAATGATAGTTGGCAACACATCTAATCTTGAAATGTTTGATTCTTCCTTTTCGTTCGAATTTTGTGGAATATTTCCCCCCCCCCCAAAAAATATATATATATATATATATATATGAAACCTACACTGTTATTGGTTGTGATTTTTTCCAAGCAACTAAAATAGTGATTTAGACAAATTTGATACTTCAGAAAACTTTTTTATAATTTTTTTGAATTTTTTCCAGTTTCTTTTATGGTTGATTTATATATTCCATTTAAAGAATAATTATGAACTCTGTTTAAAATTAATTTGTTGCTTATTTCTTTAAAAAAACCATTTTTGTTAAATACATTTAATTCTTAATATGTGTACGGACACATCGCTTTTAAAATGTTATATTTTGCATCATTAGGTTTTTGTACCTTTTAGTATCATTACGTATAGAATGATTTTAATCAGACATCTTATTTCGATACTGTTTGAGTGTAAAGTTGTTATTGTAATTACAGTTCCCGGTATGAGCCAAATGAGATTTTCACTTCCTTCTGTTTGCCTAGACATGTCCAATAAAGTAGTACTTTAAATATTTCTTTCACATTATCAGCTTTCGTATCTAAAGTCATTTCAGTAAAATTGAAGGAAATTTAAAAAAGTACTAAACTAGTTAAAGAGGGTTTGCAATGTTCGCAAAAACGTTCTCGGGACGAATGCCAACGGAGGCGTACAGCAGACTGACTAGAGGCTGCAACGCTTGCTGACAGAAAAATGTCGAGTGCAAACTTCCAGTGAAATATTTTCCTTTCACAAACGAATCTATGACAACACGAACTCCATGTCGATGAGGACTTATATACCGACTGAAGAAAAGTAAAAAAGTAACATTCTACTCAGAATCAAGGCTCCAATGGCTTAAACAATTGTCACTAATTGATAAATCGTAATATAATGAAATTATAGAAATGTCTACATTCGTAAACAGCAACAAAAATTCCATCTATGTATGCATATTGTTGTGTTCCCCGTCTCTGGTCAACCCGCGGAAAACCATATAGTTGTCAGAATCTTCCAATGGGGGATTATGGGACCCACCTAAGTCTCGCGGCGATGGTAGATAACATACAATATCTGGAAAAGTGATATTATGGAGTAATGGCGGATCTTGGGCTACGACGTGGGTTAAATTTTTCTCCGCAGTATGGGACTACCTGCAAAACTGCCAATATTCACGTTTCTCCGAGGAAGGGAGCTTCTCAGTATCTGCGCAGGACAGAAAATAGGAGGGATTATCCCCAGCCAATCACAGAATTTTTGATATTAAATAATTATCAACTTTTACATAATTTGTTGAGTGGACTGTGAATGGAGAGGCATCTGAGGTGATGTAATTGGTAGACGGATGGTAATCTTGGGGGCAGACCAAGGAAGAATGGAGAAGGAGGAAGAATCCGAGAACATTTCTGGAGCTGGTGGTTTGACAGTGTAGGCTGGACAATTCGGAAATCTACTATCTTCAAAAACGAAAAGAGAATAGAGTTCGCCGGCCGTATCCATCGCCAGCTTCATGATCTCTGATTCTCAATGAAGGAGCAGGTAAGTTATACTCTCTGCCTAAATCCTTTCCATTCGAGTTCTCCGAGGCATGATGCTTCTCAAGAATCCAAGTATTGGGGTGGATGACCGACCGACATCACTTCAAACGGTATTCATCTGTGATAAATTTCACATCATATCCGTATTAAATATCCTCAACTCTAAATCAATTGCCCGTAAAATATATTTTTCAGGATCAAACGTTCTTTGCCGATTCAATTTTCCCAATTTTCACTATTACTGAATTAAAAAATTATACGTGTCAAACAGGCTGTAGATATTGGGAACTAAATACTGAAGGAAGATTTTGGACTAAACATAAACCAAAGAAAAATAAAAGTGATGAAATGTAGCAGAAATGATAGCAATAATACTAAATAAAATATCAAAATAGGATTGGTAACGGCAGAAGAAGTAAGTGAATACTGCTACTTGGGAAGTATAATTGCAACTGATGGATGAGCAGGAATGATGTTAAAAGCAAAATCTTCGTGTGAAAGAGAAATATTGAAATAAGGCTTAGAAACAACTTTTTAAAACTCTAGGTGTGGAGCTCAGCAAATTATGGTAGCGAAGCCTGGACCTTAGGAATAGCAGAAAGAAGGAAACTTGAAGCATTTGAAATGTGGTGCTACAGAGGGATGGTTAAAATTAATTGGACAGATAAAGTACGTAACGAATGGAATATTTGAAGCAAGCAGATAAAAAAATGGCATTAACTTTGATGGTTAAATAAATTTGTTAATTCTGAGCTACTTGTGTTCGAAATTCATTTAATCCTGGCAATCATTCATAACAATCCAGTTGCTTAAGATTTGTAATGTAAATTATCACAAGGGTTTTAATGAAAAAATTAAAATTTATTTTATGCTCTCATGACTGGATGAGATACTTCAGTATAAACGAAATTAGAATCAATAGAAGGGCGAGAACGTCCCCTTGCGACGAGAATTCAAATGTATACGTTCGCGCTGTAGGACGACATGCGCTAGAATAAAAACGTTGCGCTCAGAGTGTTCCGATGCGATGTCTACCTCTCACTGATATGTCCACACTTTCAGAGATGTAAGTGGAGCTTGATGAAAAATTTGCAGCTACATATTTGTCTTGGGTGGACGCCAGAGATATAGCTCCACGTTGGCTGTTCAGGAATTTTTGTCGAATTGTTTTCTTGTGTTTGTTCGTCTATGTTATTTCAGATTAGGTTTTTTCGGTTATGTATTTCCATTATGATGGTAGAGACAGAGGTGAAGATTAAATGTTTTTAGATGTAGTGATTTCAATATTGTGAAAACCTCTCTGCCGCTGTCATATACTGTAGTGAACTTTTTGTAAGTAAGCTTGAATCAAGCGATAGGGACACCGCTTTAAATCAGATAAGCAGCAAGATTAAATGCAGGTAAAACAAAATACGAAGCAATCATGTTGTAGCAACAATTTGAGGTCATAGATTTTAACAGTCAGTTCGTGTAATTAGAGATGTTTGATTTTTTTTGACGGTCCAATCTTCCGAAAATTTTTGGTGGTCAATCTCAATGACAAATTAGTCTAATATGGGAATGGCTGGGGAGGCGAGGTTTAACAGCGAAAATGTTGTTGCGTATATCGTAGAACAACTGTCAAGTTTTAACCAAATCTCTTCCATTGGAATTACCATATATTTCCTGAGCTTTATATTTTCTGTCCTCAAAGATGTTTTATGGAATCTTTTAAAATAATAATTAACCACCATAGAAATATCTGAAGTTCCTAAAAAATCAGTCGAAAAATCTACAATAATTAAAATAAGAACTTACACTGGATACCGATCACAAGAACTTCAGTCTAAATATTTAGAAAAGTTACGTTAACAATTTTAAAATGAATTCACGGAAGTCAGGAAATTTCTTGTAACGTAACGAAAAATCTAAACAAAACTTTAAAAAAAGATAGTGGAACAAATTTGATCAGGAAGGGCAAACGCTAAAACATTTTTATTAATTTATTTTTGATGAGAAGAAAGAAGTGTGTGATTTAATCGGCAAAGATGTATGTGCATCATATAGCAAAATGAATAAATATCTTTTAACAATGGAAAAAATAGTGAAGACTGGTGCTTAGGAAACATAAACTCCCAGCTTATAAAATATTAGCAAGTCGATTCCATAATAAAAGTTAATGATACCCAGAGAACATAAAAAACAACCAAAGTCTTGTTATAATTCTTAAAGTTTAAATGAGAAGAATGTATAAATTGTGGGTATATATGTCTGCTCAATATAACTTCTAAATTTTACTCATCAATTATATCAAAAATAAAACATGATACAATGAAAACAATTGGTTCATTTGGAGGTATATGGAAAAAAGATTTACATGAAATGGATTACAGACGACTTATGAAGATGATTAAACGTAGAACCAAACGATGAGATGTGATACAAAGTGTAAACAAGAATGGAAACAACACTTGAGACCTCACAGTCACAAGGGCAATTAATGTTATCCCCATGACTTCCTACTTTACGAAAGTAGTATAATGGCACAGAAAAATTATAATTGTTGTCCAAGAAATTTCGTGTTTGTTAGTTCATCAATAACTTCACTTTCTACAGCTAATGATAAAAACTTTGTATAGTGCCCACTTAATAAAAAATGAAAAAAATTAATTCGTTAATCGGAGACTGGCATTCTCGGAAGACCGCGGTTGGTTCTGCATTAGGTATTTAGGTTTTCTATTTTGAACGATATTACAAAGGATGGCAATGAACTATTCTTTATCTGTCCCTTGTCAACATTCCGATGTCACATCAAAGATAAAGCTACTGAAGTGCCAAATAACGTTAAAAAAAGTATGTACTCGCAAGAAATGAAACTTCTATTCTCGTTAGGAAATGAAAATTATCAAAAAATTGAGCAGATTTCGCTAGATTATTGTGTATTGCAACGATCCTGAATCTGTATTTCGTGTTTAGAATCTTCATATCTTCAACTTGGATAAAAATTCTCTGATAACCATTCTTACAATCAACAGGATGTGAGAGACATCGGAAAAATATATTTTTTTTTTCAACAATTAAAAACTACTTTACTATATAGGCATTTAAAGATAGTATGTAGATGATTATTATTATTTTTATTAATATTATTAATTTATATTTGTATTTATTAATATTTTCTTATTGATTTATATTGCTATTTATTACAGTTATTATTATTATTATTCCGCTGTATTTGGTGAATGTGTGTCATGCATTTGTAATGAAAGGATTACAGTAACTGAAATAGAAATATGATAGAGATTTAACATGATCTACTGTTTAACTTGAGCTCGAGTGACAGCGTACACTATCATAGTTTAAAGGAACGAAGCTTTTCTTGGCGTATTACATCGATATATATAACCTTTTTTTGCGAGAAACTGATTTAAATTGTCTTTAACACAATATTTCGACACCTGTATTCTCCGTCGTCATCTTCCGGCTTTCAGCTCGTTCATCTTCACTTGAGAATAAAGTCGTCGAAATATACCGATCGTGTTTGAACAACAATTTCCCTTGAAGAATGTGTCAACTTGCTCCTACAAATAGCCAAGTGCGCATGCGCATAACGTTATATCGCATGCGCACTTAACGCGTAACTCTATCTGATTTTTCCTTGCCGTAACCAAAAATGTTTAACTTCAAAGAAGAAGAAGTAATATTCAAGTAGAAATTATTCCTATATTAACTTTCACGCTCATTTATGCGTTATCTTCTTCGTTCTTAAAATCATGCATACTGACTGCTCAATGTGCGCAAGAAACAGCACAGTATTAATCTGTAATGTGTGTCGAAACAGAGTTTCCACAGATGCGCATCTGGGTACCGGCTGTACATTACATCACACGAAGGGAGCAGATAGAACAGGGGCCCACCCGCGAGTGCGTGTGAGCGCCCACGTGTGCGTATGTGTGTATGTACGTACGTGTGTGTGTGTGTGTGGGAGTGTGGGGGCTGCGTGGGAAGGAAGCGGGCAGTTTGTATTCGGCGGCTGTGGCGGCTGAACGACGCCGTTTGCATGGCAAAACGACGGCGCCGGGGGCGGCGGGGGCGGCGTCGCGCTTTATGACGTCCCTAAATAAACAAAACGGACGCGGCGCGTCGGGTGGGACGGCGCCCCCCGTGTCGCCACGCCCCCTCGTTTTGTTAAGGCACGGATTCGCTCGATCGACCTGTAGACAAGACCAATACTCAACCACACAGCTGCCGTGTTTCCTCGAACAGCGCAGACTGAACATTCGCGTCCCAAGTCTAAAATTTTACTGACAACAGGTGGTAAATAACTTGGAAGTTGTGTTACAAATCACACAGATTAATCTGAATGGTGATCATTCTAGCTTTATGCCTCTGTGACGTCGAGGCCACTAAAGAAGGAAAATAACTATGGGCAATAAATCGGAAGGAACGCGGTCATGGCCTTTTCGAGGAACCATCCTGACATTCGCTTGGAGCGATTTGGGAAAAAATTATGGAAAACCTTAATCTGGATGACCGGATAGAGATTGCAACCAATGTCCTCCCGATTGCGAAGCCAGAACGTTACCGCTTACCCACCACGCTTAGTGTAGAATCTTAGTTTTGATGGAGTAACATATATTTTTTACGCTTATTCTTTTAGGATATGCAACTGGTAAGCTGTACGATAGCAGCACCAATTCTGCTTCACAATTTGCGGAAGAGTTATCATGTAAGCTACTATCTATATCTACATCAATATATATACTCTGCAATTCACAAAATTGTGGGTGGCAGAGGGTGCTCAGCACCAAAGCTAATCTCTTTGCTGTGCACTCCAATCCCTAATGGTACGAGGGAAAAAAGAATTAATATAACAATCAGTCCGGCACCTTATTTCTCTAATTTTATCTTTCCTGTCCTTCCGACTCAAATATGTTGGTGGAAGAAGTATTTCACTACACTCAAAAGTGAAAGTGGGAGTACGCATGTTTACCAATAAGTTTAAACGAAGCGTGTGTCGTCTGTCTACCAGAGACTCCCAATCTTCTGTTTTAGAGCTCTTAGTCCAGATCCCAAATATTGGTTGGATTCTTCCGATAAAGGCAAACTAAGCCATTGTTGAAAAAATTGCGAAAAGTGTGAAATTTTATATAAACTAAGCCACTGTTTCGGAGGTAGAACGGCCACAACCTTTTTTCGAAGCTCTACAACTTAAAGTTGAATCCGTGGCACAGATCATATGATCAATCACTACTCTAGAAAAATTCCTGGCCCTACTGGTATTCGGGTTCCAGAATTATTGAAGGCAGGTGCCTTGGACACTGAGTTATCGGACTGTAGAAATTATATTTTCAAGAAAATGCCCTCAATCCGTATTTTTTTAATCTGTTAAATAATGATTTGTTCTTCTTAGTTGATGATATCACAGCATGAGATGGAGAGACCACGCTATTCATATACTCGGATTCTCGATTGAAGGAAACATATGTTAAGAGGAATGGAACAAACTCCATCAATGGGATGTAGTCCATAATTGATAAAGTAGTAGCTTTAACAGTTTTTGTAAGAATCGCAGACATGTCACTACGTTTTACAAACAAAATTTCTAGAGATACTATTATCTTACATTGAAAAGTTCAGAAAAAATTAATACCAAAAAGGGAAAGTTCATTTCTTATCTGACTTACATTTGTGAAATGCAGTAGGGTATTTCTATAAACATATAGTTTAGAAAATTCTTTAGATTTTTTCTTCTTCTGACTGTAGGCTGTTAATATGGGGGAAGTTAACCCCTACATGGGAACTCTGTTGGGGAGATGAACGGGGGTGGTTTCCATTTGCCTTCCACAGTGTTCGTAAGTGTTTTTGTAAATGTCGATGACTGTGATAGTGTGTGTCTGTTCAGTATAGACTCTTGTAAGTGCTCTGAATGCAAGATAGAAGAAGGAAAATGGTGAAACCCGGAGCCTCCAAATTCAGGCCTTATTTTCAGAAAGATACCAACCGATGAACGAACCACCATCGACAATGCGGTATGTCTTCATTCCATACGCTCATTTAGGACAGAACCAACGGGACGAGCCGTTTTTTCTTACATTAGAAATTATTCAAGGAGGAATAATTTTGGTTCATCTGTAACAAAAATGCGTAAACCTGGAAAGCAGTATGCGTGTTACACCATACAAGAACGGATTTACTGTCTAAATATTTTTCTGTTTTAAATTTTTACCTTTCCAGATAACCATAAACCTTGAATATAGTGACTTAGTATGGGACCCGTATTTTGTGTGTGAAATACAGGAATTGGAGGGTGTGCAAAGAAGGGTTGCTAGATCTGTCTCTGGAAATTACCGTAGAACATAATCAGTAACCGATATGACAAAAGAGCTGGTAAGGGATTAATTGGAAGACAGGGGGATGGTGAAGAGAGTCATGGGAGTGTATTGTACAAGGCGTATATTGGTTATGAGGCGTGGAAAGATATTAATTTAGGAATTAAAAGTAACGGATGAATGGGAAGAGATGACCATGACCACAAGCTAGCACTCAGTTTCAGGCACAAAGGTGTAGGAAGATTTTCACTGTAGGTAACAAGGTCAAGTATCTCGTAAGTTACCAAGAGAACTGATGAATAATGTACCAAAAACGGTGAAACTATTTGATGTTGAACAGGTAGGTGGGTACAGGAAAGGAGGGAAAACGTGTGTGTAGAGAAATTGCCACCGGAGCGTGCGCTCCATCGCAATTAAATTAGATGAAACCTAAATTTTTGTACATATCAAAGAACATAGTATTTACTGTTTTCCAACAACGCTGTGTCAAAAGTAGTCCAGAGAAATATCTTGTGAGTAATGTAGCTAGTGATCTCTGAAGTAGCATAAAATTAGTGGTCATATCCTACGATTACAGAACAGGTTTTGCCTCTGACGCCGGAGGACATAAATATATATATGTATATTCATATGTGTATGTATGTAAAAGCACAATTATGAGGATACTGTTTTGTCGCTTAATTACAGGAGTTTTCTTATTTTCCCTTGAAAAGTGCGCAGGAATTTTCGTCACAGGTCACTCTGAGAGCAGACGAGCCTCGCAAATGTCGACTAATTGCTGCGAAACATGAAACTGAGCGCAACCATGAACTACCGCAGTCCCGAGCACGAACTGGCCGGGAATAAAGTCCCGCTTAATTTCCTATTTTCTGCTTTAACATTTTTCACGTCCATTTTAACATTTCAGTGCGTTTTTATATAAAAATAGTTGTTCCTCACGAGTTTAAATTATTTTGACGCGAAATACTGTGCGGCTGTAATTTCCGCACAGCGCAGCCAGCCACGCAGGTGCCGGTGGAAGCCGTAACAAGAGCCGCAGGTGTTTCCACTTGCTGCGCGCCCTGCGAAGACTACTAATGGCCCCAGTGATTCTGGAAGGGCTGCGGAGCAGAGCTCTTTTGAAACACACGTGTAAACGTTAATGTCGGATAATGTTGTAATTTAGCTACATTCTGCCAATTCCCCTTGTAAGATTACATTCACATTTGTGCAAAAAAAAAAAAATAATTATACTTACATGGTATGGAATCCTACAACTTAATCATTGAATAGAATTACTCACTTATTTTTATTGATTTTCTCTTTCATTTTTGAATAATTTATTTATGTTTCACTCATTTCCAATATATCCAGTTTAACATGTCTTCTTGCTACCACAATACAACCACCAAAAGATTCAGCTCCCATTCATGTCTATAATTTTGCTCTTACTAAAAGCAATATACTAATTGCTACTAATAAACAATCAAAGAGTCTACTCTGCGATATTGCAACCAATATGAGAATCTTTGGTCCAGCTATACGCTATTTTATCTCAATGAAGTTAGTGCATTGAAGAATTTTCTTACAACGAATTATAATTTATTAAAGGTGTTTCTTTATACCCTGGAAAATGTTGGTTTGGAGAATTTTATTCCAGTATCATGGTTGCAGATATCTGAATCTATTATCGCTTTAGCAGTGTAATGGCAGATTTATTTATTCTAAATTAATAAAACCTAGTGTGGTGGGTGAGCAGTTAACGCTTTGGACTCGCATTCGGGAGGACGCCGCTTCGAATCCCCTTCCCGGCATCCAGATTTTCGGTTTCCATGGTTTCCTCCAAATCACTCCAGGTGAATGCTGGGATGCTTCCTCCAAAATGCCATGGCTGAATTCCCTTCCGTTCCTTGTCACCAGTCCTTTCCCGACTGTAACGATCTCGACGTCGACGAGGCGTAAATCCATAAGGTAAAAAAAAAAGATTTTTTATATATATATACAATTTATAAACAGGCTAATTTTCAATATTTTGATACGTAAACATACTCGAACTAAGCTGTACAGTAATTTTTGGCTGTTTCAGCATATTAGGAACACTGAATATACTAGTGTGTTGTTTAACGGTTGAATACTATAAAATATAAATTTTAAAACAGACGTAATATAATGGTGGGTAACATTTTAAGATACGCTGCATTTGTTAATTTTTTAGTGGAGGGACACAGAGATTACATTATGATCTCAAATCAAATTACATTTCATATTGGAACCCTCATATACCTCGCCTCCATAATTTCTGGTTATGTAAGGCTAATGTGTTACCTGACAAACTACGATCTATATGTGATTTCAGTTCAAATGAATTACTATTCCACACATATGTCTTAACATAATCCAGTTTATATATTAACCACTTTTTCATTTAAGTTGCCAAGCATCTACCTTAATAATTTTTACCAGATCATGAGTCTCTTACATACAGATCAAAACTTTCCCTTTCTCTTATTCCTGAAATGTAGTTGTAATTCAAGTACTACTCCAACATCCAATCAGCCTAATACACAATTACTACTTCCTTAGCCTGATATATGTTACAATGACTTCCAACCCGACTTCTTTATCTTTCAGTTACCTACCGCAATCTATTGTAACTTATGAGTCGCGTTCCGAAGGCGAGGCAGTGTGCAACTTTAGATGGAGGCTGTTTTTCGGTGAGCTGCAGCCGCTAGCCCGTTCGTCAAGCCACCAGCAGTGCTGTCGTCTTTAACAACAGGGACACAGCCAGCCTATGAACAATAGTGACACGCCACTTCCATGGAATGCTGCCCCAAGGCTGGAGGGGAGAAGAGCCACTTCTCGACTGTGTGTCAATGTGAGAAGACGGACTGAGAGACTACCGCCCGATACGTAATGTGCCACTAACTGTGCGACTGGTTGCAACATATCAGTGCCCGGAAAATACTCCTGAGTTGCTACCCTGATAAGCTAGAGACTTGTTCGAAAGAACAGCTAACAATTTGCAAAATTATTCACATGTCAGCATTTGTGTCATTTAGTTTGGTAAATAAATTCATGGCTTTTTGTGAACCCGTTTTTTATGTTCTTGTAACCCTTGGGACGTGTAATGTGTGAAGCTTAATATTAATATGTTGATGTCAAGTAGTTTTAATTGCTTACGCAATACAGTGCGCCTAACAAGTTTTGAAGTAGAGTCACTACGAAACGGATTATTACAAACTTTAACAAACAAATCTAGCTTCTCTTCTTTTAACTTCTTATTACTACGGTATTTGATAATCGTATTAAGAGTCTCATAGTCCCCTACCAAAGTTAAGCAGCGGCGTGTTTAAGGTTTTGTTATTCTATATCCTCACTTCCCCGATATTCGAGTCACTTTTATATCTCATCTAACCCCTTGCCCAGATACACAGTATGAGTAGGAGCGTTGTTCTTTCGATGTGTTGTAGCTTTGAGTCTATGCACCATCAAATAATTTGGGCACAGAACTTCACAAATGTACCGTGACCTTAGATATATAGAAGAAGAGTCTATTTACGCAACAGCTTCCACAACCATTATCACTTTTATCATTTGAATGGGTTCATTTAAATAGACGCTGTTAAAATATATGTTGTATCGTCTTCCAAAAATAAGACAGGCGTGGTCTCCACCGACTAACTGGAATATTCATTTGTCAAAAATATGATCTGCTGCCATTCGCCTGTCAAGTTCAGCCGCAGGCTCCACCCCTGAATGTATCGACGACAGGGCTGGGCGGTCACAGGTGGCGACTGCTCCCTGCCATCAGCCATGCGGTTTAAACTGGCAACGCACCGTCTATGCAGACACTACTTTCTTCGTGACTTAAAGTTTTAAAATGAAATTTACTGATAAAATATGAACTAACCGTGAACTATTTCAGAGCAGCATACGAGCAAAATGCAGTTCAGTTCTGATAATCTTAATAAAACTAGTCCCTGAATTTGTCGTATGTGCAGGATATATACGAGAGCCAGAATAACTCTGTGCGACACCATAATCGAAACAGTACATGCAATTAGAACCTGGAATAAAGATCAGCGTCTAACGATTCATTCGAAGACGTTACAACGGAGTAGTTATTTAATTTAATTTAATTGTAATGGAGCGCACGCTCCGGTGGCACTTTCCCTACACAACCATTATTCCCCTTTCCTTTTCCACCCACTCTTGCTCTCTAGTAAAATGTACACTAAATTCTTTCAATGTTTTTGATAAATTGCTCATCATTTCTGTTGGTAATCTATTCTCTGACCCCCTTTCCTACGAAAGAAAATCTTATCACCCCCTTATGCCTCAAATTAAGTACCAGCATGTGGTCATGGTCATCTCTTCCCTTACACACACCTCCCCTAATTCTCCCACCAATATCTTTCCATGTATCATCACCAATATACGCCTTGTACAGTCCCAAGACTATCTTCACCCTCCTTCTATACTCCAATGAATCACTGTGAAGGCATCAGTTAAGAAGAAATGTCCTAAGAGTGAAACAAGTTTCCGCTGAATAGTCTTTCAGTTTCCCTTGCAATGAGCTGAATCATTATTTTGTGTGATAAATCATGCCAGTTAATTATTTTTTTCAACAACTTGGATTTTTATCATCAACACATTTTGAAGAAACTTAACATTAACGATTTGACAGATTTTCGTAAGTCAGTGTCGATCTTAATTCCTCCGTTGGACTGGAATGTAAAAATCTGAGGAACCCCATGTCTTAGGGGGAGTATGCCTCAATGAGTCTTTCCCGCGGTTTACCAACTTCCGTCTCTCGTCCATAATACAAACGACAAACTACACTTAACATATTCACCGATAATAATAATGGGGAAGACAACTCCATTTATACCTTCTCGCCCTCTCCATGGACTTTATAACAGAAAGGTGACTCTATAGTAACTGTACGTTTGATACGTTGTAAGGCAGAAACTTTAAATTCAGAAATCTTAAACCACATTCTACGTGTACGGATTGTTACCTACTTTCATTGCGTTCGCCAGTTGAAACCTATGTCATGTGATTCGCCTAACGTTAGCTGATTGATCGTAATTCAGCGCGTCTTGAGTAAAGTCCCTCTGCTACAAGCGATTGCTGGATACTCACAGGCTTATTAATGAGAAGGACAAGTGTTACTGGGCTTTCACCTGTACATAAATAATAAAAAAAATACTTCCACTGACTCAACATATAATCGTTGCGCACTAGAAAATTAGATTATCGACTCCTGTGTCTGTCCCTTCTAATACCCACATATCAAATTAGTGCCGTATTATGACATTTATTTTTCGGTTCGCTACAGTGTTTTCCCTGCTAGAGCGCACGCTGATCTTCGACTTGTCTCTGCAATAGCGTGGCCAATTAACACCGCCAACACAGAAAACTTCCGTTCGTGCTTCAGCAGGAAGGCGCCACTTGCCACACCACCCGTGCAACATTGAAGACTTTGCACGATTCTTTTCCTGCTCTTGTCATCTCCCTTTTTGGCTACCAGAAATATCCACCACAATTTTTCGTTTTAACACTTATTAACTTCTTCTAGTAAGGTTTCCTGATGTTTCAGGTTTACGCCAAGCAGCTCACAACCACCCAAGCATTAAAGGCCAAAATTGAACGGTGTGTCAGCGAAATACCGCGACATTTATATTGTCGCGTTGGAACCGGGACAGGTGTGAATTCGAAGGTTACTTGTCAATGAACACAGCACTTAAACTGAGAACAGGTTTATTGAGAACTCAAACATACACGCAGCACTGACTGCCTCTTGGGCAGAATGCTCTTCTATTTATACACAGATAGAACGTACTAGAGATTACAAGAGTAGTTAACAAATGAAATGTGTAGAAGTTACAAGTGACCTTAGGAAACATGTAGAATCTTCTGGAAATAATAAACAGAATTAAATAATTTTTGTCAGTGGGCGGGATTGAACCGGCGACCTTCGGTACCGCAATTCGTGACGCTACCCGCTGCGCCATGCTGGCAGACGGTACACTGGCGTTCATGCGGCATTGCTCCCTCTCCTGAGGAAAACAGCGTCCCGCTGTTAGATTTCTTTTGGGGCACGCTGAAGTGTCCTGGATCTTGATCTTGTCGTGGGTCCTCTGTATGGCAGTTCTGGAGGGCCCCTCCTGTTTGTACTATTATCATCCTGTCCGACTTCCTCAGTATCCAAACCGTCCTCAGAGTCCTTGAACAAGAAGCTGGTTGTGCCTAGCTGCTCGTCAGGATTGTAGTAAGGCTTCATGCGGAGGACGTGAACAATGTCCCTTCGCTTTCGTCGTTTCGAAGACGGCTCATAATCCTCGACTTCGTATGTGACGTCTGACCGGCGGCGTATGACACGATACGGACCAAAGTACCGCTTCAGTAACTTTTCTGATAGCCCAACCTTCCGGACAGGGGTAAAAATCCATACGAGATCTCCTGGGTTGTACGCAACAGGTCGATGCTTGCCGTCATACCGCTGACGGTCCCTCTCCTGGGTGGCCAGTGTTCGTATGCGAGCCAGCTGTCTTGCTTCTTCGACCCTGGTAATGAGCTGTTTTATATAGTCATCCTGAGTGTCGTCCGGCTGGAATGGGAACAGCGTATCCATTGTGGTCTCAGCTTCACGGCCATGGAGCAGAAAAAACGGAGTGAAGCCTGTCGTATCTTGCCTTGCTGTATTATAAGCAAATGTGACCACTGGCAGTATTGTATCCCAATCCTTCTGCTCAACATCCACATACATCGACAGCATATCGGCTAATGTCTTGTTGAAGCGTTCTGTGAGACCGTTTGTCTGAGGGTGGTATGCAGTTGTCATCCTGTGGACAACGTCGCATCTTGACATGACCTCTGATACTAGTCTTGACTGGAATACCTTTCCACGATCGGATATCATCACACGTGGTGCTCCATGCTTCAAAATAATGTCTTCTACTAGAAATTTTGCAACCTCTGGAGCTTCTGCAGTCGGCACAGGTTTGGTGACAGCGTAGCGCGTGAGGTAGTCGGTGCAGACTATTATCCATCGGTTACCGGTTGTCGACTTCGGGAACCTCCCCAAAAGGTCGATCCCAATTCGGTGGAATGGAACTGCTGCAGGTGGAATTGGTACTAGATGACCTGGAGGTAATTGCGGCACATGTTTCCGTCGCTGGCACTCTTTACAGTGACTCACATAATGCTTGACAGATCGGTAGAGACCCTTCCAGTAATACCTGCGTCTGATTCGGTCCAGGGTCTTCACAAATCTCAGATGACCGGATACTGGAGCGTCGTGGAAATACTTGAGAATAGCTGGCTGGAGATGAGCTGGAACGACCAGAAGCCACTTGGGGCCTAGTGGATCGTAGTTGTTCTTATACAATGTCCCATCTATCAATTGAAACCCTCCTTTGGCCGGTTCTCCTTTCTCCAAGGCGTCTATGGTTCTTAATAACTCTGAATCTTCCCTCTGTTCAGCTGCAACGTCACCTAATTCAGCGAGGGCTGAAATTCCATTCATGCTGTTGTGTTCTATTAAAGGATTCCTTGAAAGGCTGTCGGCATCCTTGTGTTTGCGTCCGTTTTTGAATACCACCGTGACGTCGTACTCTTGAAGTCTAAGTGCCCATCTTGCTAGTCGACCTGATGGATCCTTCAAGCTGGTTAGCCAACATAAAGAATGGTGGTCTGTTACGACGGTGAAAGGTTTGCCGAATAAATACGGACGAAACTTGTTGATAGCCCAGACAACTGCAAGGCATTCTTTCTCGGTTGTAGAGTAGTTTATCTCGGGCTTAGAGAATACTCTTGATGCATAGGCTATCACCTTCTCAGCACCTTCCTGAATTTGCACAAGCACTGCACCGATCCCATAACCGCTGGCGTCAGTGTGAAGTTCAGTTTCTGCATTCTCGTCGTATAAGGCTAGAACTGGTGCGGAAGTTAGAGCCTCCTTAAGTGCCTGGAAAGATCTTTCTTTAGTTTCATCCCAGTAAAACTTGGCGTCTCCCTGCAAAAGTTCTTGCAGTGGACGTGCCATGTTACAGAATCCTTTTATGAAACGCCGGAAGTATGAGCACAGCCCAAGAAAGCTTCTCACATCACGAATGTGCTGAGGAGTTGGAAATTCCATGACTGCCCTTACTTTATCTGGATCAGCGCGGACGCCATCTCCGTTGACCAGGTGCCCCAGGATTTTTATCTCTCTGGCGACGAAGAGGCACTTCTTCGGATTGAGGCGGAGTCCTGCAGTCTGAACACACTTCAGCACCGTTGACAGGCGACTCAGATGTTCTTCAAATGTTTTCGAGAAAACAACAATGTCATCTAAATAACAAAGACACGTCGTCCACTTAAGGTGTCGAAGTAAGTTGTCCATCATGCGTTCGAATGTGGCCGGAGCGTTGCATAATCCGAATGGCATTACTTTGAATTCATAGAGGCCATCAGGTGTAATAAAAGCCGTCTTTTCTCTGTCAGCTTCGTCAACCTCGATTTGCCAGTAGCCTGTCTGCATGTCCATGGTTGAGAAGTATGTAGCTCCTTTCAAGCAGTCTAAGGCGTCGTCGATGCGCGGCAGTGGGTAGACATCTTTCTTTGTGATTTTGTTCAGCCGCCGATAGTCGACACAGAATCGCCACGTACCATCCTTCTTCTTTACGAGGACCACCGGAGATGACCAAGGACTCTCCGAAGGTTGAATAATGTCATTATGCAACATCTTCTCCACTTCCTCTCGAATTATTCGCCTTTCGACTGGTGACAATCGGTACGAGCGCTGGCTAATGGGCGGATGATCCCCAGTATTGATACGATGCTTTATCGTGGGCCGTTTCGTCTGACCTTTTTTTTGCTGGGGTGTGAATACACCAGAGAATTGGCGTAGTATAGCTAACACCCGGTGGTGTTGTTCCTTGGTCAGGCCGGACCCTATTGGCAGTTCCATAGTTGTTTCCTCCAGCGTGTTGTCGGTACTAGTAACAGAGCATGGATCTTCGTTAATGACGTTGAGCTCGCCCTCCTGGACTGGTTCAGCTGTCCCTATGCACATTCCCTTGGGGATAATTTGTGACTGCTCGTGACAGTTGGTGATCCAAATGTCTCCTCGACCACCGATAATGCTTATGATAGCCGCTGGTATGTAGATTTCTTTCGTGAGCCTAATAAACTTTCTACTATCGACAAGCACTTCAAGGTTGCGGTCGTCCGTGTTTTTGACTGGGACTCTTCTCATTGCGAACGGCGGGATTGTCACGTTGTCAACGGCGAATAACTTCCCAGAAGATTCTGTGTTACGTGTACCCGTCGCAACGACTTCTTCAATTTGCAGCTCAGACGTTCCACAGTCAATGACAGCTTGGGATGCCTTAAGGAAGTCCCATCCAAGGATGACATTATGACTACATTCTGTTAAAATGACAAATTCAACTGGCTGGGTCCTGTTGTTGATGGTTATTCTCGCGACACAAGCTCCAGCTGGCTGGACGTACTTTCCATTTGCGACCTTTAGCACAGTTGCCCCCGTATCACGGAACATTGTCTTCTTTAGTGTGCGACGATAATTGTCCGACAATACGGAGAAAGAAGCTCCTGAATCAACCAGCGCCCGGACAGGTTGGCCGTCGATTATAACGTTGATGAGATTTCCCGACATCTTAGTGACTGTCATCCATGGAGGATTTTCATCTGCGGCGGCCTCACCTCCGTAGATGGTCGCCTTGCTTAGTTTTCCTGCGTGCGGCGGCTAGGGGAGCGGCTGGTAGCTCTGTCCGGCGACGATGAACGGCAGCGGCGCGTCGGGGATCGACCTCGTCTAGGGTACGGCGACGGGCTTCTTCCCGTAGGTCGACCGAACTCGTCAGCGGGTGGCTGCCTGGGGTAGAACTGTTCGG
Organism: Vandiemenella viatica; assembly: GCA_031002005.1. NCBI lineage: Eukaryota > Metazoa > Arthropoda > Insecta > Orthoptera > Morabidae > Vandiemenella > Vandiemenella viatica. Next base: position 184,388,208 of record JARYHS010012519.1, read on the forward strand.
ATGGCGGACGTCTTGCGGCAAAATAATCGTCAAATACTCGTCTTCTCTCTCTGCAGTAGCGTATGACATGTCCAGGGCGCCCACAGTGGAAACATACTGGCGCGTTGTCTTCTGTCCTCCAGACGTCCGTTCGTCTGCGGGACGTCATAGGTGCCGGAGGATTTGGTTGTGGCCGTGTCGGCCGGTTCCTAGGCTGCCGTTTGGCAGCTGCAGCATACGTCATATCAGGGCGAGGCCATTCTTCACGTCGAGTGCGATTGGCTCGGCAGACAGGAGCTATTGTCTGAAATACCTCTTTTTCCGCCGCGTCGGCTCCTTCATGACCCACTGGGCTTACATCCATGGCCATGATCTGATGCTCACTCGGTTCAAGAGTCCCAGCTGCCATGAACTGTTGTAATTCTTCTCTCACAATTTGTCGTATGAGAGACGCAAAGTCGTGCTGGTCTTCCACAACTGCCATAGGGACTACGTTGGGAAGTCTGTCATACTTCTTTCGCCCAACCCTCCTTTGTTGCATCTCCTCAATCCGCTGGCACCACTTGATGAACTCTTCCGTCGTAGCGACGTCTTTTATCAGAAGAGCTTGGTACATGTCTTCTGCAATACCTTTCATTAGGTGCGTGATTTTGTCGGCTTCAGTCATATTCGGGTTGACTACGTTGCATAGGGCCAAAACATCCTGTATGTAAGATTGCGTCGGCTCCCCATGTGAAAGGCCCCGGGTTCGATCCCCGGCATCTCCACCAAACTATGTCGCGTTGGAACCGGGACAGGTGTGAATTCGAAGGTTACTTGTCAATGAACACAGCACTTAAACTGAGAACAGGTTTATTGAGAACTCAAACATACACGCAGCACTGACTGCCTCTTGGGCAGAATGCTCTTCTATTTATACACAGATAGAACGTGCTAGAGATTACAAGAGTAGTTAACAAATGAAATGTGTAGAAGTTACAAGTGACCTTAGGAAACATGTAGAATCTTCTGGAAATAATAAACAGAATTAAATAATTTTTGTCAGTGGGCGGGATTGAACCGGCGACCTTCGGTACCGCAATTCGTGACGCTACCCGCTGCGCCATGCTGGCAGACGGTACACTGGCGTTCATGCGGCAATATAAAACAGTTATTGAAAATTATGCCAGAAAACCACGCATGTGCTACCAAAGCAGTTGCGACCATTTACCGTATGCATAATTTCCAAATGTGTACATCATACAGTAAATCAATTAATACCTCAAAAATGTGTTACAAAAAAAGTTTTATTTAACATTCAAATATTGCACTCTTATTGTAACACCCAAAATGAAGATAGATATAAAGCTGATATAAAGTTTGAACTATCATTTGAATTAATTATGTTTTCTATTTATAATATTATATTAGACTTTACGAGTGTGAATACACACTTTTCAGTTATTCTTAAACCCAACTGTCTTAATGTTTCTGTTGGTAGAACGATCAGTTATAGACAGTATCAGCTTAAACTCTAGCAATATATCTACAAACTACTCAGTTCGAGACACCACTGTAGCTGAGTACCTTAATACATACATACATTATCACTCCATATTTAAATCTGTAAGAGGCCGTTTCTGTTAGTTTTATTTGTCCAAGAATCACTTTAAAACTACTGAAGCGATTTGGATAGGGTTTTTACAGTTAAAAAGCTTTGAGTCTAAATCAAAAAATGCGGCATGTGTTATGACTCTGCGAGAGTGGTGGGGGGAGCAGTAAATAATACTATGTTCTTCAACAGAACAATTAGGCTTCATAGAAGGCTTTTTATTTTTTTATTTTTTACTCCCAGGTAAAAGTTGGGGAGGTGAGCTGCTGGGAAGTCTCGTGGACTATTTTTAACCCACTTAACCTAAAGCGCTAAAGGAGAGGAAAGGGGATGGAAGGCGTCCGTGGCCTTTGTAAGCGACCATTACGGCTTTCGCCTGGGGAGATTGCGGAAAACCGCAGTCAGGATGGCCGAACGGGATTTGACCGCCATCCTCAAGAATGTTAGGTAGGAGGACGAATTTTCTTTTCTCCTATCTAAGAGAATAGAATGCTATTTTTTTTATTCCTCCCAGGTAAAGCCTGAGGGGCGAGCTGCTGGAGGGTTACGAAGACCCTATTCAGCCGACGACCTAAAGAGGAATTAAGGTGAGGAAAGAGGATAGAGGTTGGCCGTGGCATCTAAATGGAACCATCCCGGCATTCGCCTGAGGCGATTGTGGAAAACCACGGAAAACAGGTGTCAGAATGGCTGGACGGGATTTGACCGCCATCCTCTCGAATCTTAGGTAGTTGACACGCATAGAGGGTATCTCGCGAAGACAATATAAATTACTAGCTCGTACCCGCGACTTCGTACGCGTGGATTAAGAATTTTTTTGCCAGAATTAAATATAGAAAGTAGTTGGTAACGAAGGATTGGTCCCAAACAATATCGAATCGGAATAATATGACAGTAAAGCTAACACTATATCACTGTACCATCGAACCTGTCTCTTGAAGAGAATCAATTTCCAACATATTTCTGTCACCATTCAATAAAGTCTCAAAATTTCGTTACTACAACTGTTAATCATACTGGAAAAAAAATCCTGTGCCCTTTATACAGATTTCCATATAAAATTCCATCACAACGATATAGCCATTTAATCGTCAAAACGTAACAAAAAGACAGAAATTTACTTCCGTATTTATAATAATATTATGTGGTTCACACTCACACACTGACTGCGAACAACACCCGAGGGGTCATTATAACGTAAAATAGTGTACACCTACAACATTGCAAGACTACCTACGATTTGCCTCGCATTGCACCCCTAACTTTCTAATATCTACAGTTTAACATTCAGTCCGAAAAACCTACTGCCCAGGCCTGACTCTTACGATGAAAAACAATTTTTAAAAAGCTTAGCCTCCACGGAGATTTGATCCGGAGACCACGACGTACGTAAGCAAGCGCTTTAACCACTGAGATACACGGAAACACGGTACGGAGACGTCCATATCCAAAGTGTCTGTCTATCGCCGTATTTCGAAGTTATGAGACAACATGTGTTATTTATACAGATAATTTTTCAACCAAATGTAGACAGTATTTTTCTCCTTGTTTAAAAGGATAAGTGTGTAAAGTTTCATCGAGATCGGATGAAAACTGTGGATTTGTATGAACAACAAACAAACAAACAAACATTCATCTTTATATATAAAGATTAGAAACTAAATTCAGCTGCAAACAACAGTGAGGAGGTCATTAAGAAGCCACTCTTGCGGGAAAATAAAATTACTGAATACTAAACCCATAATGTCTGGTGCAGTTATGTGAGCACCTCATAATATATTCTTTTTTACCATGGCACGATGTGATGTGGGCGAAGTTTATAAATATGTATGACAAATCCAGCAATGTCGTCACAGAATACACAAAAATCGCAGCATGTTAGTTTTTGTTTCTCTAGCCGGCACCTACGCAGCGTCTGTATTCCCAGATTCCCGCTGCCATTTAATTAATTCATTTGTGGCAAGTTGACAAGACGCCATGTGGAGGCACTTAGTAGACGCGTTTTCGCCTTCTCGGTACGATGAAACTGAGACACAGAGCGCCGCAAGGTTCATCAATAATGCCGACCATCTCTTGACTAGGTGCCGACCGAGTTGTGTCGTTAAGGAACGAAGGAAGACGGCTGTTTACCCAGGATAGCATCCAGCTCATCAAATATGTAGAGGCTCCAAATCCGATTACGTGCTGCCACTAGGAATGTTCCAGAAGCACTGCAGTGGCTGCAGAGGTTTCAGTACGTGATTAGCACCGCCAAAGGCCTGTTCGCAGGGAAAGTTCCTCGTGTACTTCCGGTGCTTGATATGTACAGCAGGTATGTTGTGACGTACAAGTTTGTATAGCGTGTATAAAATCTTTGTAAAACAATGTATAGTTTTGTATCTGAGGTTCCACGTGTGGGGTATTTTGTTTAGTTGGTTAGAATAAATGTTGTAATTTTGTAGCCCTTCAGCTGTGTTTTGGAAGACGTGATCAGCTGGGTCGGTGAACGCCCCCCGCTCGAAAGCGAGAAGTAATTATCGCTTACGAGTAGTGTGGTCGAAAAATAATCCATCATACTGTTTAAAGTTGAGTAGTTGTATCTAACTGTTAATTTCCGCGATACGAAATGAATAAAACTTAATATGAAGTGAAAGGTTTAATGGATGAGAATTTTCATCAGTACAGTATCCTCTACAGTATATTCACGCTGGCTATGAAGCATGGAAACTTTGGAATTTATGTTCTGAAAACGTACGTCGCTTAATGTATTTAACCTTTTTGCTTTCGCTGTTAACAGTATCTCGACCGGTGTGATGCACTCCTCCATCCGTTCCTATTTTGTGTTAACCTGTTCATCTCAACATACCACTTACAACCCATGTTCTCAATTATATGTTTCGTATATTCTAATCTCTGTCTTCCTCCACAGTTCGTACTTTCGACCGTTCGCACCACTAACAGATTAACCAATCACGATACTTTCACCTATCTTTCACTCTGTTCGCTCCCTGCTCTAATTACCTTGTCGCAGACAAGTGGTGAAGCAATAATCAAAGTGAATGTCAGAGGATACTACGTCATTCTTACCACCACGATAAAGATATATGCGATATCTAATAATTATTATTTAGTAAATACGCCAATACAACTGTTGTTGTATATTCTTTATTCTTCGGAGGCGTTTCGCGTTGGTCGAGGTATCTTCAGCCTACAGATTTTTTTCTGTAATATGCAATTAGTTATAATTTGAAATTAATGTTTTTTTTGTTTACACATAACGAAATTGTCCTATATATATGATGCGTTCTATATGATAATTCACAACTGGTATGTAAATATAAGTCATATTATGCATCCTATATATAGAATAATTTCTTTATATGTAAAAAAAAAAAAACATTAATTTCAAATTGTAACTAATCGCATATTACAGAAAACATTGTACGCTGAAGATACCTCGACGAGAGGCGAAACGCGCTCGAAAGATAAAGAATATCCAACAACAGTTGTATTGGCGTATTTACTAAGTAATAATTATTAGTTTAACAAGCAACTGTGGAAGAAATGGCCTGCAACAATCACATATATGCCATATGTTTCTTTTCGAAATTATTAAACCTATTGTAACAGTCATACGTCTCATTGCTTTGTAAAATGTCAAAAAAATAAGATAGAAAAATATTTATTTTATGTATAATGAATATTAAGTATTAACATAAAATATTAATAAGATGATTTTGAAGAACCTCTGACGGCAAGGAGAAAATGTGAATACTGGTCATGAAGATCAAGTAATAACAATGGAATATTGAAGAATGCTGGAATGGAGAGAATGAATTGAGGAGAATTGTCTATATGAAATTGGTGGAGAAATAGCGGAATATGAAAGGATTTTGAATCATGATAAATATATACGGCCGTGACCTAGAGAACATTATTGATATTGAAGTTCTGTTAATTATTCATAGTGTGAAAAGTGATGTATAGAGCGGAGTAATATATGAAGTGTTGCAGAATAGTGTTGTTGATTTCATTGAAAGGAAGAAATCATAAAAAATTTTAGATATAGTATAAAGGTTTGTTTCAGATGTTGAGAAGAAAGATAATCAATTATAACCAGAACGGCGAGTGTTGAAATCCGTCTTAGTAAAAAGAGACGACAAAAAACGTATTTCCTTCCTGGTGGAAAGTCTTAGGAGCACTTCGAGGTAAAAAACAATTTTGCAAAATTATTTATAATCATCGTTGAATGATCAGAGAGAGAATTTGAATATTGATTAATTTTAGTGTATGTAGAAGATTTCCATATGCCAGGAATACACTGAAAGGGTAGGTTATACTGTCTTCCCTAGTCTATTCAGGGAATCATTTCATTTTACGAGATGACTACTCATTGTACAACTAGATTCGCATATTAATCATGTTGTCCTTTTTATAAAACTATATTAAATATTTAGATTTTGATGAAATCGTAATTTCAGATATAAAATCTGCTTGACACTGAAAATAGGTTTATTTTTCATTGGCGCTGTTCGCCTCCTTTAAGAAATGCCATTAGAATGGGGAAAGTAGTGTTGGCTACAGTTTTGTGACAGGAACCGTGCCGGCATTAGACTAGAGTGATTTCGTGTAAACTTGGAAAACCGTAATTTGGACGGACGGACCGAGGATTAAATCAATATCTTCTGATCAGAGAAGCTTTGCTCGATCCTGAATAAAACGTAAAAGGCAGATAATCTAAGTACCAATTAGTGGCTAAGCTGAGTACTTTGATACCGAGCTGTCGGTTGACTCAAATACATTCGTCTCGAAGGTTAAGTGTTTATGAGCCTTAAGCCACACCTCCACTGGTTGAATAATCTTGCTTTCTATTTGGGTAGTAGGCAGTGAATTCCAGTTGCTTCTGAATCCACGTAATACTATAGGCTCAGCTAAGACAGTGTACGAAAGCGCGACAAATTGTAACTGACCAGAACAGCGTCAATATATATATGATACTGTTTGGCAGTAACGCGAACTCATTACAGTGGAATATTCATGCCATCCAGAATTAATTATGTGATCCATCAATGTCGGCTTAATACATTCCATACAACGAAAAAACAACAATTCTGGCTTTATGTAGCCAAAAGAGATTAAAGGCTTCAGAAATTGTATTGCAGTAATGATGGAAAAAATGATTGAGCTCACAATCTGAGTACACATTCGGAGCGCGTTTCAGTTCTGCATAAAGACAGAGAGTAGAAAGCATTATTCCCGATATGAACGATATAAAATCAATATCCATTTTGTTGCTAATTGTCAAATCGTTTCTCAACCATTATCGTTTCATTTATTTATTTTTTTGTTTGTGGTGTACTGTTTTGTGAATTCAGTTTTTTGCTAGTAAAGTGAGGTATCAAATTGTTTTTAAATTAAAACCTTTGATAGTGCTACTGTACTTTGGTATAAGAGATCTTTTGTTAATCTCGATGGAGCATGTGAAATTAAAAAAAAAAAAAATCGCAATTCCAGTTTCTATCAACAGTTCCTAAAACTATCACTCTCAAGGGTTTCGTCAGTAATAAAGAATACATTTTTGTTCTTGTTGTATTCTGCTGTTAATTTCACCTGCTATTGGAAGTGAGTTTTGAGCCATTGTATAGGTCCTTTGATGCGTCTTACTCGAAGCAGTACGTCTGCATACAGCATTCAGATGAAGCGGGGAACTCTGACGTAGCCACCTCGCCCGCAGAGTGTATCTGGTATTTGCCGTCTCTTCAGAGACCCGCCCCGGGCTCTTTCGTCTCCGCACTCTATTTTCCGGTCCCCTGGCTCGACCCAGTGCATTTGTCATACACACGACGCGCGCGCCCTGCTCTGCGATGCGACCAGTGATTTCTGGAGACAGTATTCCGCCCTTCCCTTTCCTCCCCCGCTCGCCTACTTCCGGCGCCGTGGCTCTTGTCAGGAGGCTTCGTTTGATGTCCGAAGAAAGGGCCACTCAGGCAGGGCGGGCCCTTCCAGCTGCGGTCGGCGACGCCGCTTTGAATGCGCAACAAAGCGATACCAGGGGGCAGGGCGTGTCGGGCCAAGTCAGCTGGGACACGATCGGAAATACCCGGGTTCGATTCTCGATAGGGTGATACGTTCTTTTCTTTCTCAGGCTTTTCTGAAGTTTTTCCGCGTCATTGTTAGGAGACTTTGTGATATTATCGATGATTTGTGAAGTAGTTATAATTATAAAGAATTCAGTTCTTTCGATTCAAACAGTTTTAGTTAATTGTATATTATTTTAATCCACTAGGGATTACATCGAAATTGGGTAATCTCCGAAGATGCAGGTTCTTTTGGGCAATGATAATCACAAGCACCTGATCTACGTTTCTACGCCAATAGCCACCATCCTTGAGTATTTATTTCCATAGCAATATTTCGTCTTGCTTTTCTCTAAGAGTATATATTATTAATTTTCGTCTTTGCTTGAGGAGCTAAATATTATGTTCTTTTTTTAATATTTTAATAATTTTAATATGTAACATGCCTCCTCAAGTTTACAATGGATTTTTTTTAGAAGACACTGGTAACCTTATAAAATAAACGTTGCATCTCGTGATCCCCATTTCTCTTATTCCTAGTCGGATTTTTACAAACATTTTACAACAGACATTCACTTTTTAATACTAACAACATAACAAAACAAACTAAAATGCAGAAAATACACACAAATGCAAGTTCTGTCACGGTTGCCATGTGATATTATCGATGATTTGTGAAGTAGTTATAATTATAAAGAATTCAGTTCTTTCGATTCAAACAGTTTTAGTTTATTGTATATTATTTTAATCCACTAGGGATTACACCGGAATTGGGTAATCTCCGAAGATTCAGGTTCTTTTAGGCAATTATAATCACAAGCGCCCAAACTACGTTTCTACGCCGATAGCCACCATCTCTTGAGTATTTATTTCCATAGCAACCTATTTCGTCTTGCTTTTCTCTAAGAGTATATATTATTAATTTTCATCATTGCTCAAGGTGCTAAATATTATGTTTTTTTTATTTTTATTATAAAAAAATACTTCCATTATGTCACAACTTCGCTCATAAAATACACGTTACATTTCCTTATCTGCTATGAGATCTAACGTCCACCATTGGTTAGTAGGACATTAATGTCATATATGGTTAAAAAAATCCTTTATTTCTGCTTACCAATGTGCATTCTCCTAAATTCCATCCTCTGCTCTCCGTCCCCCTCCCCCCTGTCACCAGTCTCTCGACTGGTTCGATTCAATCCTCTACCTCTTCCTATCATACGTCAACTTCCTCAGTTCAACATACCCTTTACAATCTACGTCCTCAATTATCGCCTTCATGTATTCTGATCTCTGTCTTCCTCTACAGTTCTTACCTTCTACTGTTCCTTCCGCTAAAATTTAACCAAATCCGCATGTCGTAAAATATTATCACCCATTGTGTATTTTCTTTCTTTAAGACTTTTCCACAAGCTTATTTACTCGCCATTCACTTCTAAAACACGTTCTTTTCGTGCTTAATTCTCAGGATCCTTATGTGGCACCAAAGTTCAAAGGCTCATTCTTTCTGGTAAAGTCCATGCTTTGCTACACAAAGTGTTGTACTAGCAACATTTAAAAAAAGTTATTTCTCATTCCTAGATCAATATTTGAAACTGAAAGATTACTATTTTTCATGAATGCTAATTTCTAATTACAAAATCATTCCTACTTCGGCCAACATTTATAATTTTACTTCGTAAGTAACAGAATTCACTTACTTCTCCTTTTATATTCGATCATATTTTTATTCCTAATAGTCTATTATTGCTATCATTTCAGCTACATTTCATACTTAGGTCTTGCTTTGGTTCATATTTAATCAAAAAATCGTCAATCACCATTTTATTCGTGCCATTCAGTAACTTTCTTAGCAACTAAAATTGAATGCCGTTATTAATAACTACCCGGAGAATATACGTAGATACAAATAGAACAAACATTTGTACTGGTTAGTTTATCCTTAAAATATTCAATACACTTTTGATTTACCTTGTTTAATCTGTTCCGAAATTGCATATTGCATTATCCTTCTCCAATTAGAGACATAAAAAAAACTCACCAACTAATTGATCAAGCCAGTATTAATGTTACTTCTCTCAACTATGTTCAAATACATGATTTAAATTCTCTAAGTCTGGTTGTCTGGTTCTCATTTGAGTCTATTCTCGCAAAAGAAAAGGTTTGCGACAGTGCAGTTTTGGCTGTCATTTGTAACGAATATAAGTTAATATAGATATGTGGGTTATTCAGTGTTTCTGAGATGAATGAGCAAGTTCTGTTTCTCTTAGACACGTACAAAAAGCATCTGAACATCACTCGTTGTATCCTTTTCGAAAGACTAAAAGCACAATGAGAATAAATAGTTTGATGAACATATGAATTGAGTCAATAGTTTTAAGCAACATTCTCTTAAAAATAAGAAATTCCGGAAGAATATCTACAAAACGAGGTATTTTGATTAACTGCTTTATGAAATTTGTCTATGAAGTGTCATTAATTACCGTTGTGATGGTGAGATGTTTCATAAAGTTAAAATTTCCTTGTCTTCTCTTTCAAATATTGTATCTAGATATAGCATTTCGAGCCTAAATAATTAATTCCCACTGATTTAAATACAGATGCCAAAATTTCTGCATGAAAATGAAAGCTTTTATCACACGCCCATTAATGCACTGCATGATTCCAAATTCCTTTCCTTACAATAACAGCCATCAGCGCAAATAATAAAACCATCTACATACCGCAAATAAAAATGCAATTAATAAGCAAATAACAAAACAACTAAACATACTGGTGCATGTATTATTGTTTAATAATGGCGACTCCTGCGGATGTAAACATACGGTCTGACGTCATCACCTGATTTTTAGTGAGACTAAAAGCAATTTAAGGTTTAATATTTTTAATAAAGTTTAGGTTCACTCATGAAATACATTTGTTCACACTCATACATAGCTGTACACAAGTAGTAAACGTATCGTGAACTAATTCAAAAAGATGCACCGCATACTCACTGTTTTAGATTAGCTTAAATGAGACCAGCCAGCATTAAATTAACGTTTTGCGCGAACGCGCAGAATTTTAAGTATAAATGCGCTGAACGTTGCCACGCATGCGCACTAAACACGTAACGCGTTCCTCGTAACCTTAACAAAATTTCTCCTTACCGCAGCCAACGAAGTTTCACCAAAACAAAAAACTTACGAAAGATACAATAATTTCTTTACAAATTACATAAACAGAGTAATTAGTTTAAATTTAAATCCTTACGAGTCTGAGATTTGGAAGGACTGGTGTTCCATTCATAGTCCAGTCATCTCAATTTGGTTTTTGCGTCGTTTCGAGAAATCAATGGGGGATGGTTTTTCTTATGAAGGCCACCATCCATTTCCTTCGAGTTTATTGTCCACAAACTTTTCTGATTTACAGTGACCTGGTTGGTGAGCACCAACGATAATGAAAGATTTAGCTTGCCCGATCAAATAAATGACAAGAAGAATACAGTTATCTGTTAGTAAAATCCAGTGACTCAAATGGGTAGTTGGACTACTGTTCCTTTCTATGATTGCAGTCTCGGTTATAGTTTCTCAATTTGATGCAGTAAATGTAGTAGGAGACATAATGTTTCTTGTTATGCATAACAACAAATTTTGATCTTGTAATTTTAGAAAATCCTAAGTTTTTGCATCTGTCTGATATTTACAAGGGGTGATCAAATGAAAAGGTACGAAACGACGTAAAAACGTAACAGTTAAATATTTGCATATTCCGCCATAGGGGAACGTAGCGAGACATCTCGGGATGCGATTGGAGTCTCTGACTGGGATCGGAGCATGAGCGGGCGCCCGCATGCGCAGTAGAGAGCAGAGGCTCTTATCAAAAGCGGCGTCCAAATGATGCGGCAGTCCGTATGAGGACAGGATGGCGTACAGGTGGGGGATGTGTACTTTGAGACACTCCGACGCCTACGCAAGGTCCATGAAGAACAAAAGACCGGGGCTGCTCTCGGAGGGTGTGGTTCTGCTCCATGATAAACGCGCGTCCACACGTCTCCAGAGTCACACACATGGAACTGGCCAAGTTCAAGTGAGAGACGTTGGACCATCCGCCCTACAGTCCGGACATGTCGCCCTGCGATTGGTCCACTGAAGAAACACCTGAAATGGAAGCGCTTCAACTCGGACGACGTATTCAAGGAAGCTGTGAATGACTGGGTCTCGTCACGGCCACAGGAATCTGGGAACAAGGAATCCTGCGGCTTGTTCATCAGTGGGATCGTTGTTCTCAGGCCTATGGTGTATATTTTGAATAAAGTCTACATTTGTACCCACCGTGTCGTTTCGTACCTTTTCATTTGATCACCCCTTGTATAATTATAAACCGGTGAACAAACCCTCGCGCAAGTAGTGAGATATTTGGCACACGAAGGCACACAAGGACGCAATCGTAAGCTATTCAAAACTGTTACGGCGAGTATTACAGCATGGAGATAATGTGTAATTATAATTTTCCACAGTTAGTGCTCTCTCCATATGTTGCCGTATCAAATCGTAAAGCGTAGACGTATAGCAGTCTTAATTCTAACCCTAACTCCACATCAAAAGTGCGTTGTGACGCAATGACTGTGACCGCTTTAACGGTCCTTATCGAGTCCTTGACTAATGCCATTCGTCCGCGAGAGGACTGTTTGCGAACGGGAGCGTAAACAGCTGGTACTTCATAAAGCGCCCATTAAAAGTTAAACTCTGGAGCGCGGAACACAAACTGTGTCATGTCGCCCGCAACAAGTTGAATTCCGAGGAACATGATGCGTTCCTGGCTGCACGTATCTAACAAATTTTGGACAACATTTTCACGTAATTAACGTAATTTGAAATTACTCAAACACTTGCTGTCACCTGTTACATACAGTACTAACAACAAGTTATATCTGCCGTTCGATGTATACTAGCATTTACCGACATCTTCGCTCTCGTGGATTGCACATTTCGGAAACATACAAAAAACAGCATTTTTTTTTTTCGTGGAGTAGTGCCTGAAAAAGGAGCGTTTATTTAGTTTTTAATAATTTAAGCCTTTGTTTGGCAAGGTGATCAAACTGACCTGCATAAGCACCACTGTGTATATACGTCATCTAATAGTAAACTGTATACCTAGTCGAGGATCAAGGTTTGCTTTGATTGTATAAAATAGTAATTGATACTTACTTTTTCACGTGTAGTTATAAAATGAACTCTTTTAATAAAATATGGAAATAGATACTGTAACCAATCCCATTTTTTACCAACGCTTCCATTTTCAAATTCTATAACGCGGGTATATTATTTCTGTGAAAAACTTTTACCGTTACTAAATGCCTTTGATTCTTGCTGATGAACTATGATGTGTTATGTTTTTATTTATTATCAACTAAGTTAAGTGTATTTGTAGGTATAAAATACTTCCTCAGAAGTTTTTTTTGATCTGTTTTAGCAAACTGGTAAATCCGTGAACTTTGTCTAATTTCTAAGAGTTAACTTTCTGCAGCTATCTGTTTCAATTGATAGGAGAATTATTTTCCAGCTCACGAACAGTACGTAAAATTGCTTTCAAAATTAAATATCCATACCTCTCATCAACATAGAGTAACTATTAATTTCGCTCATAAATTTTTTCCGATGATTGTAAAGCACAGCTAGAAAACTTTTTTATATATACATCCTAATGAGCTATAAACGGGAGGTTCTTTTAATATGAACTTAATTCTGGTAATCGTGAAACCAACTTTACAGTGGTTTATTATCTTCTCTACAACTTCCTGAAATTTTTTAATTAAGTTTAAAACACAGGTTTTATTTCGATGCACCTTCGTTGTATTAACAGGAGCAAGATGGTTCTTCCAAATATTGTGACTGATTTTGATAACAAGGTGTTTGTGCTAAACAAATTTAATGGCTAATTGTTCACGGTAACAATAAATTTACCAACGCCGGTAGTTTAGTGTTAACACCTGGATCTGTCATTTGGGAGGATGCGGATTCAAATCCCCGTCCAGTCATAAAGAATTCGGTTTTCCACACTTTCCTGTAATCGCTCCAGGCGAATGAGAGGGTGGTTCCTTCGAGACACCATCGTCGAATTACTACCACCTCTTATTCCCCACCATCTCCCGCCTCTAATGACTTCGACGTCGACGAAGCGTAAAGCTCAAATCATTAAAAAAGGCAAGAAACGTTATTCTTTCCCACCTTGTATCCTATACATATTTTATTCACTTATGCTATTCAGAAATTTTGCTTGTTATACTTCGCTCAATATTATCACTACAGAAAGATCAGTATTTCTCATTTTTAACCGACTTCAAAAAAAGGAGGAGGCTCTCAATTCGTCTGTATTTTTTTTTTTTTTTTTTTGTATGTATGTTCAGCGATATCTTCGCCAATTTTGAACCGATTTAAATGAAATTTTTTCAGTGCATAGTGTATACCTCCAAAGTGGTCCCACCTGAATTTCATTGAAAAACCACCCCTTCTACCCCCTTCCACCCTTTAAATTTTATAAATATCCACAATTTTTATTCGATCTCGATGAAACTTTGGACATATATAGCCAAAAATAAAGAGAAAAATACTGTCAACTTTTGGTTTAAAAAAACTGAACCCCTCTCCCGCTACCCACCCCCTTAATTTTTGCCAATTTTCTTTATTCAAAGCTACAGTCGACACCATTTAACTGATCTCCATTAAAGTTGGCAATTACATGTAGTTTTTCATGGAAAATGTTTCTGACAAAAAAATTTAAATAAATAAATAAAAAACCACCCCTCTCCCCTTTACACCACTTAATTTTATAGAAACCTACGTTTCTTACCTGATTTTTATTGAACTTTGCCCATGTATACTTTAAAACAAAGAGAAAAATCCTGTCAACATTTGGTCTGCCAAAGCTCAACCTCCTCCCTCCTTCCACCCCTTTAATTATTGTCAATGTTCTTCATAAAAAAAGGTACACTCGACACCATTTGACCGATTATCATCAAAGTTGGCATATACATATAATTTTTCATAGAGAATCTGACCAAAAAATATATAAGTAAAAAACCACCCCTCTCCCCTTTACACCCCTTAATTTTTATACAAACCCACATTTTTATCCGATTTCGATTAAACTTTGGACATGTATAGTCAAAAATAAAAATACTGTCACCTTTTGGTTTGAAAAAAAACTGAAACCCTATCCCCCTATCCACCCCCTAAATCTTTACCAATGTTCTTTATACAAAGCTATTGTCGACACCGTTTAACTGGTCTCCATTAAAGTTGGCATATACATGTAATTTTTTTTGTAGAAGGTTTCTGACCAAAAAAATTTAAATAAATAAATATAAAAACAACCCCATGTCTTCCTTTACACCCCTTAATTTTATAGAAATCCACGTTTCTTACCTGATTTTTATTGAACTTTGCCCATGTATACTTTTAAACAAAAAGAAAAATCCTGTCAACATTTGGTTTGCCAAAGCTCAACACCTTTCCCTTCTTCAACCCCATTAACTTTTGTCAATGTTCTTTATTAAAAGCTACAGTCGCGTTCGTTTGACCGATTACCATAAAAGTTGGTGCATATATGTATTTTTTCACGAAGAAGGTGTATTACCAAAAGATCTAAAAACCACCCCATCTCCCCATTAAACCGCTTAATTTTTATACACAACCACAATATTTATCCAGTTTAGACAGAACTTTGCAAATTTTTACTCTAAAACAAAGAGAAAAATAATTCCAACTCCTCGTTTGCAAAAACTGAACCCCTCTCCCCGTTTCCACCCCCTTGATTTTTGTCAATTGCTTTTTAGAAAGCTACAGTCGACACCATTTAACCTATCTTTATGAAAGTTGGCACATATATATGTAATTTTTATGGATAAGATTTCTGATCAAAAAATAAAAAAAACTACCCTAGCTCCCCTTCCCTTAATATTTGTACCAAACCCACAATTTAATCCGTTTCGGTGGAACTTCGTATGCATATACATTAAACCAAATAGAAAAAGAAAAATACTGTCCACATAACTTTCACAAAAACGCAAACCCTATCTCCCTTTCTACCCCTTTAATTACTGTCAATGTTCTTTATACAAAGCTACTGTTTCTTTCTGATTTTGAAGGAAGTATGCACATGTATACTGCAAAACAAACAGAAAAATACTGTCTACATTTGGTTTAGAGAGTCAAAACTCCGCTCCTTCCTTTCCATCCTTTAATCTACAGTTTCTATCCGATTCTGAAGGAAATTTGCACTCGTATACTTTAAAACATACAGAACAATAGTGTTTAAATTAGGTTGCAGAAGCCCAACCCCTCTTCCCTTCTACCCCCACCCCTCCTAATTTCTAATGTTCTTTATAGATACCTACTTTTATCATATTTCCATGGAACACTGCAAATGTATACTTAAAAACAAAGAGAAAAATACTGTCCATGCTAGCTTTACAAAAACCAAACTACTCTTCGTCTCCACACCCCTTAATTGTTTTTTATACATACCTACAGTTTTAGCTGATATCAATGGAAATTTACACACGTATACTTTAAATCAATCAGAAAAAGGAGTCTACATTTGGTATACAAAAGCCCAATCCCTTTTCCCCTTTACCCTCACCCCTTTTAATTTCCAATGTTCTTTACAAAATCCACAGTTTTAAATCCCGTCAAAATCAATTAAGATATTTTTAAGCCATTGCATAATATTTATAAAATAAATGTGTCATAATGTCTCAATGTGTACTTCAGATTTCAACTTGGATCCCAAGCTTTCACGTTGTGAAAACCAATTAAAAATCTATATTTTCTGTGTGACGCCGGAGCAAACAGATATATTCCAGAGACAGATTTGTGTATGTGGTATGTATTAATGCCCAGATGTTACTTGTTTTGGTTATCGACCAGCAGCTTTAACAGATGTTATGATATGATCGAAACATAGCCTGGACCAAAATGTAAACTGACATTCCTTAACACAACACCCAATTCACCCCATTCTGGAAGTTGTTGTGGTATATAAAGACAAAATTCTTCTTTGAAAGCAAGTGCTTTAATCCCTGAGCTACCAGGAAGTTCGCAAAATGGGAACTGCTACGGTATATTTAAAATAAAAAAAATATAATACCACTAAAAATTTAAAAATAAAATAATTGTTTAAAAAAACATAAAAACCGCCTTCAACAAAGCACTAAAAATTTTAAAATAACTTTATACCTTGCTTAGGAGAAAGTAAATCTAAATAGACAATATTTTACATTACTGTAATTGAAATTTTTACATTAATTAGTTATTTTTGGAGTCGGTGCCAGCGAAAGCAAGAAAAACAAAAAGATAAAAATAAAAAATCATGTTACTGCTTATCTACAATTAATGCTAGAAACATGTTTCAACAAAACTGAAACATACAGATGATACGCCGATATTATACTAACTGTAATTTGTTTACTGCATGATGCAGTGTAGTGCCAGAGATATACCTGGATGACCAATAAGGCCAAGCCACAGATTAAAATACTGTTAATTTGTTTCCCTAAGCTGTCTTCCGCAATAACACTATCTGCCTCACGACATGCTGTAAAATATTGGGAATTTTTGTTCGTACTCGCCGTTTCACCTCTAACACCAAAAGAAGTTCAGTAATTCGATCTTCGCGACGTGACAGCTGGCACCGACTCCAAAAATAACTAATTAATGTAAAAATTTCAATGACAGTAACGTAAAATATTGTCCATTTAGATTTACTTTCTCCTAAGCAAGGTACAAAGTTATTTTAAATTTTTTAGTGCTTTTTTGAAGGTGGTTTTTATTTTTTTTAAAACAATTATTTTATTCCTGATATTAGCATGTAACTTGCCTCACTTTGTCATTAAGAGCAATTAAGTCTTTTTTTTATCGAATTAGTTCAACACTATTGGCTCAAGAAATGTGAACATAAAATTGGGTACATATTTTCTTCTCTCGTTGTCTTCGCTTAAATCCATTTCTATTATGGTAATTAAATTAGGTTATTGTACGAGACCAATAAACTTTACACATTGTTAAGCGTCTTCTGTTATTATCATTAATCAAGTAGGTTTGTACTCATCGTGTACATGAGGAACGACAAATGTATTTGTCTGAAATGTATAGAATATGGTGGTAAACAATTTTTAACTTTCTTCATGGAACTGTTTGTAGTCCCTGTTAACTATGTTGAACGCACAAAGCTGCAACAACATTTTAAACTACTTTTTAATTTTGTGTAATAGATTTTATTTTGTAAATGTGAAATTGGATATGTCTATACGGATTATTTTGATTTCATTTCATAGGTTCTTCATTACACTGGGTATGTAACTGTACTGTTAAAAAAATTGTAACCAAATGGATTGTTATGTAATAACTTCTCTACTTGCATACTGCTTTCCTGGTTAGATAATTTTGGATATTACTAAGGGTTCTTAATCCTTTGTTTTGGATCGAGTAATTTTATTAATAACATCTTTGAAACAAATGTGTGTTTTTGAGTATAGTATTTATTCTGTTCAGTAAGAGGTTTCTGTTAGCTGCTGTTTTATAGGTGCCATATCGTAATAGTGAAATATTTGTGGCTTACTACATACTCTTATTTGAATATTATTGTCATTTTTTGTCTCTAATGCTATAGTAATCACCTTTTTAGTGAATTGTAGTATGCGCTACACTGGTTTCCTTACTATCGTCAACTCGTCTAGTTTTGGATAGTTAGTTTTTGTTGTTTATTCTTTGCTATCAGTTTAGGTTTGCCTTCTAAATTCGTAATCATCATTTTAGTCCCATAATATTTCTAGTCACAAATGTAAAAAAAGTCTACTTAAAAAAAAAATAGTATATATGTCTATAAAACAAAAACTGGATGTTTTAGTTCCAGGCAAACTAAAAAACTACTGCGCAGAATTTGATGGGGTTTTCACCGGTTTAAAGATTAGAATGTCAACTAAATTGTTTGGTATGTCTCATGCTTCAACGTAACGTAACGCCGTAGCAATAGCCGGGAAAATCTGAACATATTGCATGAAACACCAAAGATGAAATACCAGCAAGAGGCATACGTCATACTTCGTAAAAAAATAATGCCATACTATCGCATGTAATGTTTCCTTCCTTGAATTTGGGTTTTTAATCTTTAAAACCCATAGATGACCGTACGAAATGCGAAGAGGAAACTACGTAAAATGGAAAACATATAAATTAATTTTATTAATACAGTAAAAAAAACCTTTCGATATCTTCTTTGCTTCTTGAAGATACGGTCTAAGGCCGCACAGCTACAATCTCTGATGTTTGGAAGTGAAATTATATCCGCTTTTGATAGTAAGTAATGCATATTTGATCGGTTAGAACGTGAAAGTGATCTATTTAAAATATTTAGAGTAGAACCTTCCGAGAACTTCGTTGCTTCTTGAAACTACGATCTCAGGCCGAACAGCTATATTCTCTGATGTTTGGAAGTGAAATGAAATTCGCTGTTAGTAGTAAGTAATGTATATTTGATTGGTTAGAACATGAAAGTGTACTTTTTAAAACCTTTAATTTTGGAATTTCCGGTATTTTTATAATTTATTGTTCAACGATCCCTTCTTTACCACATTTTCTGAAAACATTCATTGTTTCTATTGCTGCACGATTCGCTGTGGTTATTTTGATGAAACTTGGTGCACATGTTACTAACAGTATTGCTAAAAATATTGCAGGAATAAATCAACCCCATCCCCCTTCCTTTTATCCTACTCTGGGGGTTGCCTTTAAATACTTATAGAAAATGGAGTGACTGACATGAAATGTAATTCACAATTGTAGAAATCTGATCTCTGTCATGACTTCAATATTTACTGTGTGGATAAATCAACCCACATCACATCGGGCAACTCCGGGAACTCTGCTAGTTTGCTATAAATGCTGAGTTGTTTTCGTAATTTCTTACTTGGTAGCTTTCGTTACAAATCACTTTATATTTTCTCTTGGCCAACAGTTTTGATTAATATTACATATGCATCTGGATCAGAATATTACTTCAAAGAGGAGATTTTTTTTTTAAATTTGGATAGTCCGATATCTGAAATGTTGATCGGATCACAGAATCTAATGCTAGCAACTTTTATTGTAAATGAGTTGATTTATTTTATCTATCAGTAAGCGGTCTATTTTATTTACGTTGGTGGTACTCATCGAATTACACCTGGGTATCGCTGGAGGACGTGTTTGTGTTTTACATTTTCAGTATCATATTTGACGAATGTGGGGTAGTGTACATTTTACGTTTAAGTGAATTTTGCATTTGAGGCGTCTATCCTTAATTCATACATTTTGTGATATTAAGTTTGGTTAATGGAGTTTTATTATACCTCTTATAGACAGGTTTTTTAAACTTTTCTTGAATAGTGTAGCAAACATCTGTTCAAATGAAACGAAAATGTCTCCATAGGCAATGCATCAAACCAAAAGTTTTATATGTGTGTGTGTGTGTGTGTGTGTGTGTGTGAAGAGACTATTTCATCCACGAGCTACTCTGTTTGTGAGATACCTCTAGCTTCCTACATGAGATATAATTTTACTTTATTGCACTTCTATCTTCTACAGACAAATTCATTAACATTTATCCGTACATTTTATATAAAGTTAGTTACTACTACGTTAGAGAACATTATGAACAAGAATGAATATAATCAATTTCAGTACGTTCGAAAACTTAAATACCAGCTTTAATTAATTGATGCTCTAGAGCACGTTATACGCGGTGTAAGAGCTAATGCCACAGGACATTATTTAATTAGAATATTAATTAAACCCTTTAAAGAAGAAATTATTTCCTGGTAATTATATCCTGGTCGTGTAATTATTGCAAGCTAACAGCATACATTAATAAACAGCAATTTGAGTTGTTACAGTAACTCTTGTAGAAAAATTGTGTACTTCTGGAATGAACTGGTATGTTCGACGCGTATTATGCATCAATATTTATTTCTCGTATAGCTGGTTAAAGATTAAATAGGTGAGTTCATTCTCGAGAACTTCCATAAAAGTAACTAACTGTCTAACTTTTTAGTGAGTAGTTTTAGTCTATACTTTTTTTGTGTTTGATGGCTGTAGCGAATGTAGAAATTTCCGTGGATGTCTATTCATACGAGGTTGGCCTTTTAGGTTTTTACAAAAAGAATGAAAGCAAATGAAAGTAAATTTTAAGATTTGTAGCCTTTTACATGCATTCGAACAAATTCTTGAATCATTCCATTCTAACATGATTTTGGAAGGATTCAACAACTTCTTGAGGTGATGAAAATCACTGTGTATATACTTTTTGTCTGACATTTGAGAACAAAAAGAAGTCTTTAGGCAATGAATCGAGTGAGTACGGGAAATGAGACATTAATTCGATGTTTTTCTCCGTGAAATAATGAATTGTTTGACGTGCCGTGTCATGTTGAGTAATGAGGCGATGTATTTGTTTTTTTTTCTGATTACATCCATGACTTATGGCAAACAAATTGTTGTGTACCCTTCAGCATTAACTGGTCTTCAGTGACCTAAAGCAATGGTCGAGACTCTTGTGAGCGGTATAACCAAAGAAACAGGCGAACATTTGCTTGGGACTGCTTCGCGAACGAACAATTTTTGTTGGATTCGGTTCATCTTGGAACACTCAGACAACTCCGTCTCCTTTTACAATGTTGTAAACGGATTTTGCATTTCCTCAGTCGAATTTTTTTTAGCATTTCCTGACACCAATTGACAGGAGCCGGTTTTTGAGCTCCTGTCAAATTATGTGGAATCCATCGGGAGCAGATCTTCGTTACAGCTTCATGTTCATGTAAAAATAAATGTACTACAGTCTTCGATATGCCTAAGGATGCCTCTGTCCTACAGTAAGTCACATCGATGATTTTTAGAACAACAATCGATTTTGCTCGACCTTCACGAAATTCATCGCTGACGAAAGCATGACACGACGAAATTCCGCAAACCAATTGTTAACAGTCTTTTCTGATGGTGCTTGATTACCAAAAGTTGATCAAATTCATTCGAGGTTTCGTTGAGTTAGGCCTCTACTAAAATCGTAAAAAAAACCCAGCGAAAACCTTCAAGTCCAATTTCCATTTTTTTACATCACTTTCCTTTTTAAGCGATCTCTGTAAACAAACTACTCCGCCAATTTCTGAGCTACCACTGTTTTAACAATAACGAAGGACAAATTTTACAACAATTTAAATGTACCATCTCAATAGCGCCATTTGTGGTGGTTTGTAAAAAAAATAATAAGAACCTTCTGTGGGGCGTATCAGTTTGTTGTGCATCGTTATTATATTATTTTCTTGGTTTTTTTTTCGTTATAGGTTTTAAGTGATTGAGAGGTCAAATAGAGAAAATGCAGTTTCGAAAAACCTTAAATTATGGAGTCATGACTTAAGCTGATTTTAAAAAGTTTACGCGTATTTATGATTGATGTCACTTTAATTAGGAGACTTCCAAAGTCAATAAACAATTTTGAAAAATGATAATTTGAAACAGTGCTAAATTACAAGTGGTATCCATGTATAAGGGAACGACGAATTAATCAATTTATAGCTCACATTTTCTATAGAAGAAATGTATTCCTTGGAAATGAAGGTAGGAAGATGATTTTCTAACATATCAACATGACGTTTCCGATCTTTCAGCTCGTAATTTCATCAAGATGGCGTGTCTTCCCTTAGCCTTAAGAAAGTGACATACTGCAAGAAAATAATCGTGATTCAAACGTCCTAAAGGTGTTGGAATTATAAGGCGTATGTAGGTCCCGTTGTGTATGAATCAGTTGTTGACTAAACCTGGTTTTACGTGAGGCAATCAAATATTAGGTTGCACTTAGTCTCAATATTTTTTATGGAAATATTTTGTGAAGGATTTGGTGGGATCCGTTTGTATTACGCTTCTATTAAGGTACGTGATGACTTATTTCTTTCTCCAGAACACAATATTACAAGCAAATACATAACTAGTTCAAATATTGACATCCTAAAGCACTCACTACAATTTTTTTTCATACCTTGCGTAGACCATTTGGGCATGGATATATTTTTTCGAAAGAATGGGTTTTTGTATCTGATCCTCGTTAGCCAACACATATACATGACAGCGGAGCGTTTCATATAATTTCGAATTTAATCTTTCTATCCGTAATTTCGGAACATTGGGAAGACCGCGTTCCATATTGTGCTATGGAAATGTAATTATAAACACATCACATTCGGCGTACAGCTGCGCGGCTTATCTATTTGCGCACGGTCATCGCAGGCTGTTTTTTTTTCTGCGATTCCAATCGTTACTCCATTTATCAAATGGAAATTTAAATGTTAATCACAATGGGTGCGGAGCAATCGTACGTGAGTGCGATGGCTAGTCGCTATGCCCGCTGTCCATTTCGAGATACGCGAGCCTCGCTTTAATTCCGCAAGCGTCCCTCCTCTGTTAAACTCAATTTAATGATGGGCTGCTCCCACGACATGGAGCGCAGAGCGCCTATGTTGATATTGTTTTCGTTCTAAGTAGAGCCATTCAGATTCCCATGTGGCTCTTCAAGGAGGTGGGAATCCTTTCGTTTTTAGAGTTTGAAGTTCTGTCTACAGCAAAGATGAGAAATGTGATCGTATACTAAGACACGGAGGTGTGCCTAGATTTCAAACAGGAAATTCTTTGTTATACACTGCGTTATTATATTTTTGAAACGAGTAATTTTTAAACAAAACTTAGAGGTCTTTCAAGACTTCAGTTAAATCGTCGTACACAGATTGTTAGCTTACTTTTAATTTCGTTTTTGTCGTATGAACATGCGGTTTAATAACGAGTATCCGCTTTTTATTATTATTTCGTTAGGATCACATATGTTCTAGATATTATATTTTTAATGCAGCTTTGGTATTGGCAGTTTTTTACTTGAATGGATTTATGTATAAGATTTTTTTCTGGACCACAGCTACTGCCATGTATTGTTATACTGCTATAGTATTCAGATGTGTTAGTTGCTCATAATATTTCAAATGGAGAGGCAAGTATATTAATTCGGTACAGTTTGTTTTTGTAACCACAATATCCTAAACGTATTCACATTGTAGATTTGCCTTATCTTCTGTGCACTCTGCATTATTCAGAAGAAAATTTTGTAGCAATCGAGTACGAACTGAGTATTCCTTTTTCCAATATTACACCTATTACCTCCCTGCTTCGCATTCAGTATTTAGAAGACACGAAATTATCCAAATAGCTCCACACTACATACCTTATGTGTTCAATTGTTGGAATTAAGTTTCCTGATACGAGATATCAAATGTTTTAATCTTTGCTTTTATCAGAAAACCACCGTTTCTCAAAAATTATAATTTTCATTTCAGCACCCACGCGCTGTTGTATACTTTTATTAATATTGCCTGTAATCACCAAAATATTATCTCTTTCATCATGACCCTGGTGATGATTTGACCATAAATCGTTTCACATGACACCGACAGAAACAATCTAGGATAGGTTTAAAGTTCTCTTTGAATTGTTTGCTAATTTTGTATTCAGATTCCTGCAGTGTCTCCAAAATAAACGGATTGTCTTCCACGATGGCAACCACTCCATTACTCCCTTTACAACGCTCGTCTTATGGGAAGTATTGGAGTTCAGGTGACCGTGAGGTGAAGGAGAGTATATGCATTTTCAAATTATTAGATGCTTTTAATTTCAAATGTCAAAATTCATCCTTTTAAAAATTATTAATACTACGCCCTGTTTCCAAAAAATATTCATATTATATATAAATATTTTTTTGTACCGATTCGTTCTGAGACCTGTTATACTACATTCTTATTTAAAGAAAGCTTGCATATTGTAATATTTTTTTTAACAATTTCTCTCTAGATTAGATTTTATATGTATAGGGATGTTCACTTCAAAACACTACTTCTATTTTTTCAATTAATTAGTAAAAAACACTGTTAACAGGCAATCTCCCTCACGAAACTAGTGCAATAGTCGAGAATTTCTACTTCACCGTTTGTGTTTTATGGGAAGCTATATATGCTATTCTTAGGTACCGAAAATAAATGTGACTTCGTACACCAATAAGTAATGGTATACGTGTAAGATTTAAAACAATGTGACGATACTAGCAGAAAGTCTGGTTACTTTATCTTCATTTCGTTTCTTTTCCTGAATCCTGTTATTTACGTGATCTATGACACAATCAGACGACTGAATTGTTATTCTATACCCAATATTGTGACGTTTGATGATATCTTCATGATTCATTTTGAATGGACTACATTCAGTTAAACCAATGTATCGTCTGAAATAATTTTTTTTTTTTTGTGAAATTTAGAATCTATACTGGGTGAAATCTATGCTTCTTGGTAATGAAACAACGAGTGTTACAGTGTCGTTCCAAACTCTGTGAAGGGACGAGGGCAGTGTTCACTGTTTTATTCACAACACGTCTTACAAAAGGACGGATTTAGCTTGTTCGGACGAAGTTCTTTGCATGGACTTTATTTCTGCAACGGACTGGGCGAGGCATTGCACGAACTTTGATGAAAACTCTGTTGGCGTCCTTCTGTAAACATGAAATAAAACCCGGAGCACGTAATTTTGACGTTCCGGCAAAGGCTGCGTTGTTTACGCAAGTAGTTACATCCGGGAAGAGCGAAAAAAAAGAGATGACAAAAAAAACTCGCCAACCGTCCGGGCAAGGTGGATTGTGTTTGGGAGGTTTTTATCGTGGCATGTGGAAATGTGGTGGCACTCAAACAGTGTCCAAGAAGTGGAGTGACTACATCCAGAGACACAGCATTCACTGGTACTCACAAGCTCGTGGTTGTTTCCATAAGCTATAATTACTACAGTTTAAATCAGTAACATTTGTATTGTAGTGCAGGTTAGAAGTCCATTCAATTAATTTTTAAGCGACGTCAGATTTTAGCCCTTGCTGCAATAAACGAAATTTCTTTGGACATTCATGCTAAAGAAAACTTTGAAGTACCACAACTGTGCGAAAGAACTGTTTTCTAATCCTATAGTCTAAAAATGGAACATAAGTTTCAGATGTACTGGAAAGTACATCAAGAAATAATAGCGCTTTGGACGCTCGAAAATAATTGTCATGAGTATTTTTATTTTATTTTACAATTACGTAAGAGGCAGGAAATATGGCTTTGTTGGTTTGGTGAAGAGGGTGGTAAAACAGCGGAACAACAGTGTGGAAATTGTTTTTTTCGCGTGACGTTTTAATAATTACAGTTTAAGCTGAGCGGTCATTTTGTATTAAGGAGAGAAACACATAGTGTTGAGTATATCGTCTTGGGCTTGGGCAAATCGATTAACATTTGGGATATCTAAGCCAGATTTTCTCTAATTTCATGAAATTATTTCACTCGAATCTAAAGATGATACTTTAATTTCTTTGATACAGTTCTATAAAAATATTCCACAGGTCTTGACGTATCTATAATCGAGAAGGTGTATCACATCAAAATAATGAGAAGAAATACATGGAGTGAGACCTAATTTCCCTCAACGAAACTTGTCATTTGTAAATTGTACAAATAGTGGACTATGTAGGTCGAAATGAATTGCAACATCACTGTTGCATTAATACCTCGATTTTTTCTTAATTCTTATGGAATTATCCATTCATGAAATTATTAAATCATTTCTAACTTGATCCTAATTTCGAAACTATATCGGCATCTGACACGGTTGTTCAGCCAGATAATTGATTCCATGTGGCCCATGCAGCTAGATATTCAGCCAGATAAAACTGCAGTTGTTCACAATTGCAATATTTTTTCTCTTCTTACGACTGGCATGAACTAAGGAGGTAGACATATAGTGCGAATCAGTACAAGATAATAGAACCATATGTATTAGATCTGGAGTGTTTAATCTAAGAGTGAAAAGTTTGTGTTTCAATATGTCTGTGAAACTTGTAATCTGTGTTCTGTATGATGTTTGTGTTTCTGATTGTAAAATGTGTAGTTTACGAAATGGGAGTTGTGGACCATCCAAGTTGATTGAGGGAAACCATCTACATACTACAATCAGGATGGCTGATAAGTGGGCTACAGTACTCGAGCCTTGTCTATCTGTACCTCCTCGATCGAATATAACGGCGCCTCAACGCACGAAGCCACACTGGCAGGTAAGTGATAATATGCAGGCTTATTTTCCTTATGGCTTTAAGCCTCTTGAGGTCATTAGAGACGGGAAATGAATGGGAACTAGAAACTGGAAGGAATTTGGCCATGGCCGTTTGAAGAAAGCATCCCGGCAGTCGCCTGGAGTGATTTTGTGAAAGCATGAAAAACCCAAATCTGAATTCCTGGACGGGGTTTCGATCCTTCGTCCTTCCGAATGCGTGGCCAGAACGCCAACCACTCAGGAACCACGCACGGTAAATAACCGGAGCTGTTTTGGATGTGCGCTACAGCTTTCTAGCATTTCTCGAAGTTAAGTATATGTTAATTAGAGTAGTAGACGTAAATACATCATTTGCACTTACAGAATTAAAGTTGCATTAAACACATAAATTTTTTCTACGATGGTAGATATTTAATTATTACACAGTCACAAAAATAAATATTTTGTTGTCCAACAGAAATTTCCATCACAAAATACGTTCTTTCGCGAAATTCAATGTGAGTAGTGTTTTTTCCGCCTATACAGACCGTGGTATTAAAGAACAGGATACAATTTCTGTTAACAAAATGAGTTTCTGTTTCGGTAAGATTTATATGTAGATGATATCATGAACAATTGCATTTATTAAATCATTTAGCTCATACAAAATTCTATCTTGATTATTTATCTCAATGACCTGTGAAAATTTTACGTGGCATGATTTCAGGGCAATGCAGTGCAACATTATTTTAAAAGTGACGACTGAACCATGTTACAATGGCACATTAATCACAAAGACGTACAGCACATCTGATATGTAATAAAAGCTGCTGAATTTAGATTTAAAAGTGAGGTGTTGCTCGTATCTAGAATTAAAAGATAATTCAGTTGTCTTTCCCCCAGTTGGGATCTTATTTTGTAAGCACAGTTCGCATTTCAAGGGCTAAAATCCACTTCTGAAATTCTTATTATATCGCTTCCGTTCGAAACAGTAAGGATGATCGCCAGATAAGTCAGTGGTGAGGATTCCGAGATGTTGCCGCGTTGGCTCTCTCGAGATGGACCACTGAAATAAACGACGCAGCGTCCAGTCAGCTGCTGACGTCACAGGCACAATAACTGGACGAGCAAACACCAGCGCCGGCCAATATGAACCACAGTGGCCCGTAAGCTCCTTAAGGTGCGGACGCCACATCTTGAAAGCGCCCCTCAGGCTAAAGCAAAACCTGACACTGCTAATGCAGACAACATTTAAATATCACGTTTCTAAAAATACGTCCATATTCTCCTACTGGGAAAAAAATGACAGAGGGTTCTCCACAATGAAACTACTTTCTCTCTTGTGACTTTATATCCCCAAAATAATAATAAGAAAAAATACAAAGTAATCTACATTCTTCTTCTCCTTCTTTAACACCTTTTTCCAAAATTATCGGTCGGCTGCCTTTCATGAGTTTCACTTATCATTGGCATAGTCAAATTTGGAGCTTTGGCTTTACGTCCGGCTGCCCTCGTTGACACCAATCATTTTATATCTACTGTTAGGTCATACTAACAAGCGGAGGTTAGCAACGACAAAATTCAGATTCGATTCTTAATTTGTGTTGAAAATGCTCGTGGCCAGATGTGTAATGCGGCAAAGCAGTAACATACGCTTCTTCCCCGTCGTCGCGAGAAAATCGGCATTGAAATATTCCGTTGCGTTCAAATGGTTCAAATGCCGTAATAAATAATTTTATCAACAGAAGGAAAAGAAATCCATTTATTATGGATCAAGGGCCATGCGTCCATCCAATACAACGAGACGGTCGACAAACTGGCAAAAGAAAGCACTCTGGAAGGACAGCAACAATACACACAACTCCCTCACACTGATTTCATAAAAACTATATAAAGAGAGGCCCTTGCAAAATGGGTAAACGCATGGACTTCATCACAAGTATACAAAGGGAAACACTACGCATCGATCCAACCCCATATTCCACACAAAGCATGGTTCGAAGAATCAAAACTCGCAAGAAAATACAAAACATGTATCATTCGCATAAGATTGGGACACGGATGTTATCCCAAACACCTCCATAGAATTGGCGCAGCAAACTCCCCATTCTGCCGGGTTGACAACGAAGAAATAGCAGACCTAAATCATATAATATTGGCATGCACCCTTTACCGAATTCCACAAAATAACCTATATAATAGACTGACCAAACTAAACATCCCACTGCCTACATCAATCATCTCCCTTATGAGAACGGAACGACAGGACGTGCATCAAGCGATAGTTCACTTCTTATGGGACGCAGATATCACTATATAACCCAGGCAATTAAAAATACCCAGTATAGCTAAAACGCCCTAAAAGCAGAACTACTTTAGGGATAAAAAGTTTTATGGTAAAATCCACAACCACCAAACATACAATACGGATTTCACCACATAGATGAGGTTTATTATCTTAAATTAAAATTCTTAAAATACCAGTTGTTATTATACCACCTGTTCCACTGGTATTAAAATGTATATTATGCCAAATAATACGTTAACATAACTAACAACTGACTCCACACCATCTGCAATATTGGTATTAGAAGAACTTGGACAGAGACAATATATCGAAAGTAGAGTTATTATACCACCTGCACTATCAGAATTATTACAATATTGTATAGAACCAGTATGCCGATTAATAACGTAACACAATCATCAAGAGTCATATCAACATCTATACTATTGTTACTAATAAAAATTACATAGAACTATTATGTCAAAATAATATTGTATAGAACTAATATGTCAAAATAATTTTGTAATACAAACATTGTATAGAACTATTATGCCAAAATAATATTGTAATACAACAATTGCAATCTGGCTGTATGGTCGTTAGACCAAAAGCCATATAAATAAATAATTAAAAAAAAAAAAAAATAATTTTAAACCGAGCGTATTTCAAAGCTGTAACGGACCCAGTTACTTTGTTGAGACATTGCAAGATAAATAATTTGTGAATTCCAAATCACCAGCGATTTATTCCCCTGGGTCATGAGCTAGATTGGAGGCACTACTCGGGCACAAAGCCGTACTCACAAGGCAACAGGAAGACAAGGACAGTTATCTGAATAACATTATAATCTGGCGATTCCAGAACAGTTGATATACATGTTTTTTTCCTAGTGGCTTAACGCCTCGTTTACATCATGGTCATTGAAGGAGGGAAAGGACTTGGGGCAAGGAAGGAATGATTCAGTCATGGCATTTTGAAGCAACCATCCCGATATTCGCCTGGAGTGATTTGGGTAAACCATGGAAAACCCAAATCTGGATGCCAGGACGGGTATTTTAATACGTACTCCCGAATGCGAGCCCCTAGCTTAGTCGCTTACCCATAGACTCCGTGGATTGTTTAGTGAGAAGTTTGATTGCTTGCCGCTGACATGATGTTATATAAATGGATTAAAATTGGATATGGCTGTCAACATCTATAAGGATGTCTGGATAGGATATGCAGCTGGGTAGGGAAACATGGTACGTAAAAAAGTAAGCTTGTTTGATACACTGACAGGAAATAAAGGTTGAATTTTGTTGTTAAAGATACAAAGTGTAAATATTTTTGCATTTAATTTAATAACAAAGCCAACTTGGTGGAACACTTAGGACATGTGGTATGGAGAAGTTTCCAATCACTGAATTCACTCATATAGGGTATCAGAGGAGTCAGCGAATTGGGATACAAAACGTTGGTCATACAGTTGCTTGAGTATCATGGGGTTGTTTGGAACATGAAGTGTTGGTAATAGATATAGAGAGCGGGGAGGATTACTAGATTTATTCATGGAAATTAATGCAGTATCTAGTGCAGTAAAGACGCTGGTTGGCAGTCAATGTTACTTCGGGCGTTCATCAAGGAAGTGTAATAGGTCCGCTTCTTTTCTTAATATTTATAAACGATCTAGGTGACAACGTCAAATGCTGGTTGCGACTGTTTGCCGACGATGCGGTTTTTTTTTTTTTTTTTTTTTTTTTGTTTTTTTTTTTTTTTTAAATATGGCCTTCGGTCATTTCGACCATTTATCCAGTTCCAATTTGTTTACGTTGCAACTGCTGTATCAGAATTTCACTATGATATTGTGGACACTACAGTGAGGGCAACACAAGGCGAACACAACACTTATTAAAACCACCCACGCCCGAGGCCGGACTCGAACCGGCGGCCCTTGCAATGCGAAGCCAGCGAGCGCGCTAGCCACTACACTGCCAAGACCGGCTAACGATCTATATCTATATCTATAGGGAATAAGGTGCTCCAACGATTGCTTAGAAATTCAGCGCGATTTGGATGATATTTTCGATTGGTGCCGTAAATGGCAGCTTACACTTAATTGCAAAAAGTGCAAGGCAATGCGGATAAGTAACAAGAAGAATCAGTTTGTTCACGAGTACAAAATAAACAATTCAGCTGTTGACACGGTTGATTCCGTGGAGTATCTGGGGGTGATAGTACAAAGCAACATGAAATGGGACATGCACATAACTTCCGTCGTAGGCAAGGCTAATTCTAAACTACGATTCATAGGTCGTATTTTGAGGAATTGTAATGCTCATACAAAGGAGATAGCGTATAAAACACTAGTGCGTCCACATCTGGATTACTGTTTTGGGGTTTGGGATCCGTATCGCAAAGTTCTGATTGACTCAGTGGAGAGGGTGCAGAGGAGAGCCGCTCGATTAGTGACTTGTTGTTACTGCCCTTATGAAAGCGTTACATAATTGATACATGGATTAGGCTGGGATAGTTTGGAAGACAGACGACGTAGCTTGCGTTCGAATTTATTGGAGAATATGCGAAAAAATTTAAATTGCGGGTGCAATGAAATACTTCTTCCGCCAACCTATTTAGGTCGCAATGACGGGAGGGATAAGAATAGAGAAATAAGATGCCGTACTGATGCTTTTATGTATTCCTTGTTTCCTCGCAGTATTCGGGATTGGAATACGCGGGTTTAGGATTGGTGCTTAGCACCCTCTGCCACCCACAATGTTTGTGATTTGCAGAGTATGGATGTAGATGTAGAACATCTACTATAATAACGTATTTTCAGACGCTTCCATACAGTTCAATCAAAACAATAACACTTCAGGTCGGCAGCTGACTCATAAGAGTTGTGAGATTGGTGTAGTTTGACGCTTGCACCTGTTATTCTCTCAGAGTTACCAAATAAGGCATTTTGTTTTTGTAGGCAGTAAACTTAAACTATATTTAATATAATGTTGTTGCAGGCTATATTCCCGCAGTTTCTTAGCTAATTAATAGATGAAAAGATAACGCAAATAGAACTGTTTTTCCCAGTTGTGTTATCGTTTCAACAAGTAATAAAGTTAGCAACTGCGGAAAAAATAGCCTGCAACAACATTGTATTGATTCAGTACTATCGGTCATTCCCAACAAGTCTATTCAGCATCTAATAAAAACAGTTCCATTGGCGTTATCTTTTCTAGTAGTACATTTAATACTTTAATGCTACTCGTGTATTCAACCAACCTGCGGAAGTTCTTTAAATTTGCATTTAGGAAGGAAAATATACAAATATTCCGTTTCAATACAGCTCTAAAATTAGCTTTTGATTAATATGAATACTAAATTCAAGTAGTTGTTAACTGCGCTGGAAGTTAATCCTTTACGGTGTAATTTCGATCCTAAAGGTATTTCAAAACCTGGAAACAAACTTAAGCATTGCCAGGGGTATTTGAATGTTGAATCCAGCGTATTGTCAAATGACTTTAGTTCGTAATTACATTCCAATAAGCAGAGTATTTGGTTGTAAATTAGTTAAAATGAGTGGGGCGCATCTCGCGAGTTGAAATTACTTTTCTCAGAGCTAATAGCAATTTTACCGACAGCGCAACTCGCTGTTCGATATTTGCTACTATTACATTGCCTTTTGCGAACCAGAAAGGCATACATCTGCGTGTTTCTCTCCGGGAAGCCTTAATGCATTCATGAATATGAGCTGCACAAACACGTACGCAATTCACCGCCTCCTCGCCTCCACTCTGCCAAATGCTTTGATACCAACTCGCACCGACAACGGGCTCCAGGTTCCGCGGCAAAATTCTGAATTCCAATTTGGATACATGGTTTCGAACTGACGCGTCCCACTTATAAATCCGCTTAAGGTTTCTTTCTCCCTCCAATTTCATCCCCCGCCCCTTCCCTGCGGCGTCGATTCTCCCCTCCCATCCCTCTCCGACCAAGTTGGAGTGGTAAACGCGTATGTTTTGCAGAGGAGTGTTCCAACGCAAATCTCTCCGTGATTGCAGGCGGATTCGGCTGAAAGTAATTGGCGTCAGTCACGTGGGTTGTGGGAGCGGGATTTAATTGGTCGACGCCCACGAGGAAAACAATCGCCTGCGACGGTCCCTCTCTTCCCTGCTTTCCCAGGGGACGCTGCCTTTACCGTCGACCACCGGAAAATGCACTCCCACTATCCCGCCCTTCCGTTTCCATTTCTCTTTGTTGCCGCTGCAGAGAAGATGCTGCCGTCCTGGGACAACCTGCTTCTCTTTGCCATTTGCGCTTTGGACGCGACTTTTTCTCCAGAGATTCAAATGGATGGCCGTTTTAGTGGTCGCTTGAGAGTAGAAAAGCTTCTACGTTTCCTTCGTTTTTTGACCTTTTCTCTTATCGTCACCAACCTGTTGATGGTTCTAAATGAAAACTCTTAGACTAGAAACTAACGTTCTCGGATCTAATTAGGAACAAACGCCGCAGATGAGCATCTTTTTACTGTATTCATTACTGTGATGTAACAAGGTGTGCTATATACGAAACACACGTGCTAAAAGGAAAATCTCAGAAACGAAGACAACTGATCTTTAATGTTATACCATAGCAGTGTTCTTGTTTTCCAGATATGGCGATCAGTATTTACGCTGTCTGACAGCTGATTTATAATGTGCCACATTGAGCTTTTTAGCTAAGCGGTAACGATTTGGCTTCGCATTTGGGAGGATACGGGCTCGAATCCCTGTCCGGTAGTCTAGATTTCGGTCTACCACGGTTTCCCGAAGTTAATCCAGACAAATAGTGTTATGGTTCCTTCAAAAAGGCCATTGACAAATTCGTCACCGTTCTTTGCTCCCTTTTATTTCCAGCCTCTAATGACCTGAACGTCGACCAGGAGTAAAGTCTTATCAAGAAAAACTAATGTACCAGTATTAAAAAGCAGGGACCCTATATCAGCTTCCGATAGCGACTGGTATTTATTACTGAGAGTTAACAAGCCCATTTCATATGGTAAATATCACTTCGTGTACACGAAGTTGGGTATCACTTTGTAATTCTATTTTAATGTTAAAATGTTAGTAGTGTTGGAAAGTAACCTGCGGAAACAAGTCTGACATACTGGTTTAGTGTACTTAGTTGCCTATACAACCATCCTTCGACCTGTAAGTTATCTTACTTTCTTAAGCTAAGCCGTAAAACGAGTTAACCAGCAACTGTTTCCTAATTAGATGTGAAGTAAAGACGTCACTTTATAAGATGCAACTGCGTTATTCTAAGAGAAAAAATACAGAAATAAAACCTGAATGGATGATAAATGCACGAAAATGAACAGCAATGCTAAATTTCTGTTTAAATACCCTGCAGCCTCTTGTACACCGAATGCAAAACAATAAAAAAAAGGTGCTGAATTTAGAGTAGGACAAACCAGTGTAACAGATTGTTGAAATTTACATTGAAATTTCAGTTTAAACACCAATAAACTTGGTAGAATTTTCTGACGTGCTGGGAAAAATGTTAAACTACTCTAACACTTAGTAACATCCAAGCAGTGTTGTTTCCGTGATGATTTTGAGTCAGGTAGAACTACCATCTCCCCCATTTTTGGGACTTCACGACGTTGAAGTTATTAGAGCCGGAACGGAAAGAAATTCGGCAATAAACTTTTAAAGAAATTACATTGGCATCCACCTGGCGTGATTTTGGAAAACCGAAACGTTGATGGCCAAACAGTGAACTAACCTTTGTGGTGTGACAGCGTCACCCACAATGAATATAATTAAATTATTATTAATTATATTCATAATTCTTTTTTTTCTTTTTTATTATATTCAAATTTATTAATTATTTAGTCTTGCAACGTGTAATTAATTGTAAATAATGAGGGTTATCTGGATAGGTTAAATGTATGTTTAAAACCAGGGCGGCCAAAGGTATATTTTATTGTAAATCAATTTTTCTGTAAACGCATGGCTCAGAAGGGCTGAATATCGAAGGCTAGAAACTGCCATTTCGGCGGTTGAGAGAGGAACAATGGAGCAGGCGAGGCGACTCGATGGCGCCGGGACAGCCCGGCTTGAGTCCCGTTCGAAATCGGGCGGTGACCTACCCCTACCCCGCTACTACCCCGAAGGCCACGTAGGAAACGCGCGAAGGAGACGGCGAATGTGACGCATGATATTAAACACGTGACGACGGAAATGTGTAGATAGCCAATCCTGAACATTTATTGGGGTCTACAATACTAATTCCGTGGAGTTCTTTTACATGTGGCGAGCAACTAGCCGAGGAAGAAGAAGGAGCCATTTTTAGACATCACTTCTGTCCAAGACGAGCTGATGAACGGACGTGACTTCTGTCCAAGACGAGCTGATGAACGGACGTGACTTGGGTCCAAGACGAGCTGGTGAATAGACGTGTCAGCCTGGCACGCTCTCTGATGATCATTGTGGTTGATCATTTCTTGCTTTGGAAAAGCGAGATGTCGAGTGGCATGCTTGCCATTATTTGGAAGTTATGCTAATAACGCGGTCGTAGCCGCTTATTTAGCTTCCATTGCTGCAGTGGCATTGTGTTTGTCGCTCACCATCACGGCGATGATTCTATGGTAATGTACCAGAAACGACGGTCACTATTCAGTGGATTTTAACAGACTTATGTGCCCTTAAGCGACGCCTGGGTTAAGACTCTGCTCCCGTCACTTAAATTCTGAGCTAGCTGAATTTATATTTCGATTCAATTTTTTCTTAAGCATCTTGCTGTTTGTTAATTCAATTTTGATGCTTTTCATTCACTTTATACGGCACCCCCTGGGATTTTCCTTTGTACAGTAAAATGTTAGCTTCAATTTGATGGCCTGTGTTGCCATGTTATTTCAATGTTAACTTTGCTGTTTTTATTGCTTGTTTGAGATATTTCATTCAGTTTTGTTTGCTTACTCCGGCGAATTGTAAACGTCGGGTATTGCTTGTTTTTGCTGATCTAATTGTGTTTAACGTAACGTTAATTACTACCCGACCTTGTAAGGCCATAAGACTCAATAAATGAGGTTTTATTTTGTGTCTGAAATTCATGGTTCTAGTTAGTAACCTATTAGATCCCCTTTTAACATCATTATTATATGTATTTTCCGTTTTCAGGAATTATTTCAGAATTAGTATTAATTCCCCCCTCCCTTTTTTGGCAACTCACGTTTTCTTAACGATAGCCAACAAATGGTCTCTTTACAATTGGCACCCAACGTTTCGGGCTTTTGCAAGTCGAAATTATTTTGAGAATTTCACAAGTCTAAAAAAAATCCATGGATGTGACCTGTGTTGATTCATTTTATTATTTTAGAATAAATTTTATGTTGAAATTTGTTTGCTTTGTTTGCCATGCTTGATTTGAATCTAAATGTGTGATTTATTTCAATCAGTTGTTCAAGTATATTTTCTTTCACTTGCATCAAGCATGGTTAGTTTAAAATTAAAGATAGAGTCAGTGCTTTTGAAATTTTAATGCATGGTAAAAGTTAAGATTTTTCTTTATGCTGATTTTGCTCATGTGTTGAGGTATTTGTGTCGCATGAAACATTGTTGTTTTTCCTTGTTGTTTAATTTTGGATGGGTTTTATTTCATGCTGAAGGGATTTATGCGCGAAATTTGTTTAATGCTGTACTTTTCGAGTTAAATCGTGCCGGTTGTATTTGTTTGTTGTCGATTGTTCAAATTGTTCGGAGTTGAGAGTTTGTATTTTACGATCAAAATCTATGAAGTTGAGATCGCGCACCATTAATAGGGCAGATCGATCAATTATTCATAACATTTCCGAGCAAACTAACGCGATGGATCAAGCACCGGAAGTACACGAAATGCCGTTGGCGGACGAAGAGTGCAATGATACTCCTAGTACGCGTAGCGTTCATTCAAATGCATCATTAGATGGGGAACAGTTAGGGATTTTTCCAACCCCAGACAATGAAACCGTTCAAAATCCACCCATGCGGGCAGAAGTTGAAACACGTGCGTCGCAAATAACGGTAGAATTGCCGCCGGCGACCGCACAACCCCAAGAACAGAACCTAATACTTAACATGCTGGCAGAATTCAGTAGACAAATAAATAATAAATTAGATGCACAAAGTCAAAGTTCTGTCCTCATTGAGGGAGGAGATAACTAAGCAAATGGCTTCGCAAAATCAGAAATTGATGCACAAAATCAAAATTTGAGTCGCAAAATGCTTTGTTGAAGGGCATGGACGGAAAATTGTCCGTTTTTCGCGAGGAAATGACCCGTGAAATGAGTGCATTCAAATCGGAGATGCGAGCGAATGTTTCAGTGTTGGAGAGACGCACAGATACGATTCAGGCAACATGCACTGCATTGCAGGAATCAAGCGCGGAAATCTCGAAGCGTTTGGACGCGACCGAAAAATCTGTCGAGCACGTGCGGCAAGAAAGCCACCAGGGTCTCGGTCAGATCTCGGAATTTGTCCACGAGATTAAGGATAATACTGAACGAAGCTTGCAGGCTGTAAATGCAAAGATGTCGGAGGTTGCAAGTTCGGTTGAACAAGTACAAACGGCACAACAGGATTTGCAAGCGTCACAGCAAACACTCGTGCAGAACACTAACTCAAAGCTGGCACAGTTGGAATCACGGGTGAAGGAAGTGAGTAATTCCAACGCTAGCGGGAGTATTGTTCACGCGAATTACGCACAGTACGCAGCAGCTAATATCGAGCTTAAGTTGCCACGTTTTGGGTCTGCGCAAAGACGTAAATCCTAGGATTTATCTTACGAAATGGAGCGGTATTTTGAAATCAAAGGAGTGCCTGATTCATGAAGCTTGTGTTGGTCGAGGAATCATTTTCAGAAACAGACAGACTCTGGCTGAAAATTGCGTCCGAAACTAACTTATCTTACGCCGAATTCAGAGATCCTGTTTCTTGAGACCTTCTGGTCGAAAAGATCCAGAACCAGGCGAAGATAAAGCTGTACCAAGGAAGGTACA
Source organism: Vandiemenella viatica (assembly GCA_031002005.1). Lineage (NCBI taxonomy): Eukaryota > Metazoa > Arthropoda > Insecta > Orthoptera > Morabidae > Vandiemenella > Vandiemenella viatica. Next base: position 184,426,264 of record JARYHS010012519.1, read on the forward strand.
TTCCCAAGTGGCATTATTCATGGAA
>JARYHS010012519.1:184427288-184452280 GCA_031002005.1 Vandiemenella viatica
GAACTACGTGTATGCAAGAAGCTTATCGGGGATGGAACTGTGCAACCACATTGCCACATCACAATCAAATGCACACGAGAGATTGCAGGATTTAATGGCCTCAGTGATGCTTTCAAGAGGCTGGATTTTAGAAATGCTGTACATGATGTCCGTCGCTTCAATTATATTTGCAAACTAAATTTGAGAAGTATTGTCAGACATTGTATTCAAGGAGAAAATGTTGTCATCCATTGTGTAGTTCAATAACTTCTCGGCAAATTAAAAATTGTGCTAAATTTATTAATCTGCCTCGAAGTGGGGGCAGGTGTAGCATATACGCTAAGACTAGATTCTAAGTGTTGACGTTAAGTGACAATTATCTTTGGTCAGCGGGCGCTGCCAAAGAATAAAATAATTAGTATGAGAGATGTAATCGCTGTGAGAAAAAAAGAGAGCAACGACTGGGTTAAAACTTGCGAGAGTTTTTGTATTTTGGATATATGAATTTGAATAATCATCTAATGTTGTTGGTGTTCCATATATATGTGTGGTTTTTCTTGGTTTAGCAAATATTATTTTCACTTAAAGGCTTACATTAATATGCAACAACTGCCGAATTAAATAAAAGGAATCATCGGCATTTTATAACCTGGCTTGCCTGGTAAGGTTGAAAAGAATATTATAGCCCGGTTATAAACTGCTACTGACTACTCGTAAGCAATAATTCCTTCTCGCTTTCGAGCGGGGGTCGGTCGCCGACCCAACTGGTCACTTCTTCCTAAACACAGCTGAAGGACTACAAAATTACAATATTTATTTTAAACCAACTAAACAAAATACCCCACACGTGGAACCTCAGCTACAAGACTATAGATTGTTTTTACAAAGATTTTATACACACTATACAAACTTGTACGTCACAACATACCTGCACCGGAAGTACACGAGGAACTTTCCCTGCGAACAGGCCTTTGGCGGTGCTAATCACGTACTGAAACCTCTGCAGCCACTGCAGTACTTCTCGAACATTCCTAGTGGCAGCACGTAATCGGATTTGGAGCCTCTCCATATTTGATGAGCTGGATGCTATCCTGAGTAAACAGCCGTCTTCCTTCGTTCCTTAACGACACAACTCGGTCGGCACCTAGTCAAGAGATGGTCGGCATTATTGATGAACCTTGCGGCGCTCTGTGTCTCAGTTTCATCGCACCGAGACGGCGAAAACGCGTCTACTAAGTGCCTCCACATGGCGTCTTGTCAACTTGCCACAAAGGAATTAATTAAATGGCACTGGGAATCTGGAAGTACAGACGCTGCGTAGGTGCCGGCTAGAGAAACAAAAACTAACATTCTGTGATTTTAGTGTATTCTGTGACGACATTGCTGGATTTGTCATATCTTTATATATAAAGATGAATGTATGTTTGTTTGTTTGTTGGTTTGTTTGTTCTTCATACAAATCCACAGTTTTCATCCGATCTCGATGAAACTTTGCCCACTTATCCTTTGAAACAAGGAGAAAATTACTGTATACATTTGGTTGAAAAATAATCTGTATAAATAACACATGTTGTCTCATGACTTCGAAATACGGCGATAGACAGACACGTTGGATGTGGACGTCTCCCGCCCGTGTTTTCGTGTAGTGAACTGGCAGCTCAGTGGCTAAAGAGCTTGCTTACGAACGTCGTGGTCTCCGGTTCAAATCGCCGTGGAGGCTAAGATTTTTAAAAATTGTTTTTCATCGTAAGAGTCAGGCCTGGACAGTAGGTTATTCGGATTGAATGTTAAACTGTAGATATTAGAAAGTTAGGGGTGCAATGAGAGGCAAATCGTAGGTAGTCTTGCAATTTTGTAGGTGTACACTTTTTTACGTTTTAATGATCCCTCAGGTGTTGTTCGCAGTCAGTGTGTGAGTGAGAACCACAGTAATATAAATACGGAAGTAAGTCTTTGTCTTTTTGTTACGTTTTGACGACTAAATGGCTATATCGTTGTGATGGGATTTTCTAAGGAAAACTGTATGAATGCCACAGGATATTTTTTCCAGTATGATTAACAGTTGTTGTCACGAAATTTTGAGATCTTATCGAATAGTGACAGAAATATGTTGGAAATTGATTCTCTTCAAGAGGAAGGTTCGACGGTAGAACGATATAGTGATAGCTTTCCTGTCATATTATGCTGACTCGATATTGTTTGGGACCAATCCTTCGTTACCAACAACTTTCTATATTTAATTCTGGCAAAAAAATTCTTAATCCACGCGTACGAAGTCGCGGGTACGAGGCTAGCATATTTATAAACTTCGCCCACATCACATCTTGCCATGGTAAAAAAGAATATATTATGAGGTGCTCACATAACTGCACCAGACATTATGGGTTTAGTATTCAGTAATTTTATTTTCCCGCAAGAGTGGCTCCTTAATGACCTCGTCACTTGTTTGCAGCTGAATTTAGTTTCTAATCTTTATATATGAGATGAATGTTTGTTTGTTTGTTCTTCATACAAATCCACAGTTTTCATCCGAGCTCGATAAAACTTTGCACACGTATCCTTTGAAACAAGGAGAAAAATACTGTCTACATTTGGTTGAAAAATTATATGTATAAATAACACATGTTGTCTCATAACTTCGAAATACGGTGATAGACAGACACGTTGGATATGGACGTCTCCGTACCGTGTTTCCGTGTAGCTCAGTGGTTAAAGGGCTTGCTTACGTACGTCGTGGTCTCTGGATCAAATCTCCGTGGAGGCTAAGATTTCTAAAAATTGTTTTTCATCGTAAGAGTCAGGCCTGGGCCGTAGGTTATTCGGACTGAATGTTAAACTGTAGATATTAGAAAGTTAGGGGTGCAATGCGAGGCAAATCGTAGGTAGTCTTGCAATGTTGTAGGTGCACACTTTTTTACGTTATAATGATCCCTCAGGTGTTGTTCGCAGTCTGTGTGTGAGTGTGAATAGTAATATTATTATAAATACGGAAGTAAGTTTCTGTCTTTTTGTTACGTTTTGACGACTAAATGACTATATCGTTGTGGTGGAATTTTATAAGGAAATCTGTATAAAGGGCACAGGATATTCTTTCCAGTATGGTTAACAGTTGTAGTCACGAAATTTTGAGACTTTATCGAATGGTGACAGAAATATGTTGGAAATTGATTCTCTTCAAGAGACAGGTTCGACGGTACAATGATATAGTGTTAGCTTTACTGTCATATTATTCCGATTCGATATAGTTTGGGACCAATCCTTCGTTACCAACAACTTTCTATATTTAATTATGGCAAAATAATTCTTAATCCACGCGTACGAAGTCGCGGGTACGAGCTAGTAATTTATATTGTCTTCGCGAGATACCCTCTATGCGTGTCAACTACCTAACATTCGAGAGGATGGCGGTCAAATCCCGTCCAGCCATTCTGACACCTGTTTTCCGTGGTTTTCCGCAATCGCCCCAGGCGAATGCCGGGATGGTTCCCTTTAGATGCCACGGCCAACTTCCTCTTTCCTCACCTTAATTCCTCTTTAGGTCATCGGCTGAATAGGGTCTTCGTAACCCTCCAGCAGCCCGCCTCCCAGGCTTTACCTAGGACGAATAAAAAAAATAGCATTCTATTCTCGGAGTTAGGAGAAAAGAAAATTCGTCCTCCTACCTAGCAGTCTTGAAGATGGCGGTCAAATCCCGGCCGACCAACCTGAGAGGTTTTCCGTGGTCTTCCGCAATCTCCCCAGGCGAAAGCCGTAATGGTCGCTTACAAAGGCCACGGACGCCTTCCATCCCCTTTCCTCTCCTTTAGCGCTTTAGGTTAAGTAGGTTGAAAATAGTCCACGAGATTCCCCAGCGGCTCACCTCCGCAACTTAAAAAAATAAAAAAATAAAAATCTATGAAGCCTAACTGTTCTGTTGACGAACATAGTATTATTTACTGCTCCCTCCACCACTCTCGCAGAGTCATTTCACATGCCGCATTTTTTGATTTAGACTCAAAGCTTTTTAAATGTAAAAACCCTATCCAAATCGCTTCAGTAGTTTTAAAGTGATTCTTGGACAAATAAAACTAACAGAAACGGCCTCTTACAGATTTTAATATGGAGTGATAATGTATTGTATGTATTAAGATTCTCAGCTACAGCGGTGTCTCGAACTGAGTAATTTGTTGATAGATTGTTAGAGTTTAAGCTGATACACTCTATCACTGACCGCTCTACCAACAGAGACATTAAGACAGTTGGGTTTAAGAATATCTGAAAACAGTGTATTCTTACTCGTAAAGTCTATTATAATTAACTCAGAGGAAAGTTCATAACTTTATATCAGCATTATATCTATGCTCATTTTGGGTGTTACAATAAGAGCGCAATATTTGAATGTTAAATGAAACTTTTTTTGGAAACACATTTTTGAGGTATTAATTGATTTACTGAATGATGTACACATTTGGAAATTATGCATACGGTAAATGGACGCAACTGCTTTGATAGCACATGCGTGGTTTTCTGGCATAATTGTCAATAACTGTTTTGTATAAATGTCGCGGTATTTCGCTGAAACAGCGTTCAATTTTAGCCTTTAATGCTTGGGTGCTTGTGAGCTGCATGGCATAAACCTGAAACAGCAGGTAACCTTACAAGAAGAAGTCAATAGGTGTTAAAACGAAAAATTGTGGTGGATATTTCTGGTAGCCAAAAAGAGAGATGACAAGAGCAGGAAAAGAATCGTGCAAAGTCTTCAATGTCGCACGGGTGGTGTGGCTAGTGGTGCATTCCTGCTGAAGCCTGTGTTGGCGGTGTTAAGCTGCCACGCTATTGCGGAGACAAGTCGAAGATCAGCGTGCGCTCTAGCAGGGAAAACACTGTAGCGAACCGAAAAATAATTGTCATAATACGGCACTAATTTGATGTGTGGATATTAGAAGGGACAGACACAGGAGTCGATAATCTAATTTTCTCGTGCGCAACGATTATATGTTGAGTCAGTGGAAGTATTTTTTTTTTTATTTATGTACAGGTGAAAGCCCAGTAACACTTGTACTTCTCATTAATAAGCCTGTGAGTATCCAGCAATCGCTTGTAGCAAAGGGACATTGCTCAAGACGCGCTGAATTACGATCAATCAGCCAACGTTAGGCGAATCACATGACATAGGTTTCAAAAGGCGAACGCAATGAAAGTAGGTAACAATCCGTACACGTAGAATGTGGTTTAAGATTTTTTAATTTAAAGTGTCTGCCTTATAACGTATCAAACGTACAGTTACTATAGAGTCTCCTTTCTGTTATAAAGTCCCAGAAGAGGGCGAGAAGGTACAAATGGAGTTGTCTTCCCCATTATGATTATTGGTGAATATGTTCAGTGTAGAAATGTGAAAATTATCGCACCATTAGTCTAACATCACATGCTTCAAAATTACTGACCAGAATAATATACAGAAGGATGGAAAGGGTAGTAGAAGAGATAGTAGGTGAAGATCAGTTTGCGTTTAGGAAAAATCGCGGTACAAGGGAAGCAATTCTGTCTTTAAGATTAATACTTGAAGGGCGGATCAAGAAAAACAAAGATACTTTTATGGCATTTGTTGATTTAGAAAAAAAGCTTTTGATAATGTTAGGTGGGACAAGATGTTCAAAATTTTAAAGAAGTCAGGTCTAAAGTATCGAGATAGAAGAATACTCTATAAACTATATAAGAATCAAGTGGCTGTAATAAAAGTAGAGAATCACGAGAGACATGCATCGGTTAAAAAGGGTGTGAGACAAGGTTGTAGTCTATCCCCGTTAATATTCAACTTGTATGTAGAAGAAGCAATGAAGAAAGTCAAAGAAAAATTTCCATGCGGCATAAGTTTTCAGGGAGAAAAGATCAGTATGCTACGATTTGCTGATGACATTGTCTTGTTAGCAGAGAGGGCTGAGGATATTGAGAAGTTATTGAATGGCATGAACAAAATACTGAAGGAAGGTTTTGGACTGAATATAAATCAAAGTAAGACAAAAGTGATGAAATGTAGCAGAAATGATACCAATAGATTAAATATAAAAATAGGATCGGATGCTATAGGAGAAGTGAGTGAGTTCTGTTACTTGGGAAGCAAAATTACAACCGATGGCCGAAGCAGGAATGATGTTAAAAGCAGAATAGCACTAGCAAAAAGAGCCTTCATGAAAAAGAGAAACCTTTTAGTTTCAAATATTGATCTAGGAATTAGAAAGAACTTTTTAAAACTCTATGTGTGGAGCACAGCACTTTACGGTAGTGAAACATGGACCTTAGGAATACCGGAAAGAAAGAAACTTGAAGCATTTGAAATGTGGTGCTACAGAAGAATGCTAAAAATTAGGTGGACAGACAAAGTAAGAAATGAACGAGTTTTGGAAATGATGTGTGAGAAAAGAAGTTTATGGAAGAAGCTTACAGGAAGAAGAGACAGGCTGGTAGGTCATATTTTGAGACATGCTGGATTGGTTAATTTGTTAGTGGGGGAACAGTCGAAGGTAAGAACTGTAGAGGTAGACAGAGATTAGAATATATGAAGCCGATAATTGAGGACGTGGGTTGTAGACGACAGCAAAAAAAAAAAAAAGTTTGTCGTTTGTATTATGGGCGAGAGACGGAATAAGGTAAAGCACGGGAAAGACTCATTGAGGCATACTCCCCCTAAGACACGGGGTTCCTCAGATTTTTACATCCCAGTCCAACGGAGGAATTATGATCGACACTGACGTACGCAAATCTGTCAAATCGTGAATAATAAGTTTCTTATAAACGTGTTGATGGTAAAATCCTTACTGTTGAAAAAATATTAAGTGGCATGATTTGTCACACAAAATAATGATTCAGCTCATTGCAAGGTAAACTGAAAGACCTTTCAGTGGAAACTTGTTTCACTCTTAGGACACTTCTTCTTAACTGATGCCTTCACAGTGATTCATTGGAGTATAGAAGGAGGGTGAAGATAGTCTTGGGACTGTACAAGGCGTATATTGGTGATGATACATGGAAAGATATTGGTGGGAGAATAAGGAGAGATGCGTGGAAGGGAAGAGATGACCATGACCACAAGCTGGTACTTAATTTGAGGCATAAGGGTGTGATAAGATTTTCTTTCGTAGGTAAGGGGGCCAGGGAATAGATTACCAACGGAAATGATGAGCAATTTATCAAAAACATTGAAAGAATTTAGAGTACATTTTACTAGAGAGCAAAAGTGGGTGGAAAAGGAAAGGGGAATAATGGTTGTGTAGGGAAAGTGCCACCGGAGCGTGCGCTCCATTACAATTAAATTAAATTAAATAACTACTACGTTGTAACGTCTTTGAATGAATCGTTAGACGCTGATCTTTATTCCAGGTTCTAATTGCATGTACTGTTTCAATTATGGTGTGGCACAGAGTTATTCTGGCTTTCGTATATATCCTGTACTTACGACAAATTCAGGGACTAGTTTTATTAAGATTATCAGAACTGAACTGCATTTTGTTCGTATGATGCTCCGAAATATTTCACGGTTAGTTCATAGTTTATCAGTAAATTTCATTTTAAAACTTTAAGTCACGAAGAAAGTAGTGTCTGCATAGACGGTGCGTTGTCAATTTCAAGCCGCATGGCTGATGGCAGGGAACAGCCGCCACCTGTGACCGCCCAGCTCTGTCGTCGATACACTCAGGGGTGGAGCCTGCGGCTGAACTTGACAGGCGAATGGCAGCAGATCGTATTTTTGACAAATGAATATTCCAGTTAGTCGGTGGAGACCACGCCGGTTTTGTTTTTGGAAGACGATACAACCCATATTTTTTAACAGCGTCTATTTAAATGAACCCATTCAAATGATAAAAGTGATAATGGTTGCGGAAGCTGTTGAGTAAATAGACTCTTCTTCTATATATCTAAGGTCACGGTACATTTGTGAAGTTCTGTGCCAAAATTGTTTGATGATGCATAGACTCAAAGCTACCACACATCGAAAAAACAATGCTCCTACTCATACTGTGTATCTGGGCAAAGGGGTTAGCTGAGATATAAAAGTGAATATCGGGGAAGTGAGGATATAGAATAACAAAACCTTAAACACTCCGCTGCTTAACTATGGTAGGGGACTATGAGACTCTTAATACGGTTATCAAATACCGTAGTTATAAGAAGTTGAAAGAAGAGAAGCTAGATTTGTTTGTTAAAGATTGTAATAATCCGTTTCGGAGTGACTCTACTTTAAAACTTGTTAGGCGTACTGTATTGCGTAAGCAATTAAAACTACTTGACTTTTACTCCATCAACATATTAATATTAAGCTTCACACATGACACGTCCCAAGGGTTACAAGAAATAAAAAAATGGGTTCACAATGAAACATGAATTTATTTACCAAACTAAATGACACAAATCTGAATAATTTTGCAGATGGTTAGCTCACTTGGTTCTTTCGAACAAGTCTCTAGCTTATCAGGGTAGCAGCTCAGGGGTATTTTCCGGACCCTGATATGTTTCAACCAGTCACACAGTTAAAGGCACATTACGTATCGGGCGGTAGTATCCCAGTCCGTATTATCACATCGACACACAGTCGAGAAGTGGCTCTTCTCCCCTCCAGCCTCGGGGCAGCATTCCATGGAATATGCGAGTGTCGTGTCACTATTGTTCATAGGCTGGCTGTGTCCCTGTTGTTACTGACGACAGCACTGCTGGTGACTTGACGAACGGGCTAGCGGCTGCAGCTCACCGAAAAACAGCCCTCCGTCTATCGTTGCACACCGCCCTCGGAATGCGACTTATAAGTTACAATAGATTGCGGTAGGTAACTGATAAGATAAAGAAGTTGGGTTGGAAGTCATTGTAACATATATCAGGCTAAGGAAGTTGTAATTGTGTATTAGGCTGATTGGATATTGGAGTAAAATTGAAGTAGTACTTGAATTAGAACTACATTTCAGGAATAAGGGAAAGGGAAAGTTTTGATCTGTATGTAAGAGACTCATGATCTTGAAAAAATTACGAGTATTAAGGTAGATGCTTATCAACTTAAATGAAAAAGTGGTTAAAATATAAACTGGATTATGTTAAGACATATCTGTGGATTAGTAATTCCTTTGAACTGAAATGACATATAGATCGTAGTTTGTCAGGTAACACGTTAGCCTTACATACCCTGAAATTATGGAGGCGAGGGATATGAGGGTTCCAATATGAAATATAATTTGATTTGAGATGATAAATGAAACAAAGATACAGTGCAGTAACAGTACCTGCTGCGAGTGAAGAGAACTAACCGAATCAGTGCTTCAGCAATGAGCAGATAGCGTTAACTTATGCCGATTATGTGCGAGGAAAAAGAGTATGAAAGGGTGGAAAAAAGAAATATTATTCAGTGTAATACGTCTCAAAAGTAAGTTACACTTAAGAAAAAAAAAAAAAAAATAACGCCCAGAATTTGTTTAAAAGGTTATATTTGTGAAACTACATATATTAGTTATTTTTCTACATAATCTCCTTGAATTTCAATACACTTTTGGTATCGTGGTAAAAGTTTTTTTTAATCCAGGGTCAAACCATTCTGCCGCCAAACTGGTTAGCCATGTCTGAACTTCTTCTTCGAGAGTTTCTTCGTTTGCGAAGCGTCTTCCCCCAAGGTGTTGTTTCAGCTGTGGAAACAGATGATAGTCGCTTGGAGCGAGATCAGGGGAGTATGGTGGGTGTCCGAAAACATCCCATCGAAACTCTTCAAGTTGGTCTTGAGTTTGACGAGCAGAGTGTGGACGAGCGTTGTCGTGGAACAAAAACACTGTTTTCATCAACTTTCCCCTCCTTCGGTTCTGGATCGCCCTCCTGAGTTTCTTTAACACCTCACAATAGCGTTCAGCTGTTATCGTTGTCCCACGTGGCAGGTAGCCGATCAGCAATACCCCCTTCGAATCCCAGAAGACCGTCGCCATAACCTTCCCAGCTGATTCCACAACTTTCGCCTTTTTTGGAGTTTGCTCGTCCTTCCCTTTCTACACCATGCTTTGTGTTTTGGTTTCAGGCGTCCAGTAATGGATCCAAGTTTCATCCCCGGTCACAATTCGGTCGAATAGGCCATCTCCTTCATCCTCAAAAAACTGCAGAAATTGAAGAGCAGCGTCAACTCTCTGCTCTTTGTGGTGGTCTGAAAGGAGCCGTGGAACCCACCTTGCACACACTTTGTACAGATGCAGATCATCAGAAATGATTCTGTGAAGCGATGCACGGCTAATTTCAACATTAGGCGGGAGTTGTGAATGAATGTCGTCGAGCGTAAGGCGACGATTGGCGTCGACGACTCTACGGACTTCTTCGACAATGTTCGGGGCCCGTGAAGTGGATGGGCGGCCGATTCGTTGTTCGTCGTGTGTTGTTGTCCTGCCTTCAATAAATGATTGGCGCCAACGAGAAACCATTGGCCTCGACATAACGTTTTCACCGTACACACTGCACAACTCACGGTGAATTTCAGTTGCATTTTTATTTTTGCCGTTAAAAAACGAATCACACTGCGTACTTCGCAATCGGCGGTAGGAGAAAGTGGTAGCTCCATAGTGGCTTGTTCGCAACTGACAAATGAGTCATGGTGGCCTCTTAGGAATTTTACAGTGCTGCCACCACACCCGGACGAAAGTTCCCTGCGAATCCCAGACGTCTCCTGTCAACTGCACGGATATAAAAAAAATAGTGTAATTTACTTTTGAGACAAGCCTCGTATAAGAAACGCAAAACAATCATAGTTTTGTGGAAGACTTAAATGACAATTTTCCGAGGTAATTTTGTTAGATATAAGCGTCTTTAAACGTAGTAGAGCTTCCGATTATGGCCGAGTACGTGTGCATAATAAATGGCGTACTGGTCTGACGAAACCATTAGCAAAATGAAGAATTTGATTCTCAATGAATAGTTCCAGTGAACTGGAAACGAGGGAGACATTATTAAGAACTATCAGTTTGTTAGTTTCTTGATTTATATAACATCTTGAATGTATAATAAATTATAACTTAAACCAGAATGATCTTCATGAAATAAATTTTACGTTTCTTAGTTAGTTGCTTTCCTCGCCTAATCCTAAAATTGTTGCGCTTGTTCTTTGGACTAAGCTAAAGCTTCAGAATTTTTCTGTAAGCTACTACAAATTTTTTTCATCAGATTGTTTTTGTTTGAATTATATACACCATTTATTACGTATTTAAGTATTTCGTAAAACGAACGCCTACTTTATTTGCTCTCAAGTGATTGATTTGTTGCAATCCTCCATCTCTTCCTATACGATAACCTTCTCATCTCAACACATCCCTTGCAACCTAAGAGATCAATTATCTGCTTTATGTAATCTCTGTGTCCCTCCACTAAAAAATTAACAAATCCAGCGTATCTTAAAATGTAACCCACCATTATATTACGTCTGTTTTAAAATTTATATTTTACAGTACTCAACCGTTAAACAATTCACTAGCATATTCAGTGTTTCTAATATGCTGAAACAGCCAAAAATTACTGTACAGCTTAGTTAGAGTATGTTTACGTATCAAAATATTGAAAATTAGTCTCTTTATAAACTGTAAAAATAAAATAAAAATATTTGTTAAATAAATAAATAAATTTCTATTTCTACCTTATGGCTTTACGCCTCGTCGATGTCGAGATCGTTACAGGCGGGAAAAGGCTGGTGACAAGGAACGTTAAGGAATTCGGCCATGAAATTTTTGAGGAAGCATCCCAGCATTCGCAAGGAGTGATTTAGGGGAAACCATGGAAAACGCAACTCTGGATGCGCGGACGGGGATTCGAAGCGGCGTCCTCCCCAATGCGAGTCTAGAGCGTTAACTGCTCACCCACCACAGTAATTTTTATTAATTTCGAATAACTACGGTAAATCTGCCATCACATTGCTGAAGCGATGATAGCTTCAGATATCTGCAACCAAGACACAGGAAGAAAATTCTCCAAACCAATGGAGGTTACAAATCCGATTTATCGTTGTTGCTAAATTAACATTTTACAGAGTATAAAGAAACACCTTATGTTAATTATAATTCGTTGTAAGAAAATTCTTCAATGCACTAACTTCATTGGTATAAAATAGCAGGGCCGGATTAAGACAGCGCGGGAACCGTAGCAAATGTGAAGAAGGAGCCATTGATCTTTGCCGTCCGGGGGAAAACTGTAGAGCTAAGAAAAAAAAAAGGTCGCCCATCTAGCATAGGTGCGGGGCCCTCCTAGGAGGAGCGAGGCCCGCTAGAAGGCGCGAGGCCCGTAGCATTTGCTACCTCCTGCTTCGTGGAAAATCCGGTATTGTAAAATAGTGTATAGCTGGACCAATGATTGTCATTGTCGGTTGTAATATCGCAGAGCAGACTCTTTGACTGTTTAGTAGTAGCAATTAGTTATTGTTTTGTAGTAAGAGTAAAATTATAGAAATGAATGGGAGCAGTATCTTTTGGTGGTTGTATTATGGTAGCAAGAAGACATGTTAATCTGGATATATTAGAAATGAGTGTAAAATAAATAAATTGTTTAAAAATGAAATGAGATAAAATAAATAAAAATAAGTACGTCTATTCAACGATTAAGTTGTAGGATTTCGAACCACGTAATTGGTTTTTTTTTGTACAAATGTGAAAGTAATCTTACAAGGGGAATTGGCAGAATGTAGCTAAATTATAACATTATCCGACATTAACGTTTACACGTGTGTTTCAAAAGAGCCCCGCTCCGCAGCCCTTCCAGAATCACTGGGGCCATTAGTAGTCTTCGCAGGGCGCGCAGCGAGTGGAAACACCTGCGGCTCTTGTTACTGCCTCCACCGGCACCTGCGCGGCTGGCTGCGCTGTGCGGAAATTACAGCCGCACAGTATTTCGCGTCAAAATAATTTAAACTCGTGAGGAACAACTATTTTTATATAAAAAAGCACTGAAATGTTAAAATGGAAGTGAAAAATGTTAAGGCAGAAAATAGGAAATTAAGCGGTACTTTATTCTCGGCCGGTTCGTGCTCGGGACTGCGGTGGTTCATGGTTGCGTCCACGCGCGCACCAGTTTCATGTTTCGCAGCAATTAGTCGACATTTGCGAGGCTCGTCTGCACTCTGAGTGACCTGTGCCGCAAATTCCTGCGCACTTTTCAAGGGAAAATAAGAAAACTCCTGTAATTAAGCGACAAAACAGTATCCTCATAATTGTGCTTTTATATACTTACACATATATATATTTGGTATGTCCTCCGGCGTCAGAGGCAAAACTTGTTCTCTAATCGTAGGATATGACCACTAATTTTATGCTACTTCAGATATCACTAGCTACATTACTCACAAGATATTTCTCTGGACTACGTTTGACACAGCGCTGTTGGAAAACAGTAAATACTATGTTCTTTGATATGCACAAAAAGCTAGGTTTTATTTAATTTAATTGCGATGGAGATCACGCTCCGGTGGCAATTTCCCTACATACCCATTTTCCCCCCTTTCCTGTATCCACCTACCTTTGACCTCTATAAATTTCTACTTTAAATAGTTTCATCGTTTTTGTTAAATTATTCATCAATTCTCTTGGTAGCTTACGAGATACTTTACCCTGTCACCTACGGTCAAAATCTTCCCACGTGCCTGAAACTGAGTGCCAGCTTGTGGTCATGGTCATCTCTTCCCAGCCATCCGTTACTTTTAATTCCTAAACTAATATCTTTCCACGCTTCATCACCAATATAAGCCTTGTACAATAGGCTCTCATGACTCTCTTTACCATTCCCCTGTCTTCCAATTAATGCCTTTCCAGCTCTTTTGTCATATCGGTTACTGATTATGTTCTACGGTAATTTCCAGAGACAGATCTAGCAGCCCTTCATTGCACCCCCTCTACATCTACATCTACATCTACATCCATACTCTGCAAATCACAAACATTGTGGGTGGCAGAGGGTGCTAAGCACCAATCCTAAACCCGCCCATTCCAATCCCGAATAGTGCTAGGAAAGAAGGAATACATATAAGTATCAGTACGGCATCTTAATTCTCTAATCTTATCCCTCCGGTCATTGCGACCTAAATAGGTTGGCGGAAGAAGTATTTCATTGCACTCGGAATTTAAATTTTTTCGCATATTCTCCAATAAATTCGAACGCAAGCTACGTCGTCTGTCTTCCAAACTATCCCAGCCCAATCTATGTATCAATTCTGTGACGCTTTCATAAGGGCTGTAACAACAAGTCACGAATCTAGCGGCTCTCCTCTGCACCCTCTCAACTGAGTCAATCAGAACCTTGCGATACGGATCCCAAACCCCACAACAGTAATCCAGATGCGGACGCACTAGTGTTTTATACGCTATCTCCTTTGTTTGAGCATTACAATTCCTCAAAATACGACCTATGAATCGTAATTTAGAATTAGCCTTGCCTACGACTGAAGTTATGTGCATGTCCAATTTCATGTTGCTTTGTACTATCACCCCCAGATACTTCCAATTCCTGTATTTGACACACAAAATATGGATCCCATACTACACCACTATATTCAAGGTCTAAAGTTATCTGGAAAGGTACAATTTCAAAACAGAAAAATATTTAGACAGTAAATCCATTGTTTTATGGCGTAAGAAACATACTTCTTTTCCAGATTTACGCATTAGTTTTATAGATGAACTAAAATTATTCCTCCATGAAAAATTTCTATCGTAAGAAAAAATAGCTCGTCCCGTTGGTTCTGTTGTCTAGGACACGGTGATGGTGATCAGCGCTGACACGTGGTTAGATGGTTCGGTTTTTAGTGGTTGAAGAAATGTTGATGATCAGCAGTTACCTGGTAGAGAAGCACAAATCATAATCACCAGAGTCCTGGATTACATCCGGAACGAGCGTATGGAATGAAGGCATACGACATTGTTGATGGTGATTCGTCCTTCGGTTGGTGTCTATCTGAAGAGAAGACCTGAATTTGGAGGCTCCGGGTTTCACCATCTTCCATCTCTCATCCAGAGCACATACAACAGATTATGCTGAACAGACACACACTATCACAGTCATCCACACTTACAACAACTGAAAACCACCTCAGTTCATCTTCGTAGACGTTACCAAGGAGGTGTCAACTTCCCCCATAGTAACAGCCTACAGTCAGAAGAAGCAAAAATGTTTAGAAAAAGACCCTACTGCATTTCACAAATAAAAATCAGATAATAAATTAACTTTCCCATTTTTGTATTAATTTTTTCCGAACTTTTCAAGGTAAGAGAATAGTATCTCTACAAATTTTGTTTGTAAGACGTAGTGTCATATCTGGGATTCTTACAAAAACTGTTAAAGCTACTACTTTATCAATTATGGACTACATCCCATATATTGAGTTTGTCCCATTCCTCTTAACATTTGTTTCTTTCAATAGAGAATCCGAGTACATGAATAACGGAATCTCTCCATCTCGTGCTGTGACATGATCAACTAAGAACAACGAATTGTTCCTTAAACAGATTTTTAAAAAAATAAGGATTAAGGGCATTTTCATGAAAATATAGTTTCTAGAGTCCGGTAACTCAGTGTCGAAGGCACCTGCCTTCAATAATTCTGGAACCCGAATACCAGTAGGGCCAGGAACTTTTCTAGAGTAGTGATTGATCATATGATCTGTGCCTCGGATTCAACTTTAAGTTTTAGAACTCCGAAAAAAGGTTGTGGCCGTTCTACCTCCGAAACAATGGCTTAGTTTATGTAAAATTTCACACTTTTCGCAATTTTTTCAACAATGGCTTAGTTTGCCTTTATCGGGAGAATCCAACCAATATTCGGGATCTGGACTAAAACATGATTGTGATACAGAATTGGTGCTGCTATCGTACAGCTTACCAGTTGCATATCCTAAAAGAATAAGCGTAAAAAATATATGTTACTCCATCAAAACTAAGATTCTACACCAAGCCTGGTGGGTGAGCGGTAACATTCTGGCATCGCATTCGGGAGGACGTTGGTTGCAATCTCTATCCGGTCATCCAGATTAAGGTTTTCCCAAATTTTTTCCCAAATCGCTCCAAGCGAATGTCAGGTTGGTTCCTCGAAAAGGACCGCATTCCTTTCGATTTGTAGTCATTTTCCGTCTCTAGTGGCCTCGACTTCGCCGAGGCGTAAAGCTAGAAGGATCACCATTCAGAGTAATCTGTGTGATTTGTAACACAACTTCCAAGTTGTTTACCACCTGTTGTCAGTAAAATTTTAGACTTGGGACGCGAATATTCAGTCTGCGCTGTTCGAGGAAATACGGCAGCCGTGTGGTTGAGTATTGGTCTTGTCTACAGGTCGATCGAGCGAATCCGTGCCTTAACAAAACGAGGGGGCGTGGCGACACGGGGGGCGCCGTCCCACCCGACGCGCCGCGTCCGTTTTGTTTATTTAGGGACGTCATAAAGCGCGACGCCGCCCCCGCCGCCCCCGGCGCCGTCGTTTTGCCATGCAAACGGCGTCGTTCAGCCGCCACAGCCGCCGAATACAAACTGCCCGCTTCCTTCCCACGCAGCCCCCACACTCCCGCACACACACACACACACACGTACATCCACATACGCACACGTGGGCGCTCACACGCACTCGCGGGTGGGCCCCTGTTCCATCTGCTCCCTTCATGTGCGGTAATGTACAGCCGGTACCCAGATGCGCATCTGTGGAAACTCTGTTTCGACACACATTACAGATTAATACTGTGCTGTTTCTTGCGCACATTGAGCAGTGAGTATGCATGATTTTAAGAACGAAGAAGATAACGCATAAATGAGCGTGAAAGTTAATATAGGAATAATTTCTACTTGAATATTTGAAGTTAAACATTTTTGGTTACGGCAAGGAAAAATCAGATAGAGTTACGCGTTAAGTGCGCATGCGATATAACGTTATGCGCATGCGCACTTGGCTATTTGTAGGAGCAAGTTGACACATTCTTCAAAGGAAATTGTTGTTCAAACACGATCGGTATATTTCGACGACTTTATTCTCAAGTGAAGATAAACGAACTGAAAGCCGGAAGATGACGACGGAGAATACAGGTGTCGAAATATTGTGTTAAACGAAAATTTAAATCAGTTTCTCGCAATACGCCAAGAAAAGCTTCGTTCCTTTAAACTATGATAGTGTGCACTGTCATTCGAGCTCAAGTTAAACAGTAGATCATGTTAAGTCTCTATCATATTTCTGTTTGAGTTACTGTAAACCTTTCATTACAAATGCATGACACAAATTCACCAAATACAGTGAAATAATAATAATAATAACTGTAATAAATAGCAATATAAATCAATAATGAAAACATTAATAAATATAAATTAATAAAATAATAATAATCATCTACATAATAGCTTTAAATGCCTATATAGTAAAGTAGTTTTAATTGTTGAAAAAAGATATAAATTTTTCCGATGTCTCTCACATCCTGTTGTTTGTAAGAATGGTTATCAGAGAATTTTTGTCCAGGTTGAAGATATGAAGATTCTACGAAATACAGATTCAGGATCGTTGCAATACACAAAAATCTAGCGAAATCTCCTCAATTTTTTGATAATTTTCATTTCCTAACGAAATAGAAGTTTCATTTCTTGCGAGTACATACTTTTTTAACGTTATTTGGCACTTCAGTAGCTTTATCTTTGATGTGACATCGGAATGTTGACAAGGGACAGATAAAGAATAGTTCATTGCCATCCTTTGTAACATCGTGCAAAATAGAAAACCTAAATACCTAATGCAGAACCAACCGCGGTCTTCCGAGAATGCCAGTCTCCGATAAACGAATTAATTTTTTTCATTTTTTTATTAAGTGGGCACTTTACAATGTTTTTATCATTATCTGTAGAAAGTGAAGTTATTGATGAACTAACAAACATGAAATTTCTTGGACAACAATTATAATTTTTCTGTGCCATTATACTACTTTCGTAAAGTAGGAAGTCATGGGGATAACATTAATTGTCCTTATGTCTTTGAGGTCTCAAGTGTTGTTTCCATTCTTGTTTACACTTTGTATCACATCTCATCGTTTGGTTCTACGTTTAATCATCTTCATAAGTCGTCTGTAATCCATTTTATGTAAATCTTTTTTCCATATACCTCCAAATGAACCAATTGTTTTCATTGTATCATGTTTTGTTTTTGATATAATTGATGAGTAAAATTTAGAAGTTATATTGAGCAGACATATATACCCACAATTTATACACTCTTCTCATTTAAACTTTAAGAATGATAACAAGACTGTGGTTGTTTTTTAAGTTCTCTGGGTATCATTAACTTTTATTATGGAATTGACTTGCTAATATTTTATAAGCTGGGAGTTTATGTTTCCCAAGCACCAGTCTTCATATGTTTTTTATTATTATTATTGGCACAAAGCTTTCACTATTTTTTCCATTGTTAAAAGATATTTATTCATTTTGCTATATGATGCACATACATCTTCGCCGATTAAATCACACACTTCTTTCTTCTCATCAAAAATAAATTAATAAAATTGTTTTAGCGTTTGCCCTTCCTGATCAAATTTGTTCCACTATCTTTTTTTTAAGTTTTGTTTAGATTTTTCGTTACGTTACAAGAAATTTCCTGACTTCCGTGAATTCATTTTAAAATTGTTAACGTAACTTTTCTAAATATTTAAACTGGAAGTTCTTGTGATCGGTATCCAGTGTAAGTTCTTATTTTAATTATTGTAGATTTTTCGACTGATTTTTTTAGGAACTTCAGATATTTCTATGGTGGTTAATTATTATTTTAAAAGATTCCATAAAACATCTTTGAGGACAGAAAATATAAAGCTCAGGAAATATATGGTAATTCCAATGGAAGAGATTTGGTTAAAACTTGACAGTTGTTCTACGATATACGCAACAAATTTTTCGCTGTTAAACCTCGCCTCCCCAGCCATTCCCATATTAGACTAATTTGTCATTGAGATTGACCACCAAAAAATTTCGGAAGATTAGACCGTCAAAAAAAATTAAACTTCTCTAATTATCCACCGCATAGCTGCTATATGTTTCTAACAACAATTGCCGTAACAACTTCTGTTGTAAGAATTTCTCTTGATCAATCATTCACTGCATTAAATTAAAAAAAAAATCCCTTCACCCCCAACGCTGGAGTTAATATTAGGATTATATGACCAAAATCGCTTCAACTTAGAATAAAGAGAGAAGATACGCCGTTGCTTTGACTTAGTGGGAGAAGGCTCTTGTTGAATGCGTTGCAGTATTTGTCTAATTTAAATATTACTTTAATTTATTTATTACCTTCTTTGAGCTTTCTCTTTTTCAGTGCACCCAGAGTCGGTTATAAGATGACTACTCGTATGTTATAGCTGATGACGGGTCCCGAATATTTAATTAGTGCTAAAAAAATATCCATACTGGCCACAAAATAAAAATAATACTTTAATTTTATACCACACCAAAAAGGAAAATTCTTGATAACTCAGTTTGTTTGATTTATTCAAAATCATCATTCCAACTGTTTGGAGCCACCGCTGATTAATTCACTCAGAATGCGCATATAGTCCTTCCATTTTTATTTTTTGGCTGAAATACTCGTTATAATTTTATTTACGTCGTATTACACAGTAGAAACGATGAACCTTATAACATTGGGGATTAATACTGGTATTGTACAGGAACCGACTGTTAAAATCTATTACCTCAAATTGTTGCTACAGAACTTGCATACCTGCTACCTCTTACAAGACCGGATTTTTCATAAACGCATAATATCCGAACCCGTAACAAAACAAAAACAAATCAACTTCACCCATGCTTCCTTTCCGCAGACTCGTACCATATTTCTAAACTAAATATTAAACCCAAAACTATATCTTTTAGCCAAGAATTTTTTTACAAAAAATTAATTATATAAACAATACAAGATACTACGCATACATTCCAGACCTTGCCTTACAAAATACAGACTAAACAATGTATAACGCAACAGAAAAGGAGACTATTTTACACCACAAGTACTGTTCAAAGACTCCAACCTGGAATGGCTCTTCATGCAATATGATGAGGAAATTAAGAAGGGTGTATATCACCACGAATGCCAAGCCGTCAACTACCCTGATTAATTATGAAAATAAGCATTGGTTATAAACGTTATATAAACACTTTACATAACAATGCAAACATTCTTGCAGGTCTACTGGAATAGTAAGAAATGTTATTGTTTTATAAATAAATCAGTAATACTCTCCAAATCCTCATCACTAAATTAAACTAATTAATTATTAACAAACAGCTACCCCAGTAAAATTGTCATTGCAAGCATGGAAACAGCAATAATTAAGGATAAACTGAGACAATCAATCGAAATATTCCAAAATCTAATTCACTTCAATGATATTTCGTAACTGAATGCTGAAACATCAATTATTAGTATAAAGTAAGCCGAAAATTTAGAAAATTAGGAATAGTGAGAAGTTGTAAAAAAATAATTTCATATTAGTACTTTCTAAGTGATACGAAGCGTTATTACTACTATAATTAAATATTTCTCTTCACTTCACCTTGAATCAAGCGATTGGGACACCGCTTTAAATCAAATAAGCAGCAAGATTAAATGCAGGTAAAACAAAATACGAAGGAATCATGTTGTAGCCGACTAGTCATAAGCTTACTTACAAAAAGTACACTACAGTATATAACAGCGGCAGAGAGGTTTTCACAATATTGAAATCACTACATCTAAAAACATTTAATCTTCACCTCTGTCTCTACCATCACAATGGAAATACATAAACGAAAAAAACTAATCTGAAATAACATAGACGAACAAACACAAAAAACAATTCGACAACAATTCCTGGCGTCCACCCAAGACAAATATCTAGCTGCATATTTTTCATCACGCTCCACTTGCATCTCTGAATGTGTGGACATCGAATCGGAACACTCTGAGCGCAACGTTTTTATTCTAGCGCATTTCGTCCTACAGCGCGAACGTATACACGTGAGTTCTCGTCGTATGGAGACTTTCCCACCCTTCTGGTGATTCTAATTACGTTTATACTGAAGTATAACATCCAATCATGAGAGCATAAAATAAATTTTAAATTTTTCATTAAAACCTTTGTGATAATTTGCATTACAAATATTAAGCAACTGGATTGTTATGAATGATTGCCGGGATTAAATGAATTTCGAACACAAGTATAAAAAGTATAGCTCAGAATTAAGAAATTTATTTAACCATCAAAGATAGTGCCATTTTTTATCTGCTTGCTTCAAAAGATTCCATTCGTTTCGTACTTTATCCGTCCAATTAATTTTCAGCATCCCTCTGTGGCACCACATTTCAAATGCTTCAATTGTCTTTCTTTCTGCTATTCCTAAAGTCCATGCTTCGCTACCATAATGTGCTGAGCTCCGCACCTAGAGTTTTAAAAAGTTGTTTCTAAGTCTTATTTCAATATTTTAAACTATAATATTTCTCTTTTTCATTAAGGTTCTTTTTGATAGTGCCATTCTGCTTTTAACATCATTCCTGTACCGTCCATCAGTTTGCAATTTTACTTCCCAAGTAGCAGTATTCACTTACTTCTTCTGCTCTTTGAAGTAAATCATTTGCGGCGAAAAGGAGGGGGGGAATTATTATTATATAATATAAATCTGAAACAAATGAAAATGCATTTAAAATATAATAAAGGGGAGCTAAAAAGGAACCAGAACCATGAATATTAGACATAAAATAATATTCCATTTATTGATTCTTATGGCTTTTACAAGGCCGGGTAATAATTAACTTTACGTTAAACATAGTTCGACCAACAAAAACAAGCAATACCCGACGTTTACAATCCGCCGATGAAAGCAAACAAAAAATTGAATGAAATATTTCAACAAATAAAAACAGCAAAGTTAACATTGATCAACATGGCAACACAGGCCATCAAATTGAAGCTAACATTTTACTGTAACAAAGGATTATCACAAGGGCGCCGTATAAAGTTAAAGAAAAGCATCAAAATGAATTTACAAATAGCAAGATGCTTGAAATTTACAGTGAAACATAAAATCAGCTAGCTCAGTGATTTAGTGGTGGGAGCAGAATCTTATCCCAGTGCCGCTTAAGGGTTCACAAGTCCGTTAAAACCCAATGAATAGTGACCGTCTGTATCCGGTACATTACCATAAAAGCATCGCCGTGAAGTAGCGCGACATGTTTAATGTCACTGCAGCTGTGGAAGCCAAATAAGCGGGTACGACCGCGTTATTAGAACGACTTCCAGATAATGGCAGGCATGCCATATAACCTCTCGCTTCCCAAAGCAAGAGTGTGATCACAACCAGACAATGATCACCAGACGAGAGCGTGTCGGCTGACACGTCTGTTCATCAACTCGTCCCGGCAGCAAGTGTCGCTTAAGATGGCTTCTTCCTTCTTCCTCGGAATGTCGCCTCTCCACATGTAACAAACTCCCTAGAATTAGTACTGTGGACCCCAATAAATGTTCATGATTGGCTATCTACACATGTCCGTCGTCACGTGTATTATCTCGCGCCTCGCATTCCCTGCATCCCTCCGCGCGTTTTCTGCCTGGCCTTCAGCGCAGCAGCGGAGTGGGGTGAGGTCAGCGCCCCGCCTAACGGAAGATAGCCGTTGTGAAGCTGTGGCGCCGCCAGGTCGGAGAGGCCACCCATTGTCCCACTCTCGAGCGTCCGAAAATGGCAGTTTTCAGCCTCCAATATTCACCACCTTACTGAGCCACGAGTTTTACAGAAAAGTAAATTTACAACAACTATACCTTTGGCTGCCCTGGTTTAACCTATCCAGACAACCCCCATTATTTACGCTATTTACACGTCACAAGATGGAATATAATTAATAAAATTGAATATAATTAATAAATTATGAATATAATTAATAACAATTTCATTATTTTCATTGTGGGTGACGCTGTCACACCACATCTTACCGATCCTTTTTTGATATTTTATTTACTACTATTGCATTTCTGCTACATTTCATCAATTTTATTTTTCTTTGGTTTATATTTATTCCTAAATCATCCTTCAGTATTTAGTTCATGATATTTAGCAACTTCACAATATCTACAGCCTGTTTGACAGGTACAATATTTGACATCAGTAATAGTGAAAATTGGCAAAATGAAAGACATTGAATCGGCAAAGAACGTTTGATCCTGAAAAGTGTATTTTACGGGCAATTTATTTATTGTTGTGGATATTTAATATGGATATGATACGAAACACCGTTTGAAGCGATGTTGGTCGGTCATCCACCCCAACATTCGGTTTCTTCAGAAGCATCGTCCGTCGGTGGTCTCGACTGGAAAGGTTTTAGGCGTAGAGTATAACTTCCCTGCCCCTTCATTGAGAGTCAGTGATCATGAAGCTGGCGCTGGATACGCCAGACGAACTCTATTTTCTTGTCTTTTTTTGAAGATAGTAGATTTCCGATTTGTCCAGCCTACATTGTCAAACCGCCAGCTTCAGAAATGTTCTCGGATTCTTCCTCCTTCTCCATTCTTCCTTGGTCTACCCC
Organism: Vandiemenella viatica; assembly: GCA_031002005.1. Taxonomy (NCBI): domain Eukaryota; kingdom Metazoa; phylum Arthropoda; class Insecta; order Orthoptera; family Morabidae; genus Vandiemenella; species Vandiemenella viatica. The sequence continues at coordinate 184,450,791 of JARYHS010012519.1, forward strand.
CGAGATTACCATCCGTCTACCAATTACATCACCTCAGATGCCTCTCCGTTCACAGTCAACTCAACAAATTATGTAAAAGTTGATAATTATTTAATATCAAAAATTTTGTGATTGGCTGGGGATAATCCTTCCTATTTTCAGTCCTGCGCAGATACTGAGAAGCTCCCTTCCTCGGAGAAACGTGATTCTTGGCAGTTTTGCAGGTAGTCCCATACTGCGGAGAAAAATTTAACCCACGTCGTAGCCCAAGCTCCGCCATTACTCCATAACATCACTTTTCCAGACATTGTATGTTATCTACCATCGCCAAGAGACTTAGTTGGGTCCCACATTCCCCCATTGGAAGATTCTGACAACTATATGGTTTTCCGCGGGTTGACCAGAGACGGGGAACACAACAATATGCATACATAGATGGAATTTTTGTTGCTGTTTACGAATGTAGACATTCATATAATCTCATTATATTACGATTTATCAATTAGTGACAATTGTTTAAGCCACTGGAGCCTTGATTCCGAGTAGAATGTTACTTTTTTACTTTTCTTCAATCGGTATATAAGTCCTCATCAACATAGAGTTCGTGTTGTCATAGATTCGTTTGTGAAGGGAACCTATTTCACTGGAAGACTGCTGTACGCCTCCGTTGGCATTCGTCCCGAGAACTTTTTTGCGAACATTGCAAACCCTCTTTAACTAGTTTTTTTTTTCTAATTTTCTTCAATTTTACTTAAATTGCTTCTAATACGAAAGCAGATAACATGAAAGAAATATTTAAAGTACTACTTTATTGGACATGTCTAGGCAAACAGAAGGAAGTGAAAATCTCATTTGGCTCATACAGGGAACTGTAATTTCAATAATAACTTTACACTCAAACAATATCGAAATAAGAGGTCTGATTAAAATCATTCTATACGTAATGATACTAAAAGGTACAGAAACCTAATGATTCAAAACATAACATTTTAAAAGCGATGTGTCCGTACACATATTAAGAATTAAATGTATTTAACAAAAATGTTTTTTTTAAAGAAATAAGCAACAAATTAATTTTAAACAGAGTTCATACTACGTTTTAAGAAATTATTCTTTAAATGGAATATATAAATCAACCATAAAAGAAACTAAGTTGCAATAAATTGGAAAAAATTCAAAAAAAAATAATAAATAACTTTTCTGTAGTATCAAATTTGTCTAAATCACTATTTTAGTTGCTTGGAAAAAATCACAACCAATAACAGTGTAGGTTTCATGTATATTTTATCAGGTTACATATAGGTATAAGTTTTGAAAGACCTGGAACTGGAAATAAAGGACGGGAGTGGTCAAGTGTGTGTTTTTTTTTTTTTTTGGCAAAATATTCCACAAAATTCGAACGAAAAGGAAGAATCAAACATTTCGAGATTAGATGTGTTGCCAACTATCATTTTATATCCAACAAGATTAGCTTGAAATGTTTTCGTCAGATACCAGCGAAATCCCCTACA
>JARYHS010012519.1:184453280-184530732 GCA_031002005.1 Vandiemenella viatica
TATCTCGTTCAACTTACGATGTTTTCTTATATTTACCACACTGTATCGGGGTGGTATGGCGGGGCCAGGTTCAGTCCTGATTGCGGTTTTTAGGCTGTTTTCCTCAGCCTCCAAGGCGGAATGCTGGTACTGTCTGCTAATCTCCATCTTATAAAATACACATTATATAAACTAAAATACATTTATCACACATAAAACATAATTACACGTTTAGAAGACAGAAGACAATACTTTTTTCATAAAACTACAACAGGCCTAGAAGGACGCCTGACTGGTAGATATGCTTTCGAAGAAAGCACAAACCTATCGAAATAGAAAGTGGGAGGACTGACCCGCGAATGTGGAAAAAGCCCATAAAGATAATGAAGATGAACTTGACAGTTGGAACAATGGGATATAAATCAAGCGGTATGTACAGATTGGAAAGTTGTTTGCCCACCAATTACACACCTGACGGCGGTGACAGTATTGTCGCAACCTTAGGTACTGTCGTATGGAGATAACCCATCTTTTAGTTACTCTGGTATCGAAGTCTACATATCCAGTCTTCAGAACGAAAACAGATTACGGCCCGCAGATGGGACAAAATCAGTTGTTCCCAATAACAGAAGCGACCTGTCAAAATCCTCTGCAGAAACCTTCACAATATTTCTGTGTGCCAAAACATCCGCGGTCCTTCCTCTGTTCCAATAATCTACTGGAAGACCTGCCTTCATTGCTTCTATTGGCTCAAGCCAGTGACAAAATATATAAACAATAGTACTAATCCAACTGTCGCCCTGTAATAGATTGGCACCCTAGCTCCAGATTTCTCATTGGCAAACTACTTTAAAAAACTGTTACACTGTGAAAGATGATTCCCAGTCTGTTTAAGATATTTCGGATGGACTTGCAAACCACTTAAAACTTGTGAAGTGCAAATCACTCGTACGCCGAACCGCGAGCTTAGATATAACAATCTAGCCTCGGCAGAAAGTGACACCTCGTTTAAGCCCTTGGCTTAGGAGTCCCCGACGTTTATCGTACTACACTTCCTTTCGGCCAAAAGAATTCATCCCCAGCCAAAATTTTATTATTAATGAGATGAGATAAAAGCCTACTTTTCAATACTAACAAAATGTCAGAAGAAACTCACAAGTTTGTGATGTTAGGGTAAAGGTTTACAACTCTAAGAGGCGGCGATGGTGACATAGTACTTGCAATGCTTTAGAGATAACGTATCGTCAACATTGGCGGTGAAGCTACCTCGCACCATCTCCCCTCCCCGACATATCATCTCACCCCTTCGCGAAGAGGGGGGGGGGTGCTCCACCCAGGTTGGGAACCTCTACCCTGACCTCTCTTGTCGTTACGTCCGCCTGTCCTTGTCCTAGACAGGAGCAAGGAGTCATTACAATGTCAGTACTTCCAAATGTGTGACAACACTAAAAAATCTAGGGAATCTCAAAGTGTGGTACGTCAACCTCTAGGACTTCGCCATTTGATCGTAGGGGGTTCGCGACAAGATTTACATTATGGCGGACTGGCTGTCTCACGCACAATGGTGAATATCGCTCATAGTCGCCAGTAGCGGAGCTAAAAAAAAAAAAAAAGTTTCAATTTTTTTTTAAATAAAAAAGAGGGTGCCCTATTTCCTGGGAAATTTTATAGTGGTCCGTGGAGGTATAAGTTTGAGAAACCCTGGTGTAGGTTTGAAAGGCTGAGGAATATGCATGTCAGAGCATACCCCAGATTGATCCACTCCATTGCAGCTTGTTGCAATGAAAAAATAAGAATTTCGTAAATATATGTCACTATTTTTTCACTGTGATATCCCGCGAGAATCTACCTTATCAAAGGCGTACTGCCACAATCCAGCTACTTCCTGCTGCGATTTATCTCGCATTTTATTCAGCTGAGAACCGACAGTGAGATGCTGCTAAAATGGCGCAATATTACCCCGCGGAACCCATAAATAATTTATTAGTCATTAAAAGACGTTTATAAAACGATATTAAAAGTATAGTATCAAAAAATATGTAACTGGCCGTTACGTGGGGCTTAGGTAGAATTTAAAAACCATGAGATTTATATGAGTTGATACGTTTAAAATCTCTTTGATGGTAAGTGAATCGTTTTTCAATTATTCAAATAGTAAAAGCATAGTAGGATTTATTTTTACGAAGGAAGAGACTGATTGGATAAAATGAAAATTGTCAAGATTCAAGCCTGTATTGCTGACTAGAAATAAAGAGGAGCTTCACTGGGGAAAAAAGTACCTGATGTATCAGCAAATCTTCTAAATATTGTTTCTCTTGTTGACAATATTTGCTGCAAATGTATAACATGTGTCTGCAACTGCCAAGTGAAATTTTGTCACATTCATAAAGAAGTCATATCACTCAAACTTACTTATATAATTATACTGTAAGAAAAAGTACACAGATTGAAGTTATTTTCGAATGAGTTGGGACTGGGACACTATTAATATATTGCGGAGATGGTATCAACTGTTTTATAATCTTTTTATGTCTGTCTGTTTGGATGAGATTCATTCACGCAAAAAAAAAAAAAAAATTATGGTGTATTGAACAACATACAGCTAGCAGTGTCTTGAGTAAATTAAGGTATGTTTAATTTTGATGAGAAGTTTTTTTTTTTTTTTTAATGGCATCGGCAACGGAGGCCATACAGCCAGCTCAATGTGAATTTTTTCCAATGTATGGACGCCACAGGACGGACAGGACATTCACACAGACACTCAACACTTAACATCCATGCCCGCGGCCGGATTCGAACCGGCGGCCTTCGGCACGTGGAGCCAGCACTCTAGCCCCTACGCTACCGAGGCCGGCGATGAGAAGTTGGAAAGCTGATAGATCAAGGATAAGGATTGCGCAAATTTAACTGTGCAATGCTATCCATTTGACATCCTCGGTAAGAAAGAAAGATATTTCTTAAACTTGAAATATTTTTGGGTATCGCATAAATACGATATTTAGTCTACTTGACTGTATGTTTTTAGTAGAGCAGCTTAATCTAACTCTCTAGTCACTGCAGCAGAACATATTAGAAAACTTTATGTTTTCAGGTACTGTATTACTTAAAGTGCTACGAAAATGTTTTCAGTACCCATTCAACGTCACGTTTGCTTTCTGTTACGTGGAAAGTGAGAGTTCTCTAGACTCAGTATACATATTTACATTGCCAAATAGTCTGCCCTTATCTCCGTTCTCCAATCGAATGTGCAAAGTGAGATACGTCACAGATATTTTTTTTTCCGATATAAAACACTCGACAGCTGTCTATCTGCTATTGACTGGGATGTCAATACGAGCGATGCTTGTCACAAAAAATATGTACACGTCAGCATGTCCCGTATGGTAATAATACCGCGAGTGGTATACTGCAGGGCTCGGATGTTGCGCGGCTCAACACAAGGATTACGGTCGTTCAAACTCGCTTGCCCCAGGGGCGGTTGTTAACTGCAAGAGAGGCACTTTGCATTTCCGATGGTTACGAAAAATCTGCCTGCAGTGGACGTGATTTGGATGGTTGCCATACTAAACTCTCAAGAGGATCGAGTACTCTCGTTAAGTCTACAGAAAATCAGTATATATTAAGTCGATCCTAAGTATTACATAACAATTAAAGTGAAGCAGCGGAAGTTCCTTTATAGAGAGATTTGAAATCACATATTGCTGTCCATATATATATATTGATCAAACCTCATTTTTCTACTTTAATAATAACAAACTTGTACAATATTTTCTCGGGCCTCCCCTCCGGTAGTGCTCGTCCATTTGATGCGACGTTTCGAGGCTGCTCTCCGACTTCATCTTCCGGTGAATGTGACGACGGAAAGTGGCTTCGAAAGTCATATAGAGAACAGTTGATACACCGGGAAAGCATCTATCCATTCAATAACAAACTTACATAGTATTTTCATGGGTCATTTTGTTAGGATACGATCGAATGTCTCGAAAAATGTATCTGTGTTTCTACAGTGGCTCAGAATGTTGGAACCGAGACTAGCAAATGAATGGTGATTTCGAAATCCGGTCAAACTATCCTGATTGCGATATTCCGCTGTTTATCGAAACTACTACAGTTCCAAATCACTTTCTGCTCTAAAGCCCTAATGAAATTGATGCCAGTCAAGATGAAAATCCCCGTGAAGTGAAGAAAGCTTTGTTGCATAAGATGCTTTACAGAATATCAAATTTGTTTTATTTCCGATATTTTGTCGCATGAGTGTTTTTCTGGGATATAGGAATAGTGTAAACTCTTTTTTTAATTTCGTTCGTAGCAGTCAAGAACAGCACAGAGCTGTTTCACAGCCTGTAACATTGGGACCGGATGCTCTAGCGAGTCTTATCAGATTGGTTATGCGTGGGAGCCTGAACCGGTGCTTCAAGGACATGGGAAGCCACCGTCAGCATGGCTAAGCAATGTCTTACCCCTACTCTAGCATCTCATTGACATCATCAGTAGCCAATTAGAATACTTGTTCTTACTAAAATCTCAACTAGCGAATCAGGAGATAGCTCATCCCCTCCCTTAACTGCTGCTGCGCGCTCTAGCGGTTGTAGACACTATCTCGTTAGTCGTCTACGCCTCCAACTCAGAACATCACAGAGGAAATCTGCTGCTAGCTACCGGGTGTTTCAAAAATGACCGGTATATTTGAAAAATCAATAAAAACTAAGCGGGCAGCGATAGAAATACACCGTTGTTGCAATATGCTTGGGACAACAGTAAATTTTCAGGCAGAAAAACTTTCTAAATTAGTTATAATTTTCAACAACAGATGGTGCTGCAGGCGATTAGAAAGATATAGAAGTAAACGCAGTCAGTGAGTTCGTCATTCTTTTAGTTGTCTTTCTGCTGTAAGCTTGTGCTGTTCACAGATTGCAAGTTTGCTGTGAAAAATGGTTTATTCCTTAGAACTGAGGATTTTTCTGGCGTTGGAATTCCACCGCCTAGACTGCAGCGCCATCTGTTGTTGAAAATTGTAACTAATTTCGGAAGTTTGGAAATTTACTGTTGTCCCAAGCATATTGCTACAAACGGTGTATTTCTATTGTTGCCCGTTTAGTTTGTATTGATTTTTCAAATATTCCGGTCATTTCTGAAACACCCTGTATTTACTGCATTGCATGCTGAGCTTATCTAATATTTCATGATTTTATTAATTCAGTAACTATCTCATGTCACTCCATTCTTCAATTTATTCAGAGATCGATTCCATACCAAGCCTATTACCGTTATTACGCAACCACATCGTAACTAATACTAATACTATTAGTGCAGTCAAAACTATATTGCAATCATTGTGTTTACGAAATAACATCTTTATCTGAACTGTTGTACCAGTGTTAGTTCTTTCAGAAGTTACTAAATAGCCAATTATTTTATACGCTGTGTGTTTCCTTCAAACAACCTGATCACTGAAGTAAAAAATAAGAATAAATCTATGTAAGTTATGCTAAGTGTCTATTCAGATGTTTGCCAAAAACCTAACAGAAGCGAGTATAGATATACCCACAGCTCGTTTACTAACTGCCAGTATCAAGCAATGATTTAACCTGATTTTTATCGACACTACGTCACAAACAGTTAATAGTAACGATGATGGGTGGCGGTCGGAAACGAATCCAAAAGTCGTCTGTCGCATTTGAAAGTCTCTGTTTGGGTAACACACGACAAATTGTCTTCCGTCAAAACTGACAGATTTATCAATTATCTATAAGCAAGATGAAGTACTTTCTAATATTTTTGGGGCAAACAGGCGTTTGTTTACTTAAAAAGTTGAAAAATATGTTTAACAAAGTAATATAATATTAATGAAATACAGGAGACTGAACTATTGCTTCTACTTCATTGGAACTGAAAAGCACCATGAGCATTTTCCGCCGAGAGAAAGAAAGTACTCATAATGAAGGCTGATGTGACAGAATGATAGAATGACAGTAGCAATTTTATACGATCTAACATTATCAGTCAGAAGGTATCAATTAAACCTAAATGTTAGACATTTCTACAGCAAAATAACACATTTTAATTTTAATTATACTGACAGATCTTGACTACCAAACTACAACTAAAACTTTATTTGCTAAACGCAAAGGTTTTTCCTGACCAATGGTGCTTATTGTAAATGATATTCCCATTCATTTTTAAACTCGCAAGGACAATTATTTTAGACTACATATAACCAAAGTTTGCTCTGAGAAGACAATATATATATATATGTATATAATTTCTTTTTCATCGGCTCTTGTATTTTGTTACACAGATGCTACCGTAGTCTAGAACTGGATTATTAATTAATGTGCTGCCTGCTTTCACCTGGCATATGGGTACAATGTATGGGTGCACTAATTCATAGCATGTTTAATGCCGAATGTCTACATTAGATATAGTTAGTTTCCAAAACATCAGATGGTGTTATTGCTAGCTAATATTCTACTACCAAACAAAATAGCTTTGAAGAAATGTTTACAATGTCCACAAAGAATTTTTCTAAAAGAACTTCTGTTTTTGAAAAGGGTTCTATGCTGAAAGCACAAAAGCAGGCCATTGACTCTGGCTTGCACCAAGCAAACTTTATCCCACTCTGCAGTGAATGCTGCCACTGTGGCATTGTTTTGGCTCTGTAAAATCAACCTGCTTTTAACGAACATAATTCTGCACTTGAGTAACTAACACGAAGCGTGTCGATCGCAGCTTTGTAGAGTGGGTAGGTAAGATACATATGCTTGCAGGGCTGAGCGTAAACGTTGAGCAGTTTCAAACAACAAAAAATTGATTTTTTTGCACTATTATTGTTAGAGTCGCTAGAACATAAGCAAAGTAGCGTGAATGTATAACACCTTAAAAAGATACTTTCCGCGCAGTACGTTATTGTTGTTGTCTTTTATTACTTTGTCTTAGTTTCTATATAGCGCTATATTTAAAATTTTGTCAAAAGTGAGCAGTTACGTAATGAAACAATAAGAATATATTTTTATAACACAATTGTTGGAAGCTCGCCGTCCTTGGAACATCAGTTAGAAAACCTGTAAATCGGTTTCTTGATGAATCCAGTTTAGCTAATATTCTACCACTCAATAAAATAGCCCTGAAGAAACAGCAGTTTTCAAAAAGTTCTTCTACCAAGTAAAACAGCATTGAAGAAATAGAACTTTTGAAAAACATAAAATAGTCTCTGCTGGTGTTGGAACTCATAGGGAAAATACTTGCCTTAGTGGTGTCATCAAGACTCAAGGTGATGGCGCCGGGCACTCTCTAGAATGGGAAGGCACCAGCGCCATCGAGACTGAAGTCCCAATCCAGCTTCTTTCACACCTGACGTCAGTGAAAGGAAACACCAAGTGTTAAATGTATATCAGCCTGGAACAGCAGAAATTGACAAAATATCGATGGGATCAAACCGAAAGAGGGTCTGACACTTGTGTCTGAGCAATCACGCCTCATATGAAAGTAAGTGAATAATCTTCGAGATGGAGTTGGCCGCATCAGAGACACTCTCGCCTCATGGGGATACCTGGGAGAACAACCAGATACCACATATTCCTGCGGCGACACCGAAACTACCTTACATTTGTTAACATCTCCACTGCTCTGAATGAATGTATCTCAGCCAAACCTTCGATCATTCAGTGACAATACCATTACAGTGGAGAAAAAATGAATAACATTTCCTCAGGTAACTAGTCAATTTAGTCCATCGATCAAACACAGCCATTGTCAAGTAACTTGACGTGAGTCACTTGTCAGTGGCGGCAGAAACGCTGTGTCTGATCGATGGACTAACTCTGCTAGTTAACTGAGAAAATTTTATTCATTTTCAAAGCTGAGAAAACCTCCAACTTTATGTACTTTGTATTTGCTCAAGTCCACAATAAAGAACATCTGAAGCAGCTTTCCCTTTGTCTTCCCGGTTGCTAATTTTCTAATTAAGGATCATATTTTTCCCCTTATGTCTGTGAATAGTGTTGTACTTGTCCTGAATGATGAGCGTGAAATTTTTCGTGCATTAAGCAATTTTTGTCGTAGAACTGAGGGATCATCCAAGTCAGTGTTATTCAACCTGTGGTCCACGAAATTGGTACTGCTGGCCCGCAGGCAAATATTACAAATTCAGGTACCGTATTGTACTGTTTAACACTATAACTGATTAACCGGTACAAGCACGACTTTTTAAAAGCCACGAATATTTCAAAGACCGGCCAATAATCTGGCATTTCCATGATGTAAGGATAGAACAACATTTTTCCTACATAACCTACTCACAAAATACGGTTCCACTCGTCACCAAAGCGAGCAGCGTTCGTATAAAGATTATGTTAATGACCTCTTACATGGTCTTTTAGCAAGTGTGAGGGACCAGGGAATGTGGTAGGGTTGTTAACATAAGAGTGATCAAATAAACAAAATTAATAGGTGTTAGGTGTCGTTACTGTAATTTGTGCAGGTCGGTGGTATAGTGTAGCATACACCATACAGTAACATTATTATTCATTTGTTTCGTTAAGTACTAAGAGTTTTTACTTTATCGTGAAATAAAAACCCAGGTCGACTGCGCTTTGTTATAAGCCGATGTTATGAAAATACCTGTGTGGTGCAAAGACTGGCAGCTGAACTGCTAAAAAATGTCAAATCATGCATATAAGTAAAATCGTGACACCATTCAACTCTGAAAGTAAAATTAATGGCACTATCCTTAGAACGGAACATTACGCAATATACCTAGTTGTAATAATTCGTAATAATGTGTTGTGGGATGGAAATATTGAGAATTTAATTGGAAAAGCAAATCGTATGCTCCAATTTATAGTATATAATTTAAATTGGTGTACACCGGAAGTTAAATCGATTTAATACAAAGCTCTGGTGCTGCCTCACTTAGAATATTGTTGTTCTGTATGAAACCCCAATCAAAAGGGGTTAATGGACGCATTAAAAAAGGTCCAAAGAAGAGTCGCCTGACTTGTGTCAGGTATATATAGCTGCAGGGAAACGTAAGTGCGACGTTGAAGGAGTTTGGTTGGGAAGATCTGGAACATAGAAGGCTTTGCTCTTGGCACAAGCTAATGGAAACATTCACGAATGACCTATTTCAGGATGACAGCAAACACATAGTACTATTAGCAACACTCATTTCTAGGAATTTCCGAGAAAATAAGATAAGAGAAATCAGGGCCAGAACCGATTCATTACTCATTTTTTCCATTGGCGATTGGGGAATGGAATAGGAAGGATTTATCGATTGAGAAAACTTATAATCCGATAGAAGAACGTCTCGATAAACCGCTACGCCCATCCTGAACTGGGTTTTCCATGGTTTTCCCAGATCGCTCCAGGTGAATGCCAGAATGATTCCTCAAAATAGCCCAAGGGCGCCTCCTCCACATCGCATAAATCCTTTTCTGTGCAAACATTTGCACATTAGGATAGGTGAAACTCACCATATGGCACTTTTAACGTATCGCGGAGTAATAATAATAGTAATAGCTCATTTCCAGTTTTATAACTGTATTTTGGTAGGAATTCAAAACATGCTATTGCATATATTATGTTGAAACACTTGTCCTCGATGTTAATAGGATACACACTGGTAAAAACATTAGGCTCACGTAAGCATTATTTTTTTTCAGTTTGGTTGAGAAACGCTGGTACAAGTATTTTCCTAACGGGCTGTGGAAAACGTCTTAAAGACTGTTATCAGCACGACTGTTACCTCCGGCCCCCGACCTCAATCTACTAGAGGTGTGTCCTACTACGACAATAAGGCTGCGCTTTAACGTATTGCTCTAAACTGACTGGTATAGCGGGATAAGCGGAATGAATATGGGGATACTCTTTCGAACCCTCTTTTAATTGTCAAACATCCTCACTACCATGACTAACATCATATAACCGTTTTAGCTTGTGTGAATCATGCGACATATCTTCTTCGATTTCATCGGTCTCTTTATGATTCCTCCTCTACTAATTGTCTACCACCATTCTGGCGATGGGCCTACCAGGACGGTATTGGATTGGTGACTACTATACTGACACGTTAGAAAATAAGATTTCTGAATAAAATTAATTACTGACTTAAGTGGAGCTGACTTTAAATTTTTTCTAGGACGAGTAAAGTATTTCGAATGAATACATTGTTGGTCTAATGATTGTTGAATTTTCTATCAAGATTTAATATATCATACTGATATTTAACTGTTAAAGTAAATGAAATTTTACGTAAAAATTAATATAAATTAGTAGAAGAAATAAAAAAATAATTAAACGTTTTTGTGGTATAATTATTTTTTAAAGAAATATGTTTTCTGATTATTTTTCTAGGGTTTTTGAGAGTATTAATTGGTTGAATAATCTTACCCTTAGTTTCTAGCAATTATGACGGCGAAAGATAGCTCTACCATTACGCTGAATATTATTCGCTTAACCTGTATAATATAAATGAATAGGTTTAAGCAGTGTTTCACTAGCACTGACACTAAATAAAAAGTATACATTTTTACTGTGTGAATTAGAAACGCTTATTTATTTAACGAAGAAGTGGGCGGGCCTGCAGTTGGTATCATCCCGTTTTAATTATACAGCTTACTTTTCCATTTCAAAAATCTCCATAGTCTCCACTCATCCAGAGAAATACTTATAACAGTTCTAAACCTTTGTAAAATATCATCTGTCGGTTTTCTCGACATGAGTCTTCAAAACCACACTCCACTGTCAACAACTCGCCATCTTACATATTATTCTATGCGCTCTTGCCTGCTACAGCGACGCCCAGCTGACGCCTTGATTTCTCTGGCCAGCCAATTTCAAACATCTACCGATTACACCAAAGATAACATGATTATAACCGTTCCAATGCAATAATAATAACGATACATTTAAATGCGCATATAATACTTACATACACTTGGGCATTTACTTATAGGCCTAAATAGGAGAAAAATATCTGTCGCATTAATTTCAGAGATTATACGTCAAATAATTAGTAAAATTCCTCTCCATTTTAATCGCAGAAGATTAAAAACAACAAACGTTCAGGAATATGTAATGACACTCGTTAAACCGTTCACGTCAACTAGTTCAACTGTTTTTTGTTTGTCGAGTTTGCTGGCAAGTGCTTTGCAAGACGAGAATTACGCATCAGATAGCACCAGATTGTCGGCACATTTCTTTTTTCCTGGATCATCTCCAGAAAAACTTAGGTCGAAATGAAGAAAAAGTGTTACATGCCAGTAAACAGATCGCGATTTTCATAATTTACATGGCTTGCGTTTATTTGTAAAACTGTACCTACTTACTTGTAAATAGTAGCTAAACATTGAATTTATTGTTTTCTCGTTCTCTGCTTTGACTAAGCAGTAATTAAAGTGGTATGGGTTCTGACAGACTGCTTCATCTTTATATATATAAAAACCTCGTGTCACGATGTTCGTCCGGGATGAACTCCGAAACTACATAACCGATTTAGATGAAATTTGGCTTAATGTGTGTAATTTAGTCCAACTTAACCCTTTGACTGCTGACGGCTGATCGTGTACCTGCCGCGCTGTGGCCGGCTACCTGCGCTAAGTGATTATCCCTGGGGACGGAGCAGTCCGAGCGGCTCCACACGCTCTGTGCTGAATGTTTCTGGCGAAGCACTGAGACCTCTCACGACTGATACAGAATAAATGCTCTCACTACATAGTTTCTCTGCAAATAAATTATTACAGAATAAAACTGAATCATTAACCCTATTTTTCATAACTAATAATTATTTCTTGCTTGCATTTTTCTCTCGATTTTTGCAGCTTTTATCGAAAGCGTGGTGATTCTTAAATTTACGTCAATAGTTTACAGTTCTTTCTTGGCAGTTTCTGTAGGTCCCTTACTGTATTAGAGTGTTATTGTTGATTCGAAAAAAAATGCTAGAAATATTCTATTCCACACTTACATACCACGTTCAGTCCACGACTGTAAAATTAGAGATATTCGAACTCAAACAGAAAGTTAAAGCCATCCGAATTTTCCTCGCGCTATTCACGAATACCATAGAAAGAGACCTTAAAATGATAATTGTTCAAGTACCCTCCCCCACACACCGAAATTTGGTTTCCGGAATATCTTTGTAGATGTAGACACCCAAAATATCTCGATGTTGACTGAATGTTTGCTGCGCTATGTAATTACCCGATTATACGTAATTTTGTTTCTTTGATGAAATTGGTTCCACATAAGTACTCAACAGATTTTTCATTTCTAAGCTATGAATTGTCTGTCCATTAATTACGTGATGTGAAATAGAGAGGGGGGGGGGGGCGGGTTGCGGCGAAATCGCACGAAACCTCACCAGAGTAACAAAAAGCGGTATCTGGACATATGTTCACTAAAAATTGGAGTATTTAGAAGGACATCTCTGGTCCAATATTCCCTAATTTTCAATTTTTTTCACGCTAGGCATCAGAAGACAAATAGCTCTGAAACAATACATTTCATCATATCCAGTATCTTTCCACTTTGATATTCGAGAAAGCTCTGATTCTGGTTCATAGTGGTTATACAAAACCGATTCTTTTCATCAGCTATATTTTTCGTCAGTTCTTCTGTAAGAAATAACATGAAAACTGACAGAATACTTGACACATTCCCTATTTGACACGCATTTCCCAATAGTGTAACATCAAATGCGTGACTAACTGGACGAAAGTGATTTTCTAGTTAGATTTATCGCCAAGACGTAATTTCTTCGAAGCCGTTTCACTATCACTTTCTGATTCTTCAGAACAACTAAGTTGTTGAAACATGAGACTGCATTGTCACCCCTCCTGACGAGTATGTTTTAGGAATACAGCTTTCCGATTTTGTGGAAAAGCTATCACTTCCATCAAAATGAAGTAGTTCATCCTCAGTGTCGCTCATCGTAAGAATCTCCATGATTTATTCCTCAATGCACCAACGACGTCTTTCAATTTTCTTTATAAAATACAGGACACAAAGAACACTGATTTAATTTTCGTTGGACAGTGAACTGTAGAGCGAAGCCTAGGCTCCCAGCAGACAAACATTCATACAATAAGCTAGCGACCAAAACTGCGAAAGGCTATAGAGAAATGTGGCGAGAAGTCCGCTGTACGACTCAGGTAGCGGCGCGTCTATATTCGTCAACAGCACACAGGTAGCGGCAGGCGGGTGCGGCTTATCTCGTCATCAGCACTCAGGGGAAATCCGACGGCTGCAGCTATACCCGTCATCAGCACTCGGGGCCCGCAAGCACCATGCGTGTATAGACGTCAACAGCAGTCAAAGGGTTAAAAGATAGGATAGTTTTTATCTGGATTATAGACCTCAATATTTATTATTTGTGAAATAAATGTTCATTAAATGTTTGTCATAGCACAATGGTTTGTAATTATTTGTAAGCCACCAAAGATAAGCGGTCTGTTGGCTTAGTGGTTAGGGCGTCTGACTGGAGATGGAAAGGTCCCGGTTCGAGTCCCTGTCTCGGCGGGGATTTTTATAGATACTTAACCCGGCATTAATCTCCGGTGCAGCATGCTGTGTGAGGTAAAATACGCCAGGACGGTACTGTGGTTCGGATTCGACGTTAAAATGTAGGTCTCCTGTATCAGGCAGGATGGGCGGGCTAGGTAAAGGCGCCTACGACGGTGGCAGAATGCCCATCCAGTAGAAACCATGTCACCAGGTCATTACGACCACACGAAATTATTATTATTATAGTTCCATAAGTTTCTAACAGATGGCGATGTGTTAACTTATCGATACAACACTTGGTTAGCTAGGTTGGGTAATCATCCAGTAGATCAAGTTCTGTTTCAATTTATTTATGCTACAGTTTATTCCTAACAGATGGCGGTGTGTTAATTTATCGAACAATCCAGTAGATGGGGTTGTATTTCGATTTATTTATGCTACAGTCTATTCCACGCAATATGTGCGAGTTTCTTCAATTTTAATTGTGATGTGTATTGTGTTATAATTATACCGTATTGTTGTTCATCGTTTGTGTGTCATTATACCTAACGACAAAGTAATTGCACACATGAATATAACATTGAAGAAAACGTTACGATAAATTCGAATCGTGTAAGCATTTCTCACTAACTTATCATTTTTCTTCTTCTTTTTGTTATGGTCAGCTAGACTCCACGTGTCAATTTCAATTCCTCTCCTATTATTTTTTCTTTCTTCCTCCCCAGTACTCCTTCATTATTGCACTCCTCTCTACCTTTGAATCCTGCCATATTCAAAGTCTGCTATCGAAAAAATTTTCTTTCCATACGGTTCACTGGTATTATTTCGTTTCAAATCTTTCTAAACCTCTTGAAAGCCTGGTGTCATCCATGCTACAAATGTATCAAAAAATATATAATTCTTCTTTTTCTGTTATTTTTCAATGTTATTATATATTTCCTCATTAGTTTTTAACTTCCATTTTACTGTATTTTTCAATGGACCCAAAAATTTCGGTTTCACCACTGTATTATAGTGTCTTATTTTAAGGCTTTCAGAAAGGCTCTTTTTGTTGTAATTAAAATATTTTTCAGTGAAATGTCGCCAAAGAATCTAACCTCAACAATGCGTGTAGCAGAGAGGCACGACGCACGACGAGTGAGCTCATCAATCAGCAACACAAATCGCGGCAAGTAAGGAAGTTCAAAGAATCAGGTCAGCTGAGTGTCGTATGCAAGAATCTGGTGGCTTTCGACAGACATTACCAGTGATTCCTCGCTCTACTTTTGCAGATGAGATTAACGTATGTTTAAAACAATCGTTTTTATGGCGGAATGTCGAAACACTTTGATTGACCATGAACATGCGAGTACAGTTGCAAAATGATCCATCGGCACAAGTATTTTGTAAGCAATTGCTGGATATTGGAAAAGGTGAAATAGAACTGCATCGAAATACACAATCTACATCTACATATATACTCTGCAATTAAAAAAATTTTGGGTGGCAGTGGGTGCTCAGCACCAAAGCTAATCTCTTTGCTGTGCATTCCAATCCCTAATGGTACGAGGGAAAAAAGAATTCATATAAGAATCAGTCCGGCACCTTATTTCTCTAATTTTATATTTCCTGTCCTTCCGACTCATATAGGTTGGTGGAAGAAGTATTTCACTACACTCAAAATCACTACATCAAATTGCCAGACAAATTCTGCACTGTTGTTCACTCAGAATTGAACTAACTCAGCGTGTGTTCCTGTATATATCAAATAATTACTTAGATCATAATTGGATCAGTAATCGTGCTATTTTGGCAGCAAAAAATGTTGATGTCAACGAAATTAACTTCCAGAAACGGCAGTTGTTGCCAGGTGATCTGATGTTTTTTAAATCAATTGATACTATTGTAGATGAAAATGAAGCCATAAATTTTCCAAATGAGTTTTTAAACTCTTTGGATATAACAGGAATGCTGCCACACAATCTCCGGTTAATGATTGGTTCACCGATTATTCTTCTTCTTAATTTGAATCCACCTAGATTATGTAACGGTACACGTTTGGTGATCAAAAGGATCACCGGAAATGTTCTTGAAACAACTATTTTGACTGGAATGTTTAAAGGAGAAATCGTCCTGTTGCCACGTATTCCAATGATACAGTCAGAATATCCAATACCATTTAAAAGGCTTCAATTTCCGATTCATTTGGCTTTCGCTATGACAATAAATAAGTGACAAGACCAAACAATGTCCGTTTGCGGCTTGGATTTGGAAAAAACTTGTTTCTCCCATGGGCAACAATATGTCGCCTGCTCACGTGTAGAGAAACCATTAAATCTATTTGTATTAGCAAAAGACAGGCTAACTAAAAATATTGTGCACGAATTAGCGCTTAGATAAATTAAAATTATAAATTGTATTAATTTAAAATAATGAAAATAATTGTTAAAAATGTTTAAAAATCAACTTCATAGGACTCATTTATAAAACTGAAATTTTAGTTTATATAAATAAAAAATAATTTATTTATTTATTTTTATAAATATCAATTTTTATATAATTTCAATTAAGTAATTTGTAATAAAATGGAAATTAATTTTTTTTGATCGTTTGTCCTTAATTTCAACTCTCCGTAATTATTTACCAATTACATTTGAATTTCAAAATCGACTACAATGTTTTGTCTTTATTAGTGAATATTAATTTGACTACTTTAGGAAGTTTAGAATAACATTAATCCATCGTACTATAATTACTAAGTCACAGCAACGCGTGACCGGGTCAGCTAGTCTCTTATATCGATGATATCATTTTTTATCATTTTACCAAAAATCTCTATCCATCACGTATTCATAAACCTTGTGAAAAATTTAATTGTAATTCATTAAAGAAAACTCGACTTTTGTACCAAACAACTACAAAACTAAAAATAATTTCATCAGAAATCTATAGTTCATCATTATCGTTGGGGATCATCTCCAGTTTCCTTATAGTTAATTCTTATAATTAACTTATTTTTAATGGTACGTTAACGCCTTTAGTTAACTTACTCGAATTAAAAGTGAATATTACTTGCGCTGTAAGGGATCAGTCAGGGATTGCTTTCCAACAGTGAATTCCACACGAGGATAGAAAAACCACATAAACTGAAAAAAACACATGTAAAATTGATATTAAAAAGGATAATAGTCAGGAATAATCATCAAGAATGCAATGAAACGAGCCATGCCCACATATTTAAACAGAAAACAGATCAGGCATTCAGTGTCGCAGAAGGAACAAATAAAAGCACAAAACAACACCAAAACAATTGCTAAAGTGACAGCCGCGGAAGAAAACGGAACTTCTTGCCACTATGATGTTCAAGCAGATTATATGATGGTATTACGCTGTCAGCCTGTGTTTCACAATGAATTAATTGATGCATTGAGTAATTTATTAATGTGTGAAACCATGCAAGTTTTAAAAATACAAGACGCTGTTGAATATCTCGGTATATAGCTGGATGTGTTCCGTAACTGTGATGCTTTCAGTACTTACTGAATGTATTTTTTTCTGAAGTTTAACTTCTTTTCAGTAGCGGAGGTGGTTTAGGACTATGTATCACCACGTCACTTTAGAGATAAAAACGAAAATCGATTGTTATCACTTATGAGTGTTTTTTGTTGTTGTCTTTGTGATACAAATATTTTCTACATGAAAATTGTGAACCATATCAGCACTAGAACATCTTTTAAGTGGAGGTAACGTTAAGATTTACGTCCCACATATCGCTAATAGCATTTTCGTATAAAAGAGCGTCGGTTTGAACGTAGTACAACGTAACAGGAAAAACTAAATAGTATAATGAAGCAAAATATTTCCTGAAGTTGTCTGGCTCATGAAGGAGATGACGATACTATTGGCAGTAAGTGTGCATTTAAGAGTTCACTCCATGGCTTAATATTTTTTCGGTTTTTTGAAAGTACATGATGATATTAAATTTTCTGATTACGTGCGCCCTTGTTAAACATACCGACATTTTATGTCTGAAGTATTTTTTATTTTTCATTGGTTCCAGAATACAATGGTTTAGGTAAATTACTCGAAATATGTATACTTCCTACACAGAAGACAACAGTTAATCCGCAATGCAAACATTCATTTGTAATAAACACCCTACTATAACTGTCTTACCTCAGACTGAAAAACAATCACATTAGACACGTGTTTAAAATGGATAGGCGTTCTCAGAAAAATAGCCGTTCTACTTACAGAAACAGTACTCTTCTGTAACATCATGTTCTGGATAATTTCATGGACTCTTACAAGTGAAAATTACAGTCATGATAACATATGCTACCACGCCAATTATGTAATTATTTATCATTTAAATATTATTTTGTTAATTGTAATTAATTATCATTCAAATATTGATTGTAATGATGTACATGATATAATTTCTAAGCTCGAGGAAGCCACAGCTTAACAAACATTGTCGGTGGGTAGTATATCTTTGAAAAGAGTGAGATAGAAAATCTTTGGTCTGATGAGAGAGATTCTTAAAGAAAAAGTAGAAGGAAGGCGTGTGTGTAAAAAGCTGTTGGTGTTGGATTGTGTCGCAGTAACGTCATATGAATGTATAGTAGTTCGAGAAGTGTTGTACTATAATTGTATTTTGTTTTGGTTGTGAGCTTTGAATTGACTATTTATTAAAAAACAGTTGAGGATATACGCTAACATCTTCGTGTTGTAACTTATGTAGAATTAGCGACCATTTGATGAGCTATTTTATTACCATTGAATATCTTTAAATATTTTTTTAAAAAAGGTGACCTCGCCATAAGATCTACAGAGTTTCGAGCAAATACCATTAATTATTTGCTCGACTTCAATTGGATGAATTTTAACTGTTTGGAGGTTACATCATGCACCATAAGCGAAGTGTATACCACCAAGCGATATTTTCAGAGAATTAATTGCTCGGTTACAATTATCAAGCAAGATTAATAAGTAATTTGTAATTTTCACGTCTGTCCCCCGGGAAGGTGGAAGTTAGTATTTAAAGATGCCTGAAATGTTAACGTAGATCCGTGATTACCGCCGGCGGAAGAGAAGTATTTTACGGCCGACTCGCTCGCTCGCTCCGCTGAGGAGAGGTTTATAATTCAGATGCAGCAGAAATTACTGGCTGGTCCCCTGGGGTACGACTATCCCGCCAACCAGAGGGCTAATTAAAGAAGAACTCTGCAGCAGACGGTCTAAGGACACCGAGGAACTCGCTGAGAGGCGCAGTGGGTCAGCTTAGACACAACACGACATTAAGATCATGTTCACTTACTTGTAAGCCGTAGGTATAGGTTACCTTAATTTATTCATGAATTTCATTTTTACCATCTCAGGAAGGAAAAATTTAACTATTTTTAATTTATTGAAAATGAACGGGATTCATTCATGAAATTGCATAACTCACAGATAAATCCAGCATTGGCATAACTTGGCCTTTCATTCTTGAACTCAAATTTAAATTGCATAAGGGTAATTAATAACAATGACAATCAAAGACTACACCATTGTTTATGCTGCATAAAATATAAGTAAACTACAGTTACACACATATAAGATCAACCTATCATCTCGGCTACCATTACAAAATTACGAGGTGGATTCAAGTTCTAAGGCCTCCGATTTTTTTTCTAACTAACTACTCACCCGAAAACTATGAAACTTGTGTTACTTCTTGACGTAATCTCCCTGCAGACCTACACATTTTTCACAACGTCGACGCCATGATTCCATGGCCGTGGCGAAGGCTTCTTTAGGAGTCTGTTTTGACTACTGGAAAATCGCTGAAGCAATAGCAGCACGGCTGGTGAATGTGCGGCCACGGAGAGTGTCTTTCATTGTTCGAAACAGCGAAAATTCACTAGGAGCCAGGTCAGGTGAGTAGGGAGCATGACAAATCACTTCAAAGTTGTTTTCACGAAGAAACTGTTGCGTATCGTTAGCCCGATGTGCGCGTGCGTTGTGGTCCGTCAGCATTCGTGGCACGCACCTGGAGGACTCTTTTCGCATTTTCAGGTCGTCATGCAGGATTGTGTGTACAGAACCCACGGAAATGTTAACACTGGAGGCGATCTGTTCAACAGTCATTCGACGATCCCCCAAAACAAGTCTCTCCACTTGCTCGATCATGTCGTCAGACCAGCTTGTGCGAGGCCGAGGTTGTTTTGGTTTGTTGTCACACGTTGTTCTGCCTTCATTAAACTGTCACACCCACGAACGCACTTTCGACACATCCATAACTCGATCACCACATGTCTCCTTCAACCGTAGATGAATTTCAGTTGGTGTCACACCACGAAAATTCAGAAAACGAATGATTGCACGCTGTTCAAGTAAGGAAAATGTTGCCATTTTAAGGATCTAAAACAGTTCTCATTCTCGACGCTGCCGCTAGAGTTCCATCTGTCGTACAGTGCTGCCATCTTTGTCACATATTAACAATAAGCGCACACTCATTTTAAAACAATGCGCATGTTTCTATTTCTTTCCAGTCTGGACAAAAAAAATCGGAGGCCTTAGAACTTGAACGCACCTCGTATTATGTGATGTTAACAACTTATAAACAAAATTAATGAATCACAGAAATAACAAAGCCAAAGCGATGATTTTATAAACAAAAATTATTGGAAACATATGCTCCTGCTAAAAACTTGTGACTGTACGATAGACTGAGGTTCTTGTCAGCAATTCTCCTTGCCAGGGTCTTTATTACGAGTAAGAGAGCTTATTCCTACTTTGGTGCACAGTTAAATGTACGTGGTATCCTGTTACTGTATTAGACCGCACAGACCGTTGCACCCACGCGATAATCCATCATAAACCTAATTTACATCTGAAATGGCGAAACACTAATAAAAATATCTGGTCACTTTTGCCAACTGATCAGAGATGTGTTCTCGGTTGTCTCCGCTGGATCAGTTCCAGTTGCGATGCTTGCCACTTTCCTCGGCATCTCGTCAACGAAAGTCGGTTGCGCCAATGGCGGCTCAGGTTCTTCCTTCGATCTCCCGATACGTCCAAACAGGAAAAAAATATGTTAAACAAAACTGTAACTTGAAATTAAACTATTTTTTATTAGAGTGTCACTATCACTCTTCTTCCACACATCACCTCTCTTCACTCCTACTTATTCTGATTGGCTGCGAGGTTTCACTCCATGTCCACATTCCAGGGACTCGCGTTTAACCAACTTCCCTCGCTTTTTCATTGTTTGACAAAGTCGCACACCCTGTTCGTGACACACCGTGTCTGTACTTGAGCTCATAGCACTATTCAACACGGAAAAGTTTTGACAGGTTCCCAGGCGTCTTAAATCCTAGCAGCTCTGGGTTCTGCATGCACCAGTTCGACCCAGTCCATTTACAGACGTTTATTCAGCCGAGGATATAGTTGACAATAGCCCACGCCCAGTCCGTCCGTCCTTCAGAGAAATTGCCTGACATGTAGTCACTGACCCTAAGCCAACAACCACTCTCTCGCCTGATATCTTCTGCCAGATAACATCTTTTACATAACCCACTTCGTAAAGAATTTATCTGTACTCCTCATACATAGTAAAGTAATTGTGATGTTATTATAACTTTAGAACGTAAACCAAGTTATGGTCCAAATATTGTACATCATTTTAATTACTTGAATTAAGTTTCTTTTGGCTATCCAAAAAAAACTGTAGCACTAAAAATAAGCCGAAAGAATACAGACTGTCATATAAAATTAAAAGACCATGATGTTGAAGTTGTTGACCAATTCAGCTACCTGGGGAGCATAATTGCCAATAATGGTAGAAGTGATTTAGAAATAGTGAGTAGAGTAACCAAAGGAGCTAACTTCTACAGTACTGTGCGAGGCTTACTATGGGACATGAAGGTTCCCAGAAGAGCAAAAATTGTCTTGTACAAATCATATCTCATTCCTATTCTCACATATGCTTTGGAAACATGCACACTAACATCAAGGGACCTTAGCAAGATCCAAGCATGTGAAATGAAGTTTCTTAGAACAGCCCTCCAGAAAACTAGACTTGACCGCATAAAGAATGATGAAATTAGATCAAACCTAGAGCTAAGGGAATCCATGGAAGAGAGACTTAGGTCATCTAGACTTCGATGGTTTGGGCATGTGAAGAGAATGACTAGCAAAAGACTGCCAAAAACTTATTTGGAAAAAAAAGGATACTGGGCAAAAGACCAGTGGGAAGACCAAGAAGAAGATGGACAGACCAACTGAAGGAGGATGTAGAGAGAAGAGGCTGGAATTGGGAGTACATCACAGACAGAGAAACCTTTCTGGACAGGAAAAGGTGGAAAACAATCGTCTATAATAACCAAGGCTCGTAAACCACACCCGGGAAACTGGAGATGGTCCTCAACGATAATGATGATGATGATGATGAATTAAGTTTAAAGAAATTGCCACAAAAAAAATTTCTTCTGTGAGGTATGTACTTAACTTAAAGTATAACTGTAACATTAAAACCGAGCGTGGTGGTATAACGGATAGCGTTCTGGCCTCACATTCGGGAGGACGGTGGTTCGAATCCCGTCCGGGCATCCAGATTTGGGTTTTCCATGGTTTCCCCAAATCACTCCAGGTGAATGCCGGGATGCTTCCTTCAAAAGGCCATGGCCGAATTCCTTCCCAATCCTTGCCCCCATCCTTTCCCGTCTCTAAAGACCACGTTGTTAAAAAGGGACGTTAAACTGTTTAAAAAAAAAAAAAATGTAACGTTAAATTTTCTGAAATGGCGAAAGACCAACGTTTTGGTGCGGCATTTTTTGTATTCGCAGTATAGTTGGTTCTTTGAAGAGAAGTATCGTAATGCAGCAAAAACCTAGTGACGACATTGCTGGAACTATTCTTAGTCTGTGCTCCGATGGTGGAACGGTCATAATAAGATCTAAACTTGTGGTGATTCAGATCACAAGCTCAGGTAACAATTTCGTATTGGTAATTGTCGTTTTGTTCATGTCACGTGTCAAAGAATTGATTTTCGCAATTTGCAATGTGATAGACAGATGACACGCTTTCGCTTACGTATCTTTTTATTATTGGAGACACAATCGAATGTTTCCTTTAATACCACTACATATCGATTCGTAACAAAAACATATGCAGCTTTAGTTCAGAAATGACAACTACCAGTTAAACCTCTTCGACCTTATTTACTAATTATTTATCCGGTCTAACACGTTGGTATATGTCTGTAATATAACTTCTTATGTTGTATTGAGAACTTCTACTAAATGGAATTTATTGGATTTTCATTGTCTGATGATGGTGTGATTGGTGATATGTTCATCACTGTTGAAATCCGTGTCTATCTTAAACAATATTCAATGACACTCGAAAATGTACCTATACAATAAATTCTTCTGATTGCTACAGTGAAAATTAATTTGCTTAATACGGCCTCACCTTTTTAAAATGAACAACCGTTACGGGTGAAATGTTTTAATTTTTATTTTGGCCTCGAATAACACTGGGTGAACATCGTTTTGCTTCATTATTTAACTTTTTTCAAGCAGTTTCTCTATTGACGTGACGCAATCTTTCAAGGAGCCCGTTACAACATATGTCGTCAATTATCTGCTTGATATATTTTATTATTATGTCCCTCCACAGTTACTTCCTTTGACCACTCCCGGATACAGCAAATTAACCAACTCCTACTTTCCAATATTTCCTTTCTGTGAGACTCTTCCACAAAATTCTTTCATCCCCCATCCCTTCAATTTTCCTTCTTTCGGTTATTTCCAATCTGCACTTGAATAAAATGCTGTGTACCATGTATATAGTTTTATAAGCTTCTTTCTGAGACCTACGTCAATGATATTTTAAAGAAGTGGTGCCTAGTGTTGTTCCAATTTTCATATCGCTTTTGCTCCGGCTATGAGTTGTAATTTATTTGATAAACAACAAGGTTCTTTTCAGCACGTGTTGTTTTGATTCTAAATATTAATATTATAAATTTATTCCAGTGAAACTCATTTTTAACTAATCATTACTTAAGTTATTCGCAGAAATGTTGGTTATAAGCAGCATACGCTATTGGCGTGATAGTGAGTTGACAAAATATATGACATCTAGCATCACAGATTAAAGAACATTTGTAGTAGACATGCTGGAAATTATTCTCATTGGTTAGAAGGACAGGAGAGGAAGAAACTCAAGAGCAAAGAACAACCCAAATGTGACTACAAGCACTGTCCATGACTAAGGCGGTGCCTGCACCAGGAAGACGGCAAAGACTCAATTCATCGTAGTGCCTCTGGAAGCCAGAGGCACCTTCTCCACGGCTCAGGGGGTGGCCTGCTCTGATTCCAGGAGGGAACTCCTGATGGGGGAGCAGGTGGCTCCCGGGACAAACCGGAGAAAATCGAGACCACTACCTGCAACGTGAAGCTGGCTGACGACACTTTGTGGTCAGCATGTCAGCAGTCGCCCCGCTGCATCAGCAGAGACAGCTGGCGGCCTGGATGTCGACGCAGGCCAGCAGTGGTAAAAGAAGAACATATACAAATAGACAGTTTATTAATTAGAAGTATGAAAATACAAAGACAATTGCTGATTTTTGTGTGAATTAGTAAGATGGTAGATTAATTAGTATATTAGTTGGTAGATTAAGCGGTATATTAATTATTAGAATAATTAGTAGATTTACTATTAGAATACTTAAATCCATTAAATCCTTAAAAATAATTATCCAGATATATTATTAAAAAAAGTAAATTGTTGTAAGAATAAAACTGTAGAAACTAAGGGCCTACTTTAGGTAACAAGGTAGTAGGCTATGTAAAATCAGGAAATAAAATGTAAAAATGTAAATGGTTAGATTATTAAATCTGCAGGAGTCACATAATAAGTGGTCTAGGTAGTATACAAAAACTGGAAACTTAAATACATTCCCTTGGAATGGTCACAGGAATTCTTGACAATTCATGAGGCATTGTTATAAATAATAATATTACCATCTACGAATTATTTTCTCTGCAGCACAAAAGCTACAAAGTATTTTCTAAACTACAAACACATTACCCGCTGTATTAAACACTAATGTGAATAAAATTTCTACAGAATCTTGATAACTGTTACCTTCATTAACTGTTTCCAAAACTTACAAACCACAACAGTGATTGGAAGTAACATTACCCCATTCCCTTCCTTCCTCGAAAGTATATATAAATCCTTATTCAATCTTCAGTTTTAGAAAGTTCTTTCACAACGTAAAATGGTTTCTGAAGCAGCAAACATCAGAGTTTGATTGGAAACGTTTTATTAAAGCAATAAATTTTTGAATAAAGAAGATACAAAGAATTTTATCATTCTTTATGTAGCCAACAATAACTTCTAATCTTCGTAGACTTTATATCTTACAGGTATTATTTCTATTGAGAAGAAAACCCATAGTCATAAACTCAAAATATCTGTTTTATATAGCCAAAATAAAACTTTGTCGCTGTCACTCCTATTATTTGTAATTGTGAGTGCTGATGTAGTTTAACCGAGCAAATAAGGAACAACGTCTCCGACAGAACCAGAGCGGTCCTCAGTTTATCTCATTATTCCTTATATAGTCTCACTCCTTTGCAGTGAGTGCTAGCGGGCAGGATGCTGTGAGCTGCGGTTATTACGACTGGAGAGCACACACTCTCTTAGACGTTGCTGCTCTGCCGCGCCGCATATTTCAGATATCTTGTTAGGAGCAGCTGAGGGGATCATTTGGGCTCATCTCCAGTCGAATAATGAACACAGCCCTTAGCCCTCCAGCGCCGTAAGCCTTAATACTGCTTCCAGGGGAGCACGCAACGAGGCCAGCAGATGTATCTCTATTCACGTTGACCTAATTTTACTCTTTCAACGTGGCTTTCACTTTTACCAACCAGCTAATTCTATTCAACTTAAGTGTTAACGTACAAACAGCAACACTGTATGAATAACAGCTGAATAAGTTCAGAATTGTGCAGCAAAATAATTGCTTCTGAACTGGAAATTAAGAGTAACTTATATAAGTCCATACACGATCTGCCTTCGATGGAATCAACGCTTATTTGAAACTGTTAACTGATTGACATATAAACCACCAAAGAATTTATTTTTTTAATTATAAAATTCCAAGAATAGATATGTATATTTTTTTCATAAGAATTAATACAATGTACATTAGCAAATACAGATGGGCCAAAATGGCAAAATGTAGAATTTTTATCTGTCCGTGAATACATCGCTTGAAAAATAATGAAAGGATTTCAGTGAAATGGTTTACATGTGAATATATCGTTTATCTCATAAATTTCCTGAATTGCATAGTTACCAATGATATTGTGGCCAAAAAGGATTATTTGGAATTCGCGCAGTACCTAAAAAGAGGATTTCAATGAAATAAGGAAACATTAGAAATATTCACCTACTTCATAATAGTACACTGGTTTAGGTGAAATATAAGACTTTTATTCTTTATATACACATTAATATAAATAAAAAAATATGTCTTATCCTTTGTATGGCTACGAATGATTTTCGTAAAGATTAAAAAATGGACATTTCATAATACGATGGCTGTATGTTCGAATCGTAAAAGCTGTAATCAATTAAGAGTTTTATATGATAGTTTATAGGCATTCAAACGAAGCAAACTGTTCATACACAAACCAGGCAGCACCACTTCAAATATTGTTCACAGAAATGTTTTTTGAACAATTTTGTAGTATCTATTCTCCGTGACTGCTTAAAAATAAAATTCTGATGTTTATCGATGATTCTGAAAAAGAAACACTGTATTTGGTTAGTTCATGTTGTAATGACAAATCACATTAAGTTGCATGCCACTTAAGCGAACTGTTCGACGGTCAAGAGCTGGCAACCAGGCTACTAGCAGGAATGCAAGGACACGCAGACAATCCGTCCACCCCGTCCGCCCGCGCGACCGGTTAAGCGGGGGGGAGGACTCGAGTGAAGAGACAAAAGGTGGGTGAGCGGTAGAGAACGGACTGGCCAGATAGGGCAGACGCTCCAGTACTTTTCGCGCAAGTTCACGTGCGCGAAACCATGCATTGTGTCGCGTGCGTGGTACCGTCGACCAGTGTTTATAGGATCGACTCTTGTTCGATCCTATCTTCGCAGTTCGAGTTTTGGAGGAGCGCTCGCCAACGGATCTGCCGATTCCAGCATCTAATTGCATGTGAAGGGAAGGCTGATTCCATGACAGGGTCATCAGCCATCACCGGTGCAAAGGAACCACATCAGCCATCACCGGTGCAAGACAACGGGGCAAGT
The DNA here is from genome assembly GCA_031002005.1 of Vandiemenella viatica. Taxonomy (NCBI): domain Eukaryota; kingdom Metazoa; phylum Arthropoda; class Insecta; order Orthoptera; family Morabidae; genus Vandiemenella; species Vandiemenella viatica. Next base: position 184,480,056 of record JARYHS010012519.1, read on the forward strand.
ACCAATAAAAACTATTGCGTGTGTTCTCACTACGGCGCCAAATCAGTCAACCCGACACGACCTTTTGGGAAAGAGACTCAAGTTAGCCTAGGCACAAATAAACTCAAAACCATCATTCTTTGTAATTATGTGGAATAAATGTAAATGTCAATTCTGCCTGATATTATAAACGTAAATTTTAACGTTGCCTTGATTAATTCCCATCCCCTCATGCAAAGTATTAATTGATAAGTTTTTAATAAATTAAATTAATTAAACTTTTTTGATGTCGCCATTAGCGTGAAACTTCAATGTAAAAGAGCGATGTCGTTGTACAGCAGCTTTCAGTAACCTTTGTTGTGTGGTCCTTCAGCGCTCTGCTGAGTTTAGGCAGTTTTTATGTGAGTGTTTATTCATTTTTTCCTGCCTAATCTGGTACAGTATACCTTAGCACTTTTATAAATGGCTTTCATCTTCTTAAAATCTACTGTTACTCAACATCAATATGTTATGTGTTTCTCAATTTGTTACTGGTAGTGTAGTAATGCAAGCTGAGTTCAACCCACAACTCATGCTACGATGTCGTAGTGTCCTGTCGCCAGTAACTTAAATATCGCTCTGTCCTCTCCTTTTTTTTTGGAGAAGTGTACTATCTTTACCCATCATATCTAAGGAACGAAAGAATATATGTTATTTTTCCATGAACTGTATCAGAACAATTTCAGTGACTTGTCATCAGAATTAAGTTGACCAGCTGAAAGTACATTTGCTCTTTCTGGATGTTTCTAATAAATATTTTCTGTGGAGCACTACTTTTGCACCAATGCGATTGATTCTCTTGTGCCATGGGCGGATGTGCACAAATATACCTGTACTTCCTGGTAGCATTGACGATTCCATTGCGATGTGTAGCATCTCTTCTGATTGGAATCAGTCTGCTCTGTTTGCAATTTTGCAATAAATTCCTGACTTTCTAATTTTGAATGTTAGTATTCTTCAATCAGTTCTCACATGACTAAATAATTTATTCTTGATGTAAAATTTATTAAATAATTTTGGTTATGGCTTACGTTGGCTGAAGCAAAATTCTTCTGCTACTTAAATATACGTTTAAGTATCGTTTGTATTTTATCAAAATTACGTGTTAGAAATAAGATCCATAAAAGTTGCATTTTTCATTATGTTTGAAGCACAATTATTTGGTAAATAGCTGTAACATAATACAGGGACGACAATAGTTTTGTCGGACGCATCGTTAGAAGTTTTGTTTCAGAATTTCTTAACTTGGATTATATGTTAGACGCGGAAGAAAATGAGGTACAGGAAACGAGAAGGAATTTGGTAGTAGACTTTTGAAGGAACCGTACCGGTATTCACCTGACGTAATTTGGCGAAACAATGGAAAAACGAAATATGGATTGGCCGACAGGAAATTTGCACCCGTGTCTACTAGAACGCCAGTCTCGAAAGTTACGTTAAAATACAGATTTTCCTTATCCGCCAGGATTACCGGAGTAGGTTCAGCCACGACAGAGATAGAATGCATGGTGAATCAAAAATCTGTCATCTGGTTGTTAGGTGTTTTTACCATAGCAGTTAAATACACAATATCGATCAGCTACAAAGAATATTTCTTCCATTTTTTATAAAAAATACTCGAATGACTTGTTTATACGATAGGGAATCTGGATGAACTATGCATTCAAATTCTTTTTTCGTACTCACCATTTATTAAAATCTACACTAATATTATAAATGCGAAAGTAACTCTGTCTCTCTCTCTGTTTGTCACGTTTCCACTACTGAATGACTAAACAAATCTTGAAATTTAAAGCGGAAATATTATGTATCGTTAGGAAATACACAGTATGGATTTTTCTGGATAAATAACATATTTTGTCATGTAATTTTGAATACAAATCGTAAAATGACAGACAGACGGAAAAAGCGTTTAAGGCTCTGTAACGTGATATCGGTCACTTAGACATTCAACTTCCTATATAGTATTTCCGTATCATTTATGTATCATTGTAATAGAAAAAAAAATTGATCCCAATAATATATAATAAATTACCGCAAGAAATAAAGGATTCTGTATCTGTTGGAAGATTTAGAGAAAAAGTGGGTTCATGGCTGGAAAGCTGTGTGGCTTTGTAAAAATTATTATATTGTAGTATTTTTTGTTTGTTTTGTTTTTGTTATTATATAGTGTACATATAATTTTGTTAAATGTATTAGCCACAGGCTATTTGTGAATAAATAATAATAATAATAATAATAATTCCAACAGACCTACCACTCCAATTCCCACTAACAATAGCCTTTCCGATGGTGATCAGTTAAGCTCAGTAATAGACACTCAAAGTAGGAGGGGTAGACTTAATAAGACGTATTTTTCCTAACGGCTGTTATATGTAGTTATCTCACGGTTTTCCATCCACAAAGGCTATACATCTTATCAAAGGACAGTAAAACCAAAAACTTTGTGAACAAAACACTATTGACATGACATGTTTGCAGCAAGTGACATTATTTTAAGCAATAAAAAAAATTTGCCGAAGGTACTGTGGTAGGTAGTCTCCCAAAGTTAACCCTCCCCCTCCCGCCTTAGTTTGTTACTATTTTTAAAATATTTCAAATCGGTTGTACAGGTATTTATAAGATAGGTTCAATGCTGGCGTGGTACAGTGATGGCTTCTCCGTCATATTATTCCAACTCTGCTTTTTACAACACATTTTGGGTAACTTTGAGCTTTCTACATCCAATTCTAACAATTAAGTCCACGCGTACGAAGTCGGTGGTAACAGCTGGTTACTCCATAAACACGTAATTTCCTACATCGCACGTTAACACAAGAAGAGTGCGGGAGTGGAAAATAATGAAATTTGTGATTGCTGTGGCAGCTGCACGGGGAAGGCATGAGTGAAGCTGACACGCGGAAATATTCGAGCGTCGCAATCAAATAATTGTTAAATCACCGACGACTAGCGGTTTGGTTTGCCCGCAGCTATTATCAAGCGCCAAGGCAAATACAATTTCCTGCAGCAGGAACGAATTTCCGGGGCGGGCTTTCGGAGCGGCTTCACTCACACACACAGACTCGCCCGTTCTGGATTTCGGTAAGAACGTAACGAACGAACTGTCGAGAGCCCCTCGGCTCCCAGGAGCTCCAAACGAGCGCAACTTCTCTTCTGCATGTTGCGGCTGAATGATCGTCCTCGCGGGACCCGGACCGGGACTAGTTTACTGCACACAAGAAAATCTTCTTCCGCGGGGAAAATCCTTTCTCATATCACCACAGTTGTCCGATCGGAGCGACGTTGTGGGAAAGTTTCAGATTGAACTACCCCAACTTCGGCTCGTTAGAAGCGCTGCATTCTGAGTTGTTTGACGTTACCCCTATGCTCACGTCTGTGTAAGCTGAGAGAAGCAGATTTTTATTTGTTCTTATCGACCGAGCGTGGTGGGTGAACAGCTAACGTTCTGGCCTCGCATTCGGGAAGACACAGGTTAGAATCCCCGTCCGGGCATCCAGATTTGGGTTTTCCATGGTTGCCCCAAATCACTCCAGGCGAAAGCCGGGATGCTTCCTTCAAAAGGGCCATGGCCGAATTCCTTCCAGTTCCTTGTTCACAGTCCCATCCCGCCTCTAATGACCTTAGCCGTCGACGAGGCGTAAAGCAATACGTAAAAAAAATAAAAAAAATGTTATTATCGAGCGCTAAGTATGTACCGTGTACGGAGAATCCCGCGCAGCTTCAAGAGTTCCAAAATGTTTTAACAATGAATTTTTTCTTCTGTCATCAGTACTTCGACTGGTTTGATGCAATCTTCCATTGAGAGGATTACATGTCCTCGGGACACCCTTTGGGTCTTTAATGCGATGGTTTCCCTTTGTCTTCTGCATCCCCATACCGTTGATCATTTCTGATTCATCCGCTTTTAGTGGTCGTTTCCAACCCCAAGGGCAAGATGGTGCCCTGGTAACAAGGAATAAAGAAGAATAATTAGTAATGGATAATTCCCCAACAGTTTTTCGTCAATTTTGCATTGAGAGTGGTGGTGTAACGGTTAGCGTTCTGACTTCGCATTCGGAGGACGGCGCTTCGAATCCCCGTCCGGGCATCCAGATTTGGGTTTTCCATGGTTTCCCAAATCACTCCAAGCAAATGCCGGGATGGTTCCTTCAAAAGGCCATGGCCGAATTCCTTCCCACTCCTTGCCCCCCATCCTATCCCGTCTCAAAAGTCCTCGCTGTTAAGAGACGTTAAGCAATTTAAAAAAAGTCAATTTTGTAGTGTATTCATTTGTGAAGAAGAGTAATTGATAAGAAATAAGTTATTTCTCTTTATCAGCGCCTGCAGTCCGCACCATTGCAGAACCAACGAAACGCTAGGGCAAACAGCCGTGATATCACGACGCTTCTGACTTCTCCCACTGATGAACGTCAAAAGAACTTCATTTTTGCCACAGTTCTACCTGAAATAAGTTTCCTAAAGCCCAATAACTCCTGTGAGTATGTCATGACAACAATGATCTACACCGATATGAGTTGCTAAGAATTTTCTAAGTAATTAGTGTGACTAATTTAAATCGGGTTTTATTATTATTTTATTTATTTAAGTGAAAACTTCTATTGGCGTCGTGGACGATTTTTGGATGGGGGTAAATCCATGAGTTAAATTCTCCGACTTACTATGACGTGTTGCGCCTATGATTTGTCCGTTAGACGATTATGGTTGCGTTAAATTCACCGACTTACTATGACGTGTTGCGACTATGATTTGCCCGTCAGACGATTATGGATGCGTAAAATCTTATGAGCTTGCGTCAGTAACATGTTGTAAAAGCAATATATCTGTAGATATACATATGACATGTTGCACTTCGGCAGCGGTCTGGTGGCTCAGTCGATTAAGGCGCTTGTCTGGCGAATGAAAGGTCCCCGGTTCGAGGTCTGGTCTCGCCTAGAACTTTTTTAATATATATTTATATATATGTATATATCATAGTGGCTTAGGAGTTATCTTCCTGATGTGGTAAAACAGATTTCTAGTTGTTCGATAGTATTTTTCTCGCGGATTTTGAAATTTAAATTTTTATAAAATTTTTAAATATCTTTATATTTATGTGTTGAATTTTTAAAATATAGTTACTAATGCAAAACTATTGTTTAGTATCTTATATTATCGGAATTTTGTATTGAAAAATTTTAAAAACTTAAATTATTCAATTCAAACCGAATCATACAAACTTACTTTTGCTTCAAATTTAGGATTTATTAGCATATACTATCGAAATTCAAGGTTGGTAATATACATATTTTATCTTACTTCAGTGATCATAAGCCTACAGAATCCTTTTAAGAACATAATAAAATGACTTATAGTACGAATAACCATTATTGAATTTAATGATAAGGACGATGCAAACAATGAGAATAATGTTGAAAATTAGGTTAATTGAAATTCATATAAATACAAATACTGTGTATATATAATAATATAAATGTATTTTAATATACAACAATTAAGTTGTATTTATATTTTGTAGATATAGGTGTGAAAAACAGACTAATGTTAAAGATTGGAATTTGAAAATTATGAAACTTTAATTTCTGATACCACAATTAATTTGAAAATACAAAAAAAAATACTGTTATTTCATGGTTTTAAGCTTTTACTTCTGTCGGCAGTTCCCAATGATTGCCAATTGATTTTTTAATATTATTGTGAATTTTTTCACACATTCAGAAATAAATTTAATTACGTTACATTATGCTTTAAAGGAAATAAAGATGTTGATATTTGATTGTAAAATCGTAGGATTTTTCAATTTATAATATGTTACGTTGACACATTTACTTCATGCATCATTGTTAAATGTTTAACTATAATAAGATTTATTTGATTGAACCCACCGGCACCCGAAACCTCATATTCATTAATTTATTTAGAACTCATATTTCACGGCGAAAAATCTGATTTATGACAAAACAAAATTCCATAAGTAATTTATCAATTATTCCTCTCTATAAATTAGTACGCTTCTAGATTGTCGCCCTGCTATAAGAGTATTTTCCATTATTCAAAGTTATTCTTTTTTCATTATTAAAATGTTTCGGAATTCTTAAAGTTAAATTTGGTGATTATATTTTTACTAGTTTAAAAACTCATGATAAACGGGGTATTTAGGCATTATCATCATCAGTGGAGATAGAAGTTATTTGTTTCTATGGAGCAGCCTAAACCTCTGATAATACTACTAATGTTACGGGAAATGGTAATGAGAGGTGGAGATGGGAGTAGTAATAGTTTTCAACAGCTATATCTATGGAAATAGAATATAGCGAAACCATCGGCTAGCTGAGTGACAGATATCATGATCCATCTGGAATTTTATTGTAATAGGTATTAACTTTTCAGTTTTCTTTTACTTTTCATTGTAAACAGAAATTTCACAGCTTAAAACAACTGATATCTGTGCCTGCAATGTGTATTGCACCTGGTCACGATTTGGCAGGCCTGCTATAGTAGAGAGCGTTGTTGTAATATCATTTATCTGGCGCACAGTATCTAAAAGCGAGTGAAGGAAGTTGGATCAATTGTAATTTTTATCCTAGCCACACGTTTTGCTTAAATTTACCATCAGGCCGCAAACACATAATATGTATGCATGCGATAATACAAAGAAAAAAATAATACCGATTTTCAAGTTACTACACTATTATTAGCTGGTGCCGATGACTTCATATTTGTCAAGAATTTTGTCGGTTATTATGCATTTGCACAGATCCCTAAATATTTCCAGGATAAAAAGTAGCTTATGTTACTCCCTGCAAGTCGACAATCCGGTAGTGAAAGTCCCGTAAAAATCGGTTCACACACTATATATGTTACACGTAAATTATTTATATCTGTTAAAAGCTGAAAAAGCTGAAAAATGTGTCGTATTCTTGAACATTACCACCATAGTGCACGATGATAGACTAGCGGCTACTACCAAACACAAACACGATGGTTCTGCGGCAGCGAGTTGCGGTTTAAAAGTGAAATGTAGGAACACACACGTCAAGCACCATATCTCCCACACTCCAACAGCTACCGACATGCAACCACCATAGGAAACTATGGGTGACGCGTGACTACTATTACACATAAACACCAATGGTCTGCGATAGATACTTGTGGCTACAAAGTGATTACAACACATACATACGCATTAAATTTGATGCTGAATAAGGTCTAAAACGTCCTTTTGACAAAATTATTAACATTTTGCTTTTGACTTTATGGATCGTCCAGGGGATTCGAGTGAAGTAACTAGAATTATTTCCAACACGGTCATTTCAAAGAACTACTCTGTCTTTGACCTAGAAAATCGAAAACTGGATGGCGGGAAGGAGATTAGATCAACTTTAGCTGCTCATGCACCAGGATCACTAACAGAAAATCAACAAAAGACGTTAGAGAATGGAGATAATTGAAAATAAAACAAAATCCTTGATTTTTTCTGTAGTATAAGTTATATTTACGTTAGTAATCGATGAAGAAATTAGTAATAGACAATCTTAATCATATATTTAGAAATGAAGAAAATAAATCATGATTCAAAAGAAAGGAATAAACTGTTAAATCAAAAACGTAAAAATAATATCAGGATTAAAAACCACGCCACCATGGATAGGATTTTTTTTAATTTCAGAATTGAACATCACTTCATGCTTCATGAATCTTGTCACACGAAATAATAAAGTTCCCAGTTTAGAATTGAAAATCAAACGATTTATAGGTACCTCACGTTGAGTAGAAGCGAGACAAAAAACCAGAATTACGACAAAACAAATATAATTTCCTGTAGGTAAGAGGGCTAGAAGAATAGTAAATAAAGCACCAGTAATAGAACGCCAGATTTGAATATACCAGAAAAATAAAAAGCCGAAAGAAACATTCCTCGGCACAAATTTAAATGATACAAAAGTAGGAAGAAAATTAGTGAAATAAGGGATTTGAAAGGAAGGTAGGAATCTTCCACGCAGGTGTTATCTGTGAGTGAAAGAACTTTCACTCTGCAACTGGTGCATTCAAGTGAACGGATAAAAGCATGAAACGACCAAAAGTATAAACGTATACAATACAACAAGATGAAATCCAAGTATTTAAACAAGAGTGAAAAACGAAAATAATTAAGGAAAGGTATAACATATTTTTAAGTATTTGACGTACATGAAAGCAGTCGTACGCAGTGTCCAGCACTAACGATCATCGTTTCCTTCCATCATGAAATGCGTATTTCGTATCTTACTTTTCTCGAGTTATCTGAATAACTGTTTTATTATTAAATGGTGAGTCAGTGAAACCATCTGAGAACACACTACGTAATGTGAATTCCATAAATTCCCAGTATCTCTCGAATACCAATTCGAACTCCGTAGTGATAGTACAGTTTAAACAATTTAGACATGAAAATGTATTCAATTTTCGCTGATCGATTATTTGTTACGATAAGATAGTTCGGACTGCAGATTTGGCAAAATCTGTAGACACTAAAATGTGTAGGTATTTTAGGAAAAGAATGAGACATCGAAATCCTTATTGCAGGTTTTTTTTTGACCGTGCCTATAAGAGTGATTTTTAAATCACATTTAAAAAAATTGACCATACTGGTGTAAGCTACTTCAATATAGCCGATAAAATAAAATAGAAATCGTTTTGTTTAGTAGGGTGTTACATCTTTCGTGAATTTCCATATCTCGCCATTAAAGTGTTGGATATGTGTTCTGTAGTAATTGATTCCAGAGTTCACTTATTCTAAAATAGGTGGAAAAGACATCCAGAGAAAATATTCTATCAAGCAGTTATCCCTGACGGTATAATATATATAAAAATAGCAATTTGAGTTTATTTATCTTTCCGATCAACATTTTAACCCAATGAATTCAGCATCATCAGAAAATGAAATAAATATTCATAAAATAAATTATTTTAAATTTTTGTAAATGTGGAAGGGTGACTATCGGAATGGACTATGTTTGGAGTATTTCAAGAAATTGTGAGTACCGAGTTTATAAGTGGCACGACTACTGATAGGTTCACTTTATATTTCATTCAGTGATGTGGACAGTTTTGTGTTACTGGATAATTTTGGAGGTTTGTGAAACGTAGATCGTTACAAAATTTTTGTTATTTAATTAAAAACTTTGATAACCATTCATTTGAATGAAATCTCAGAGGTTAAACATTTGTGCGTCACCACACCTCAAACTTAATGGTGAAGTTGTAAATTAGAGTTGTCGCTTAATATCTCGTAGGACGCACAGCGACAAACTTTCGCTTTTTATCGGTTAAAGACACACATAACTACCCTGGCGAGACACTAAAATGGGGCCAACTTTCCTTCCGCACCGAGAAATATATCCTGCGCAGTCCAGAAATGTCTCTTCGCCCCTCTGGGGTAGGGGGATTGCGGCAAGACACAAAATGTCTACAAATATTTCAGCAGCGAAGGCTAATTGAAAACACAGAAGCGCGTAGTGGGAAGGGAGGGCGCGCCTTCGGAAGCACAGCGCTCGTAAAGTTTATACTGCTGCTGCCCTGCCTTCTTCTTGTGAGCTGTTGTCGGTTGTGTTGGCCATAACACGGCGTAATGGAGCTCCGGAGGTTCTTATGGCCAAAGTAGGTCTCCTCTTGCACCATCTCGCCAGCTTTACCGACATAAATAAGATAATTTTCGCTTCTGGCATCGTTCCCAGATGTCGCCCAACCCGCAGCCGTGCTAGACTCCGCAACGTTGTTCCTAGTTACATCGACACATTGGGAGATTTTATCTGCCCATTTTAATTAGCTTGTTTTTCATGCAATGTGACTGAAATGTTGTTGACACCATTATTTGTATAGTCACATAGAATTTTCCAACTAGCCTTACATCACCAACCAGGTATCGGCAGAAATTCTCACAGGGTTACAGAAGAATGGAACCCAAAAATTTTAAAAGTTATCGAGTGTTACGATAACCAACTCTTTAAAACATGATGAAGCCGTGGTTTTGATGAAAACTGCCTCACGTCTCCTGATTCTGGAAGGTCTACTAGGGACTCCTCTACCCCACACTAAGCAGATGTTAAATTTAGATGGTGCGAGAATGTTACAGTTTAAACCCATTCCGCCATGCAAAATGCTTGCAAGATTTGCAGAGGCAAATAGCTAACAGCTACGAATTAATGGATATTATAATGTGAAATTAAATAAACAAAGTAATATAAAACTTAGTCCACAACCCGAAGGTTGCATGGATCCTCCCGAAAGAGGCATACTAAACCATTATGTCAGAGGTAGGACGGCCAGTTCCTTTCCTCTGGGACCTACAGTTTAAAGTGGAAATCGAACCACGGAGCGGCCTGGCGTAGCTCGTATGATCAAACACAACTCTCAAATTTCCTGCGCCTACCGGGATTCGTGCCCGGGGCAGGAGCAGCGACCATTTTGAAAAGCAAGCACCTTAACCACTAAACTACCAGACCACTCACAAGTAATATAATTAATTAATAAATATTGGAAATACAAAATTTGTAACAGATAATCATAAAAATGGGATGTACTGGGAGTGAGATGCGTTGTTGCAAACATATAGCAACAATAACATAAGTACTTGGTAAGTGTGACTCCTCTAGCCTCTATCACTCCAACTCCAAGCACATAACCTACTAGAGGTGCCTCTGTTAAGGGTATCGTCCCAAGCGGGAAGTTGGGTCGGCGAGCAAATCAGTGCGGGAGGATCACCAATCTGTCATTGAAGCAGGCGTGGTGATTAAGCTTCACCCTTAAGAGTTCATGATGAGTTACATTTAGGTTAAATTTTCCGGAGTTAAAAGAGCTCCACAATCGTATCTCTGGGTGGGAGCAGCTTTGATGTCCCAAAAAAGTAGTTTTACCAACAGTGGAACTCAAACATGGCAAGTCTGTACCAACAACTGCCGTTCACTAGTAGGTAATGACAGGCTTGAAATAATTGAAGAAGTACTTAGTAAGATCAATTGGTGTGTTGTCGGACTGATTGAAGTACGCCGTAAAGGTGAAGACTGCTACCTTCTGAATTCTGGCAATCTGTTTTAGTACTGCGGTGAACCTTAAGGTAAACTGAATGGAGCTGGCTTCTTAATAAACAAGAACATTACTGATAAAGATATCTGTGCTTGAAGCAACATCCAGAAAATAGCTCGTCTGGTTCTAAATGACTCAAAAAAGTATCAGATCGTGCAGGTTTATGCTCCCACTTCATACCACTCAGATGAAGAGATTGAGGACTTTTACGAGAACCTAAAAGAATGTTATGAGAAAGGTAGAGTAGAAACTGTCACTTCAAATTGGTTATTGATGACTTTAATACCAAGGTCGACCCATAACATGATAGAGTTTTCTGAACTGTGTAAAACATGAAGTCTGATATAAAGTTGTACAATGAAATCGTTGTAAGGAATACTCTAGGGGGAAAAAAAACAGACTTAAAGAGTAAGAAGCAGATTATAGCAATGGATGAAACGATGGCAGAATTACTGACAAACATGAAAATTTGGAATTCATCAGAGGTTTTTATAGCAACCTACATAGCAGCTTAGAGGAAACTCTGCCCCCTCCAATGTATCCACAGTGCTGGTATACTTCCATCTGAAATCAGTTATGTTATAGATAACATGAAAAAAGGAACGGCCGCTGGCGACGACGGTCTCTCCGTTGATATTTTGAAACTAATTGGTGAACAAACTATCAGGCACTTAGCTAAAGCCTTCTCTTAGTGCCTACACAATGCATCCATCCCTTCTTCATGGAACAGAGCTAAAATCATTCTGCTAAACAAAAAGGGAAGTATTCAAACATCAAAAATTGCATACCAATTTTCTTGTTGGCTGTTCTGTACAAAGTTATTACAAAGATCTTGTTTAACCGAATCAGTTCCAACCTTGATTCTGCCCAACCAATTGATGAAGCAGGATTCCGCAGCAGCTTTAGCACAATCGACCACATTCTTGCGCTGCGAGTACTAATTAGTCGCTCAAACGAATAACAGATGCCTCTTTGTGTAGCCTTTGTAGATTTCGGAAAGGTATTTGATTCAATAAGTCACAAGGTTGTCCTGCAAGCCCTAACTGAACGTGGCGTGGATACAGCTTCTATTAGAGTGTTCCATAATATCTATGCCATCTCTTCAGCCTTTGTCAATGTTAGAGAACCAGCCACTGAGTTCCACATCGAAAGAAATGTTAAGCAAGGTGATCCCATCTCTCCAAAATTATTTTCAGCTGTCTTGGAGATGGCAATGTCAAAGCTAGAATGGACGGAAAGGGGAATTATAATCAATGGCAGAAGACTTAACAACTTGAGATTTACTGATGACATTGTGCTTGTTGCTAATGACTTTGATGAACTCGCCTCTGTTGGCCTAAGAATAAATCTATCAAAAACAAAAATTATGTCTAGCAAATGGGCCACAGACGGTAGTGTACAACCAGATAATGAATCTTTAGAAACTGTTAGTGAGTACATTTATCTTGGCCAGCTTGTAAATATGAGATCTGATGTAAGACCCGAAATTTTACGACTCATCAAGCTGGGATGAAAGCATTTGGGAGGCATTCTATTATCCTGAAATATAAAATGCCCACAAATTTAAAGTGCATTCTTCGTGTGCTGACAAACGACTGTGAGACCTGAACTCTAACTGAATTTACAAAAAATAAATTATGAACTGCCCAAAGAGTTATGGAGAGGTCAAAGAAAAGACGAGAAAAGAGCAACAGACATTAGGTCAGTTACAAAGGTCACAGACATCTTACAGAATACAGCATCCCTGAAGTGGCAATGGGCCGGCCATATTACACGGAGAAAAAACCAGAGGGGGACAAAAACATTGTTAGAATACATCCCAAGAGATTATCCCAGACCGAGAGGAAGACCACCAGACCGATGGGACAAGGACTTACGCATGGTTGTTGGAGTTAACTGGAAGAGGATCGTCCAAGATCGTGCGACTTGTAGAAGACTGCTCAAGTTATATCTGAAAAAATCATGACTTTAAGAAGCCACATCAGAAAATAATTGAATTGGTTGATAATGATAATCATAAAAAATTGAACATTGTTTGAATTCAGCGAATTTCAATGCTTTATCACTTTTCTTTCACAAATTACGTCTAAGGAAATTGTTTATTTTCATATATGAACAATTATTTGCTTGTGTGAATAATTAATCAATAGCTTACTTGAGTTGGCATCATGCTAAATAGTATCACGATGACTTAGATATACTGATGGACTTAAACCACGGTGTGCTGGAAAAAATATTGGCATACACAAATGTCTATACATCGATGGCGGAGAACATTTTGAGAAGGAACTGTTTTTTAGCTTCATAAAACGCTAAATATTAGAAATATCCTGCTAGTCAGAGAGAATATATTATTAAACATCAGATGTTTGATATTAATTTTTCAATATTTGATAAACTATAGTCAAAAGTGCGAATGTATACAGTCATAATAAACATAACCGGAAACACTGTATTCATTTCTATTTGTTCTTTCAGCTAAGAACAAAATGAACGTTTATATTTTTAATGAGCTGTTGCGACCTACCTTGCCGTCCGTTGGCTGTGGTGAGCCGCGGACTTGCCTAACGGTCAGGGGCTGACAGATGAATGCCGCCGCGGCGCTCGCGTTGATAAATCAACGTCGCTGTTTGTGCGGCCTCTTGGCGTTGCGGTCGGCCACGGACATCACTCAGGGCTCGCTAGACCTGGTCCACGTCTCCGAGCGGGCAGGCTTTGAGAGATATACGATGGCACGCTTAAGTCGCGGTGAGTAAGGAATATGGTCTGAGTTAAGCCGCCAGCGACACTCACACGCTGTAGTCCCCTCTGGTTTCACTCTACAGCTCTTCTGCTTATCGCCGCTGTAAATGGGGTTTCCGAAAACCGCAAATAGCTTTGCAGTTAAACACAGGGACTGTTTAAAGGAAACACTCAAATAATTTTTTTGATCTACGGTTAAGTCATTTATAGAAATAACTTTGATTTGTAGATTGATTCACTGTTTTAAACATTCCTTGGGATATAATATAATTTGCTTACGGGATTAATGCTGCGTTGAATACTCCTACTTATTCTTCTTCCCAACGTTTCGATCAGGGCTTAGGTCTTCTTTCATCAGGGGCCGTCTACCGATTCTGCTACAGATTGTGATCTGCTGGAGACTGGCGCGCTGGTTGTTTTCGTATTTGTACTGTCGATTGTTTGACAATATCGATTACTCAGAGATATGCTTCTTACAATAGTTTCATTTACAGATAGTCTTTTTCCTTTAAAATGCAATATGTTGTAACTTACTCGTTAGTGACACTTACAGATTACACTACATAACAATATTTTACCAAGTTTTTGTTTATGCTAGTTTTGAAGTGTTAATTGCTTGATTCGATGATGCTGATTGCTAATACACAAGAAGTTTTCCTTAAGTGGATATATCTTGACTGAACCAATAATTTTTCAGTTTTCTTAAACACTACTACTGTTACATGTTTATTTAATATAACAAGATTCCAACCGAACGAAGTGGGTGAGCGGTTAGCGCTCTGGCCTCGCATTCGGGATGACGCCGGTTCGAATCCCCGTCTGGGTATCCACTCGTAGTAACTCTGTATCAAATTTTCTATCAGTTTCATGTCATTCTCATTTCTATTATTTCCCTAAAAAATTCTTCCACTACGTTTCTAAATGGATTCCAATCATTTTGTTCATCAAGAGTCTTTGCATCTACAAATTCTTCTGACTTCAACATCATACGAATCTGAGATCCGACGAAAATTCCACCTTTTATTTTTTCATCACTTATCTCGGAGAAGATTTGTCTGTGGAGGCTTAGAGCCTTACAGTGTTTAACCAGTCTTAGTTTGTTATGGAGTGGTGGTAACAGAATCTTTTCCCTGCGCACAAGAGCCTCATTTCTTATTCACCTGAAACGAGTTCCTTTCTTGTTGGCCATTCTTTCCTGATGTAATGATAAAGCCAATATATTTCAGCTTTCCAGCTTTATATCAATACTTCGACTTTCGAAACATCACATTACAGCCATCTACTGGTATCGTTTTAAACAACTACGATTGCCATAAAAAGCGGCAAATTTAAACATATTTATCGAAAAATGATAAATATTCAAGATAATAGACATTTGAAATAAATGAATGGCATATTCGCGTTCAGTGTGTAACTTTCATACGCTAAAGACAAAGAAATAAACATAAACATTTAGTTTTATTTATGAAATTATTGTAGTTTTTACGCCCAGAAAAATGAAGTTTTTATTTGGGGGAATAAATACCCATAAGAATTCATGTCATCCACGGCGTAGGTTTAAATCTATTCGGTTGTTTAAGCTAAATTTAAATGTAATTTTAATGTCACATATATGAACAACGAACAATTAAATTTTGTTGAGACTCGCAAAAATTCGTACTCAGCTGTTACTCTGTTGGCCGTGCGCGCCAATTAATTATAATTGCTGCTCTGATTTTAATTATGGCCATGCAGACTAAATTAAAATTTAATGTATATAAATTGTCGTATGATTGAAGCCCAAGGAAAAAAGATGATGAACAATAGTCTCCTTTTTAAAAATTTAACATAAAAATTCACTCTGAGTCTGAGAGGAGAATATAATTCTCTTGGTTTAAAATAATACAAGCAACAAAAACTCCTACTACTCAAAAGTAACAAATTTTCCTCATAACATTTGAGGTCACGGAAAATCATCTCTACTAATGAAGAGACGGAAATAATAATCTTAAAAATTCGACATAGGAAAGTCATAAAACTATTTAAAAAATATTAAATTCCGAACAATTGACGTACTTGCAGGTTAACGTTTTACGTCCTTATTTTTTAAAATAATATTAACGTTTTTAATTCAGATTTCCTGCTTTATTTGGCTATTCGATTACTTTTTTTTTCCTAACGATGTCGTACCAAGCACGATTTGAAACAAAATTGGTCTGTTCACTATTATAGGATACGCAGGTGCTGTTTTTTACTATTAAGTAATTTTTTTTCTATACTCTGGGCGTTTACTTTATCACTGCTGGGATGAAGTAATTAGGCTATATTGTAATAGAACACAATCTTGGGTGTCTCAGAAAAAAGGGAGGGGGGGAATTATTAAAGTATAATATAATTCCTGAAAAATGAAAAACATATAATAATGATGCTATAAGGGGATCTAATAGGTTACTAACTAGAACCATGAATTTCAGACACAAAATAAAACCTCATTTATTGAGTCTTATGGCCTTACAAGGTCGGGTAGTAATTAACGTTACGTTAAACACAATTAGATCAGCAAAACAAGCAATACCCGACGTTTACAATTCGCCGGAGTAAGCAAACAAAACTGAATGAAATATCTCAAACAAGTAATAAAAACAGCAAAGTTAACATTGAAATAACATGGCAACACAGGCCATCAAATTGAAGCTAACATTTTACTGTACAAAGGAAAATCCCAGGGGGCGCCGTATAAAGTGAATGAAAAGCATCAAAATTGAATTAACAAACAGCAAGATGCTTAAGAAAAAAAATTGAATCGAAATATAAATTCAGCTAGCTCAGAATTTAAGTGACGGGAGCAGAGTCTTAACCCAGGCGTCGCTTAAGGGCACATAAGTCTGTTAAAATCCACTGGATAGTGACCGTCGTTTCTGGTACATTACCATAGAATCATCGCCGTGATGGTGAGCGACAAACACAATGCCACTGCAGCAATGGAAGCTAAATAAGCGGCTACGACCGCGTTATTAGCATAACTTCCAAATAATGGCAAGCATGCCACTTGACATCTCGCTTTTCCAAAGCAAGAAATGATCAACCACAATGATCATCAGAGAGCGTGCCGGCTAGCACGTCTGTTCACCAGCTCGTCTTGGACCCAAGTCACGTCCGTTCATCAGCTCGTCTTGGACAGAAGTGATGTCTAAAAATGGCTCCTTCTTCTTCCTCGGCTAGTTGCTCGCCACATGTAAAAGAACTCCACGGAATTAGTATTGTAGACCCCAATAAATGTTCAGGATTGGCTATCTACACATTTCCGTCGTCACGTGTTTAATATCATGCGTCGCATTCGCCGCCTCCTTCGCGCGTTTCCTACGTGGCCTTCGGGGTAGTAGCGGGGTAGGGGTAGGTCACCGCCCGATTTCAAACGGGACTCAAGCCGGGCTGTCCCGGCGCCATCGAGTCGCCTGACTGCTCCATTGTTCCTCTCTCAACCGCCGAAATGGCAGTTTCTAGCCTTCGATATTCAGCCCTTCTGAACCATGCGTTTACAGAAAAATTGATTTACAATAAAATATACCTTTGGCCGCCCTGGTTTTAAACATACATTTAACCTATCCAGACAACCCTCATTATTTACAATTAATTACACGTTGCAAGACTAAATAATTAATAAATTTGAATATAATAAAAAAAGAATTATGAATATAATTGATAATAATTTAATTATATTCATTGTGGGTGACACTGTCACCCACAATATTCTGTAATGGTTGGAACATTATCCTAGAAGCAAAGTTCTGAGTAGAAAGTTCGAGTAATTTTTAAACATCGCGACGTGATTACCAATCACTGTGCTAATGTCTTAGCTGCAAGGTCAAAGAGGACCATCAATTACTACAACTAGCCAAACGCTAAAAATAACTGCGCAAATAATCACCTACATACGTGTGAAGAGTTTTAGGGAGGTTAGATGGTGTGAAAATTATTTAAAGTGTGAAAAGGTAATGCTTGCTACATCGTGAGAAATGTGTAAGCCAAATTGGCTCTTAGACCCCCGACAGTAATAAATAAGGTATCCGTAGCCTGATGTAGGGTTAACAGAGCACAATTGAGCCGCCGCCAACTTGTATCCGTTCACAAGTTCAGGTGTCAAGAAACTTTTCCCCTGGAAAACGACGAATTCGCACCCTCCCATCGGCATGATGAAGCAGGTATCGGGATTCATCAGACCATGCAACGCTCTGACACTGCGCCAATGATCACATGCGCATCTCACTAGTAGTTGCCGATGTCGTGGTGTTAACATTGGCACATGCATCAGTCATCGACTTCGGAGGCCTATCGTGAAAAGTATCTGTACACTGTGTGTTCAGACACACTTGTACTCTGCCCAACATTAATTTCTGATGTTAGTTCCACCACAGTTCGCCGCCTGTCCTGTTTTACCAGTCTGCTCAGCCTACGACGTCCGACATCTGTAATGAGGGGTGGCCGTATATCCTCTCGAACCTTGGTTTCGCTACTTGTTGAAGAAACTAACTACACCTCTCTTCGAACAACCGATAAGTCGTGCAGTTTCAGAAATGGGTGGCCGCATATCCCCTCGACGTTTGTACGTTGTTTCACCTTGGTTTCGTTACTTGAAGGCACTTACTACACGACCCTTTCGAACAACCGATATGTCGTGCAGTTTCCGAAATGGGCCATCACAATCAGCCTTCGCCATTCTAAACACGCATAGCAGGCTCACTGATACTACATGGTATATGCACCGTGCGTGTGTCTGACTAGCAATCATTCCTCGTCAGGTGACGCTGCTGTCGTCTGGACGGGTTTATATCGATAGTAGGTAGGTGGTCATAATGTTCTGGCAGATCAGGGCACTTTGACTTTTTGATTAGTTCAAAGTCTCACATGAGATGAATACCTCTCCTACGACGCGTAAAATTAAAAATAAATTAAAATTCTCGAATAACTGTTTCCAGTACCCATCACCATTCTACTTTAAAAGCCTTTTGCATCGCGTCCGAATTCCGGAGAGCTGGGAGAAGCCGGGGAGATTTGGCGGCCGTGCCACCAGCGATAATGGCTATGATGGTAATTCTACACTGCTCCAGCGGGGCTATCTGCTATTAGGCGGCTAATTCTGCGCTCGCATATGTCACTGATCCTATCACCAGACGAGGGGAGGCCGGGGGTGTTGGCTGTTCGCCCCGCCCAGCAGACGGCCTACATCCTCCTCTTCGGATGCCAGGCTCAGGGCAGCGAAATAAAAACAAACAAGCCGGCAGGAGGCATTACGCCGGATCTGCGAGATAGCCCGCATTAACATACGGGGATTCTCCGCTCGCAAACAGAACTACCCTTCCCACCCGCCGCCCGGGCTGTATTTTACTCACCCGTATGGTCTCCGCGCCAGAGGAAGGTATTCCCCCTTCTTCTTTAATTTTCCATTCCTTACGTCTGTTTCGTTCTTTCACTACATTCTTCTCATCGAAGAAGGGAAAAGAAATGCATTATATCCCACTTCAAGACATTGCTTTGTGAACATCTGACAGCTGAACGCGAATGTTTGCCCTCAAAACAGGATGCACATAAATATTGCGTTCTACTTTATCATTGCAGCGCCCCATTTCAGGCAATTTTGAGTTTGAATTTAATTTAATTGAGATTTCCGCAATCATCTCTTTAGCTCATTACTATTATTTGTTATTACCTTATTTTTTCCCCCACCCATCTTTAGCCATTTAAACATTTAATTTTAAATTTACTCAACGCTTTTGATAATTTATTCATTATTCCCCTTAGCAATTTATTCCAGTCTCTGACACACTCAAGAAAATTTTCACACTCCCTTATGCATAAAATCGAATGCCAGCTTGTGCCCATGGTCATTTTCCCTTTCTGTACTACTCCTAATTCTTTGACCAATATCTTTCAAAAACTCATCATCAACATCCGTCTTGTACATTCTCAACACTTTCTTCGCCCTCCTGCTGTATTTCAGTTTATCCCAATCCAGCTCCTCCATCCTGTCAATTACTGACTGGGTATAGAGGTAATTTATACACACATATGTAGCTGTTCTCTTTCGCTCGCCTTCCAACTCCTGTATTTTATACCCACAATGTGAGTCCTGAAGTACACCAGCATATAGAAGCAATGGTCTGACGAAAGTTTTATTCCCTCACTTTTCTGGTACATACTCTTAACACCCTCTAGTTCGGCCGGCCTCGGTAGCGTAGGGGCTAGAGTGCTAGCTCCGCGTGCCGAAGGCCGCCGGTTTGAATCCGGCCGCGGGCATGGATGTTTAAGTGTTGTGTGTTTCTGTGTGTATGTCCTGTCCGTCCTGTGGCGTCCATACATTGGAAAAATACAATTTAATTGAGGACGACTTATACACTGAAAGCTACAAAAATTACATTGAGCTGGCTGTATGGCCTTCGTTGCCAAATGCCATTAAAAAAAAAAACAACAACAACAACACTTTCCTGCAATCTTCCCAACGTGTCCCATCAATTTCAGATTGTCATAAAATATTTTGCCATCATATTTACACTTCAGACCTTAAACAAACAGTACTTTCCGCATTTTATAATCATAATCAACCTTCAGTATTTATACCTAATAATATGACTCTTTTTGCATTTACCTTAATTGAATGTTGACCCCAATTAGGTATTCTATTCTTGTCACCCTGCTGCTACTCACAGTCTTCTCCTATTTTTATTCTATCTTGCATGAAGTGGGATTATATTTGGCGATCATATGTCTGTTTTTACTCATTAAGTTCTGTTTAGAGGTTGTTACAAACAACCTTAACACCGTTCACTGTAAAACACACTATATTCTTGAAATAAGTATCTTATTTGTGGTCGGTTGTCAATAATTAAAATCGTAGAAAATCTTTGTATATAAAGATAAATGTATATTTGTTTGTTAGTTTGTTTGTTCTTCATACAAATCCACAGTTTACATCCTATCTAGATGAAACTTTGCACACTTATCCTTTGGAACAAGGAGAAAAATACTGTCTACATTTGGTTGAAAAATTATCTGTATTAATAACACATGTTGTCTGATTACTTCGAAATACGGCGGTAGACAGACACGTTGGATATGGACGTCTCTGTACCGTCTTTCCGTGTAGTGGACAGTGGCTAAAGCACTTGCTTACGAACGTCGTGGTCTCCGGTTCAAATCTCCGTGGAGGCTAAGATTTTCAAAAATTGTTATTAATCGTAAGAGTCACGGCTTGGCCGTCGGTTATTCGGATTGAATGTTAAACTGTAGATATCACAAAGTTAGGGGTGCAATGCGAGGCAAATCGTAGGTAGTCTTGCAAAGCTGTACATTTTTTAATTTATATTGATCCCTCAGGGGTGATTCGCAGTCAGTGTGTGTGTGATCGACAGTAATAATACTATAAATGCGGAATTAAGTCCCTGTCTTTTTGTTGCGTTTTGATAATTAAATGCCTATACCGATATTGACGGAATTTGACAAGAAAATCTGTAGGGAGGGCACAGTAATTTTTTTTTTTCGGTGTGATTAACAGTTGTAATCACGAAATTTTGAGAACTTATTGAATGGTGGCAAACAGACGGATGCGTGTGCTAGTCTGTAATGTTACGTCGGTTTCTCAAGCTGTGCTTCTCGCACATTATGTTAGTGTATAATTTGTTAATAAATGTCGTTTAGAGAAAAAACGTATTATTTAGTATAGATGTCAATTTTCTCTGTCCTATTACTTTGCGTCTGCTTAAATTTTTCTGGCAGCTGTTTATTTTGCCTTCTTTTTTGACATGCTTTACGGGTGTAAACTGGCCTTAGTTGTAGCTCTAGCAGGGCACGAGCAGCTAAAGTTATTAGAACCTAAGAATCTGATGCTCATGCTGAAGAAAGAAGAAAAGACCAAGCTGAAATAAAGTTGCCCGTAGTTAATACCACCCCCCCCCCCCTTACGTCCCCTCACCTAAGTTTGTTTTTCTGTTTTTAAATATGTCGGAAATTAGTTCTCTTTAAGAGACAGGTTCGACGGTAGAATGATATAGTGATGGCTTTCCTGTCATATTGTGCCGACTTGGGACCAATCCTTTGATACCAACAAATTTCTATATTCAATTCTGGCAAAGAAATTCTTACTCCAGGCGTACGAAGTCGCGGGTATCAGCTAGTTACTGGTAAGCGTAAAAATGAACAATATAAAAAAATCTGTTAGAAAAGCCTTAACATTGGATTATCTTAGAGGGTATAAATTACAGTACAGATGTCTAAATTGCAAAAGATATATATATTTGTTTCCACTTTATAAGTGGAAAAAATTATGTACTTTCATTTCTGATATTTTGCCTCTGCTACTTATCACCACAGTTGTGGCTGCAGTTTAGCTAGAACGCAATACCAACCTGACAAACAGAAAGAGGGTGGCTCGAGCGCCGTTGTTACTCGCGCGTGGTGGCGGCACTGTGTGCCGGCCAGCATCGTTGCCATGTAAATAAACAAACAGCGGAGTAAATAAGAGAGAGCGGTTCAGGGTGCAGCACAGAGTTTCCGGCCGACATCGACGAGAAAACGCGGGAAAAAGTGGGAACATTTCACGCTGCAGGCTGCTCGTTACACGCATTAAAACATTCAACAAACTAAGACGAGTTGTTGGTGCGTCTTAAGGGCCGGACAGCAACACATGGAGGAATCTGCCATTAAAATTTTATTTCGTTCGAATCTTTTAATATTTATTGGTAAATTATTACGACAATCGTCGTAAACTAAAGCTTCAGGTGCTAGAATATGATTATAATAACCGAATTAAAGAATAATATTTGTGGTGTTCGAGGCTTCAGAAGAAGAATCAGAAGTAAAATGTTACCCTTTTTGGTCGATATATTTAAAATTGACATGAGGAAATAATTTAATCATACGAGAAAAATTTCTCCTATTTCCGCACTGAAAAGTACAACTTGTTTCCGCTTACAAAATAACTTTACTGTCTTTGACACGTCGATTGTTATGCACATCTATCAAAACCCAATTGCTAATGTATCGTAATTGTTGATGTAAATCCCTATCTGTCTGTAAACTGTTTTACTGGCTGTAATTTCTACAGTATTTGCTGTTCATGTTCAGATCAACCAAACTAGGTTATCTATCACTTAATGACAAAACTGTTTTGATCACACAAATTAATTAAAGAGTCCAATTTCATCGATGTCATGTAATAAGTTCTATTATTTTTATTTTTCTATTCAAAAGTTCTACTTTTGCTATTTTAATACAGATTTCATTCAGAGCCGCGCAATAGAAACCAAAACATAAAATCTCTTGATACACAATCATATCATGCTTCAAGCAACTTCTTGATACAGAGATATTCATTGATTGTGACTCCTTGTACCAGAGACAAATTTTGTTCTTATTTTCAATTTTTTTTCTAACACTCGTTAAATATACGCAAACAAAAAAATAGAATTATATGTAGATAACATTCGTTGTCCCATATTAATCACAAGAACATTTTGAACGGTTGCGTGCCACCACTTCAATAACGACACTATTTGCTATTTATTCATAACCTTCATCTTTAAAATAATGTTTTTTACTTACGACATAAACGAACATCTGCTAGGTA
Source organism: Vandiemenella viatica (assembly GCA_031002005.1). Classification (NCBI taxonomy): domain Eukaryota; kingdom Metazoa; phylum Arthropoda; class Insecta; order Orthoptera; family Morabidae; genus Vandiemenella; species Vandiemenella viatica. The sequence continues at coordinate 184,503,475 of JARYHS010012519.1, forward strand.
GATTCATACGAATCTCTTCTCAACAGTTCTCAAATTCAATGTAAGCTTCACGGGTGTTCAGTAGGTTGGCGTGATAAAAACATAACGTTTCGACAGCTGGTTCTGCTGTCTTCATCAGGTGCGGAAAACTTCAAGTGATGTAAGCTAGAAGTCACCGCCTAGACTGGCTTGGTATAAGTCCCTCCTGATGAAGACAGCAGAGCCTGCTGTCGAAACGTTGTGTTTTTATGACGCTATCTGGCTGAACACTTGTGAAGCTTACATTTGAATCAGTAAGCCGGGAAAGTCTCTACTCACATATCAGTTAGAAAATTGTTTTCGCTGGTATCAAAATTCTCACTCAAATCAGAAATCCGGATGTTGTTCTGCAGATGAAGTCTCTTGACGAATACCCGTTACTATTTCTGCACAGCGTAACTCAGTTGTTTAGTGACCTCAAAAAATAGGATGGAAATTGCCATAATATTTAAATTAATAGATTTAAAGTTTACCATTAATTGTGACTAACTGACAACATAAATTATTATCTAATATAATGATTATAAATAATAATATTTTTTTATAATCGTGGTTAAATGTTTTGCAAATTTTTTTATAGTTCGTTGGATCTTGGTATTATTTATTGCACGCAGAACCACATGCTGCAACAGCTGGCCACACAAAAAGCAGGAGGCCTGAATGTTTCCAACAGTGAATGTGCCAAGATATGTTTGAATAGTTATAATTAAAATAACATAACTCAGTGAACAAATAGCTGTTTAATGAAATCTAAAATTCATATCATTCATTGCAAAAATACCGTTAATATTGTAATGACACATTACAGCCGTGTAATGTTGCAGCCACGTAAGTTGGCTAACGGATTTGTGAGGCTGCAGCGAGATGCAGACAGGTAGCTGTCGCCCACAGGAATGTGGCAACCCCTCGTATTTCCCCGAATCCGCTGGACAGCTAAGCGGATGGGGTGGGGGGGACACTCGCTTGGAGGCCACACAGGTGGGCACCTCGTACGCGGCCGGACGTTGGAATATAAGACGCGAGTGAAAGTGTGAGTGCGCGCTTCTGCTTCTGCTTCTGCTTGAAGAGCCTTCCAGCCCGTATCTCCAGGGAGCAGGTTCGACGCCAGACTGCGTCCTAGCTGCTTGAGGGGCCACTTTACGTCTGTGCTGCGTCGACCGTGCGCCCAACAAGAGGCGCCACCATAGACCTGACCGCAGCTGTCATCACAAGAAGCCTGCAGCTGCCGTCGCAGGAGAATCCATATGGTATTGTGTGTATTGCGTGCGTCTGCCTACCGCGTCCACTAGCCCAGTAACGACCCTGACGAACAACAATATATGCCGGACAGTTTATAATAAGAAATCACATCTCTGAATCACATTTAATCAATTAATCAATCCATGTACGTGATCCAATAAATATTAATTTAAATTGGTGCCTTGCTGATCACGTACATGGATTGATTAATTGATTAAATGTGATTCAGAGATGTGATTTCTTATTATAAACTGTCCGGCATATATTGTTGTTCGTCAGGGTCGTTACTGGGCTAGTGGACGCGGTAGGCAGACGCACGCAATACACACAATACCATATGGATTCTCCTGCGACGGCAGCTGCAGGCTTCTTGTGATGACAGCTGCGGTCAGGTCTATGGTGGCGCCTCTTGTTGGGCGCACGGTCGACGCTGCACAGACGTAAAGAGGCCCCTCAAGCAGCTAGGACGCAGTCTGGCGTCGAACCTGCTCCCTGGAGATACGGGCTGGAAGGCTCTTCAAGCAGAAGCGCGCACTCACACTTTCACTCGCGTCTTATATTCCAACGTCCGGCCGCGTACCGCCACGAGGTGCCCACCTGTGTGGCCTCCAAGCGAGTGTCCCCCACCCCATCCGCTTAGCTGTCCAGCGGATTCGGGGAAATACGAGGGGTTGCCACATTCCTGTGGGCGACAGCTACCTGTCTGCATCTCGCTGCAGCCTCACAAATCCGTTAGCCAACTTACGTGGCTGCAACATTACACGGCTGTAATGTGTCATTACATAGCTCGCTGCAGCCTCACAAATCCGTTAGCCAACTTACGTGGCTGCAACATTACACGGCTGTAATGTGTCATTACAATATATACATAACAAAAAATAGTTACTCATGAGACCTAAAATAAAGCGTACACTTTGCTACGAATAATGTCATACTAGTAACCCGGAAATGTTAGAGTGGGTCTTGGGAAAGGATGTCGTAACATTTCGTAATCAGCAAAGAGTCATCACACCGACGACAAGTAGGTTGTGTCACCATGTCGATCAAAATAGCTGAACAATTGCTGGATGAAACAGTAGGTTTTTACATTACTCCTGATACTCCGGTCAAAGTGCGGCACCTGAACTGTGACAGCCGACCAGTACAGATGTTTTCCCACCTGAGGAGCACGACGGATCTAGTCGTCGAAATATCGTGTTTTCACAAAACAACGCAAATTTTCATTTGCAATCAGGAATTTTTCTGACAAGTCACATTCTGACACCACTACAAGATCACACACAATACAGTTATGTTACGTTCAACGTATACATTTTCCATCTTCGAAGGTCAAATTTAAGTAATCTTTAACCATAATCAACATGGTACGGTTCCGTCTATTGTTCAAAGACAAATTTATTTGTTTGCGATAGCTAAAATAATAAATAATTCAGTAGAAAATTAACACAAAGCTATAAATTTATGCGTTTGTTGATTAATTAAATGTAACTAATCATAAATAATTTTTGCAGTACTTCATGGAATGTATATTCTTGAAAGTTGGTAGTAAAATGTATCTGATACTCAAGAATACTGTAGCCAATCTGGTACAAAAACTCTTTAAATTACCGTAACGTTTTTGGGAACGGACTAGAAAATTCTGAAAAATTTTATATACGTATCAACAAATTTAAGAATTTCAAATAGTGGAAATTTACTAGTGGCTACAAAATAGAGTAGTGATCAAGGATGAAGACGAGAATTTCTGCGAGCACTGACAATAATATATGATTCCTTCTAAGTACGTAGCAATGTACCTTTACGTTTTCGATGGAGTTACATAAAATGTTGCAGCTAAGAGAAAATAGTAAAAGAAATTAGGTGTAGGTACGATTTTGCTAAATTTCTAAAGTAATTAAATATAAGAAAACCCTTTCAGTGCTATCTATTACATTAAAACATTTATATAAACCTTTGATTTGGTTTATTGGCGAATAACTTTTAATTAGTGGTTTCATCAATCTCCATACGTTCCAAACAAAGAAACAGTTTTCTAATTCTGTTATGCTGAGTAATTCAGGTGATGGTAACATTCTACCTACGTGTATGCGTATCGGACAGTGCAACGAGTTTCTATTTTCATTGTATCCTATGGATTTTTGGTTTCGTAGTTTAAAGTCTGTTTTGGAATTAATTATGGATCAATGAAACGAATTCTGTAAGTAAAAAAATGTGGTTATTAAATACTCGAAGAAGGAAACTGTAATGTATGTCTGTGATAAAATCCTTATACCTAAATCAATCGTAAAATAATTAGTGGCATTCTCACATAGATTCGCCTACTTACATTAGGTAGCTAATAAATGATACGTGTTTTTGTTTTATTAGAATTTGGGATTATTAAAACTTTGTCACACATAAGCAATGAATTAGAAACGGGTTAAAGATTTATATTTGGTAGAGCGTTGAAAATGCTAAAATATTAGACAAAATTATCACAAGCAATTAGAGAACCTAAGGATCAAATAATGAAACATGAACCTCATACTAAAATGTACTAGTATGGACTGTATATAGAAAGTTAAAACATTTTCTAAAAAGCTACAAGAAAAAGTACGAAATATAAATGCATTAGTTAAATTTTGTTTTAAAATTAAAACGAAACAGCTGATTCATTAATTATTTAACAAAGCACTTTAACACAGAAGTGTATTACATTCCTTCCTGTGTTAGAGGGAGTAGATGATTATTAACCGTTCTGAAATGTGTAATAGATATGTGAAATAATTTGTACATCACATGGTAAACAAGTAAATCCAGCTATATATAAAAATCTATTTTCCCCACAGCAGTAGAAACAATTTAATACCTATCCTACAACTCTTTCGTTGAACACTCTTTTTTTATTTAGATGCAATTGATAATCAATATACAACAATTTTAAATGTTTGTATATTGTGACTACTACTGGACTTCACGAGTCTGAAAGATGATCCTCTAAACCTGCTTTCTTAAAACTGCTCATGCATAGGTTTTCGAGCACCCTTTACTATAGAAAAAGAGAAAGAAGGTTGTATTTGTAGTTTATTGGCAGGAACAAAATTCACGATAATGCATTGTTGTTAAATTTGGACGCCAAAATTATTGATGCTGGATAATGTCTCACATGCCGAAGATTTCCGGCGGGAGCAGACGGAAATTCACCAACTTGCTTGCCTGCTCATTACCGAGCGGACAACGACGCAAGACTGGCCAGGCGTCGAACGAGCACCCAAGCTCGTGGTGCACGCGGCTGCGCATGCGCCGCAGCGGACGGCCCGCGGCGCGGCGGTCGTGGCAGCTATAAGCGTGCTCGGCGGGCGGCGGCCGCGCGCAGTCTGCAGCTCGGCAGTGCAGTGAGGTGCAGTGCGGTCTGGTGATGCGAGGCGGGGCGGCCTACCACCACCGGAGGCAGGCGGCTCGGGCGGCGGCCCCCGCGGCCGCTGCGCCCGGACCTCATGCGGCGGCGACGGCCCCGTCGCCCGGCGCCCGCGGCTACGCTGCCGTAGCCGCTGTCGCGCTCGCGTCCTACGCCAACGCACTCGGTGGAGACTTTGTGCACGATGACATCCCGGCAGTGACGAGAAACAAGGACGTCCTGGGCATCACACCCTTGCCAGACGTCTTCCGCAATGATTTCTGGGGCACGCCTATGGCAGATGCCGCCAGTCACAAGTCGTATCGCCCGCTGACAACCCTCACATTCAGGTCCGTGTCTAGGATCAAACTATTTAATAACTCTCCTATTTCTTGTTTAGTTTTCTAATTTCTGTAAGACATTAAAAGCATACAGAAAAATATAAGCAGGTAAAAATGTTCAGGTTTAATTTTCTAACCAACAGAACCAGTTTTATAAAACAATTCCCCAATTTAAAAACCACACTGCATGTTATGGACATGTTTTCTACAGAAACTACTGGGTTCGAAATATAAAGGTCATTACTATTAAGTTATAACAAAATTAGTTCTAGTTAATTCGTGTAATTTTTTTAATTTAATGTTATATCTTGCCTTATGGAAAGAAAAATTAGTTTCCTATTTTACCAATATGTTGATGACACTAACATAAAAGTATATTGCGGTTAATCCCTTAGAACTATGTACCGAATATTCAATTCCTCTCGAGGTAACTTCTTTGATAGTAACAGGTCTTTAGTTGAAAAGATTTTCGTGCCGTCGACATAGATTCTCGTACAGTTTGAGAGATATACTTTCGTGAACATTTTATTAGAAACAACCGTTTTTACTCACTAACTGGAATAACAGTATTCTGAACAACTAGAACCATCAGTCTATCCAGGAAATATCAGATAGGCTAGTTGAAATACCTAGTCTTGACAGCAGTATTAGCATATGATTTTGGAATCAAGAATTTCATGTTTATATGGAAGTTCTATTTTATTTAATCCACAAGTATTTCTGAAGAAAATAATTATAAACTTGAATAAATTATAGAAATTAACAAAATTTCTCAAACTTGGCGGAACTATTTATTGATACTTTTTTTTAAATATACCTGTACTCTACATACTTCATACTCGCGTTTGATAGAGCCAAGGACCTAGATGCATGGTGGCACCCGAAAACTGATTATATCTTTGTTTACGATTGGTTATGCAAAAGCAAAAACGAATTCAATATAAAAACAAACAAAATCAAAAACACATGGAGGAACAAAAATTTTCAACCTTTTAACAGTGCTGCTCGCTAGTGCTATGCTTTATACTAGTGCACAAGTGGAGTAGTAGGAAAAACCATGACGGAAAGAATTAATGATAATACGAGTAATATGATGTTTTATATAGTAGTTTACTGAATGTTAATTGGTTATTCTGAAATATTAAAATTTCAATCTTATGGTCGAGCCCACGACATTTAGAACCAAATTTGTGTAATGAGTTAACGATTTAACGAATTCAGATACTGACAAGTATTTGACGCATAAGTTCACTTACAGAGGAATCTTAAGAGGTATTAGCAGTTGGCTTTAGCCGCTTTTTTGGAGCGCACTTGTGTAGTTGTTTTAACTGCGAAGTTATTTTGCTTTTGGTTTTGTTCCTAGTATTACTCGATGAGATAAAAGTACTTATGTTGCAAGTTGGCTGCAGCACATAACGCCTCAGGCTACTTTATCATACCATATTCAGCTTTTCGTTGCTCTGAACGTATAGTTAAAAACTACTGTGGTCACCGAATAGTCTGTTGATGTTGATTCCATATTCCATAATCTTTTATATTTTTTTAGACTTTTTCGGTCCTAATATCTTTATTCTAAAAGACTAAATCTGTAATTTCGTAGCTAGAGATTAGAATAAAATAAGCAATAGCAATCATCTTACACTAAGAATATTGACTTTTCTTTCAATATCTAGTTAATACAAAATGTGTCTGAAAATTTAAATATATCCTTGCTTTTATTTTATATTTACAAACCTACGCAAAGACATTTTCTTCCAGAAGCAGAATACTATACTTGTGCACCTCTATGATGATGCCTTTGATATCGATACTCTCGAAAATCCGCATTCATATTTTTTAATTAACGTTACGTCTCCTTTATGTAAACAATACTGCACCAGTAAACAAATACAAATTTCTTAAAAGAACAGCAAAACGTATTTATTAAAAAAATTTTAAAAAAAATTAAAGCGTTATCTGACGTTTCAAAAAAGTATAGGCATTTATCATTTCTTGAGAACTTTTAATGTTGTGCAACTTGTCGTGTCTCATTGTTTTCATAAATGAGTGGACACTAATAACACGCAAACTAAGTCTGTTACTTTGTATTTAATTGTGTACACAGTATATCAGAAAATAATGATAATACTCGAAGGGAAACTAACTGATCACGGTTTTATAAACCATTAGCACAAAAAAAGCTATTAATTTTACTACTAATAAGATGACAGGAGCTACGTTCATACATTTTAATGAACCAATATAGATTTCCATTGTTTAAGTTTCAATGATTATAAAAATTGTTTATTATCCGTTCAAAGAATAAAACTACTTCGTATCATTGTGTATTGGCATATGTAACAAACGAAGCATGCATTTTAACTTGTTTTGAATTTTCAGTTCCTATTGAATTCCACAGTTATATTTATGCATTTTATATATAGTCAGTATGAAATGAGCACTAGAAAACATTTACTTAAAATTTATTTATAGATTTAATTCACCACATATCACTCGTTTAAAAATCATCACGCCTGCTTTAACTTGTAGAAATTTTATTGATTTTTTAATCATGAAACATATTTTTCCTCTTTAAATGTTTTTATAGTTCTCAACCGATGTTAGAAATTATTTCCTGTTATTTATTAAGAAATTCAGTTTCATAGTATCTTCTTTTTATTTTGCGACTGTGGAAAAGGAATTTTTTTCTTTTTTCTACAATGTGTTAAATAACAGACAAGATACGTGACAGCCCAAACGTGATATTAAGTACCTTTTTATAACTTATATTAAATTAATATTAATCAGCATTTGAATATCATTGATAAATAAAAAGTTTAATTATGCGTTAATGATGAGACACATAATAATAACTACACTTAAAGTTGACTGTAAATTTTCAACTAGACGAATTTTGTGTCTTTTTACACATTGTAAAATTGTGTAAGAGATAATACCAGAAGTGTGATAGTTTTGCCTCAAAATGTAGATCAATATTTTATATAAAATATAAGAAATAATTGCTGTAATTTTTTTACAGGTTTATGATATTGAACAGGTACAGAGAAGTTTTCTAAAATGTATGAAAAACTTTTGAACAGTTTATTTTCGTCCAATTAACAAAATGTATGAAGAATCAGTCTCAGAGATTATGAAATTATGTTAGTGACAAATTTTTACATAACTGTGTTCGAAAGAAGTAATGTTAAGTTATAAACACAATCTTTATATTGTTTTTAACTATATTTTCTGCAGTTTAAGCACTTGATGCCTATATGACTGACATAAACATTTAATATACTGCCTCAGTCACAACTATTGTAAATGAAGCAACCTTGTTAAAATAATTATGATTCGTGATTTAGAAACAAGTTTGGCATTACTTCCAAATAGATGAAATTCAAATGGACTAAAAATGACCTCACAATTGAAATATTACTTAAAAATTTAGTTAATTAATCTGCTTATCTAATATTTAATACTTCTAGATAGTCTGCATTAAACTGTAAAACTAATACTATGGATCCTCACACGAAAGAATTATCTCGGTATTTGATGAAATATTGTCTCAAACAATGTTTAAATTTGATTTATGCACTAATAATCAGTATTACTGGATTACAAGTCAATTATTTAATTTGTACCATTGTTTTTAAAACATGCTACATCAATATGTGACGAATATCAGAGTAAATCTTTCTCTCTCAGTTCGATGGTTGTATTGAATCATATGCATGTTGCAGTAAACAGGATCTTTATCGCATAAAACATTTTCTAAGAGACGTAATAACACTTTAAGGCCAGGGTCACACGGCATATTTTCATTCTGTAATTGTATTGTACTGGATGAAAAAGACATTTTTATTTGACTGATGGCCTTCCGTTGATCTTTCAGAATGTCCAATGTCATTAATTGGAGGTAATCATTTACAGTTTTAGTTCTTCCACGTACAACTCAAGTTTGCTTGGAAACCATTTGATTCCGAAGTTTAATATCGTTCAGGTTGTAGGTTACTGTCAATACTTTTTGGTTCTGTTCAACCTGACATCCCCATATGCGCACATTACCTCCAATTGTTTAGAAAATTTAAAGCTTTTAATGTTCATTCTTTATAGTGAAAATTTATCAACTTAGTATTTTTTAATTGCACTCTTAAGATTAGACACAACCATTAAATAAAATTTGTTTGTAATTTTGGAGCTACGGAGAAACAATTCTGATGAAAATAGAACGTGTTACTTTCCGCTGTCTCTTATTCGCAAATCATAGTAATATGAAGCGAATGCGACTTCAGTTTCAAATAAATGCTCTTTAGTATTGAAGTCTTAGAAGTTCAATTAATGAAATTACATTAAAAAATGTAATCTCTACCTCCATCAAACAGTTGGTTTATATTTTCTTTCCCTAACACATGTGGTAACTATTTTTTTTGTGCTCATAATACCTGTAACATCAATCGGCGAAAGAAATCTGTACTTAGAAATTCCCAAGTGAAAACCACTTTGGAGTCTGTATTAACGTATTTATCACATGAACAAAGACCAGCTAGGAAAAATTATAGATTCAGTGCGTTCACGTGTTTGTCAATTTCCAATATTTTTTAAATATTTATCTTATTTCTACTATATATTTCTGTTGAAAGCATTACATTTTATGTGAAAATTTGCAATAAGTCGTATTCATGTTATGACACGCGGCCTACGGTGAAATTTTAAATGAGGTAATGACAAATTCTAACTTGCTATAAATTGAAATATGTGCACTTGATGAACAACACATTCTATTCATATTGGTCAAATGAGTACTGCGAAAAATGACTTTATGATTTATTTAGTTTCATTTTTTTTGGTTCCTGTCATTTTTTCGTGCTTTCTCCACGTTTTCTTATTTATTCTTCTCTCAAAACTGCTTTTACCGAAGTCTCAAATATTCAAACGACATACGACCCTCTTCGAGGTTTATACTTTTAAAAAAATTCTTTCCTGGTATGTCTGTTTTTGTTTATTAAGCAAAATTTTTATGTTTTAGTAATATTATCAAAATAGATAATCGTGTAGTAGTTGTTCTGGATTTATTTTTGTTAATGTAAATATTCTCGAAAAGAAAATGTGAAACTATCACAAGTTTATGAAAAATTTAAAATAATGTGGCGAAGATAGTTCAATATACGCAGATAACTATAAATAGAGTGGAACTTCTAAAGATGGACAGAAACAAAACAAACTTTAATCTGATAAATACGTTACGGCACTACATTGAGAGTTAAAAATATTAAAATATGATGTTAAAAATTTGGAATTTAAGTTAGACTGCACCTTTAATTTCACAAAGTAGGGCTCGGCTTAGGTCGATATGGATCGTGTACTACTAATTCACTGTGGACCAATCGTATGTTCTATGAAGACTGTACTCTGTGGAACGGAAGTGTCAAAGCGGCGACAGGAACCTATAAGCGCTATGTTATAAGCCGCTTGTATTTATAGTTGACTGCGCCGTCACAAGTCTTGCTATTGACTGCTGTGTATCCTGAAGTCGAACTATCAGGGACAACAATGCGGAGCAGAGACTGTGCAGCACAGAAGCCGCTGAAATCGATATGGGGAACACCAACAGGCTGACGATAAACGGTCGGGGGCATTCCAAAGAACCGCTCGTCGCCCGTCCAAAGTAACATCGGGAATTTTGTTCAGGTGATGGTCGCGAGAATCCATGCCACCTTTATCATAGGATCTCGTTTATCATTTCAATGTTTTCCAACTGATTTCAATCATTTGATTCCGAAAATCCTCACAAAGCCTAGCGGTAAAGAGATAATAATTGGGCCTAGTATTTGAGTGGGCACTGTTTGGATCCCTAGTCCGGCCATCCAGATTTCAGATTTTCAAGGTTTGCCTATATCTCACTGGATGTATGCTGGGGCGCTCTTTCAAAACATAATCTAAGAAAAATATAGTTATGAAAGTGATATCGTAATTTAAATGGTCGTATTTCGGATCTGCATCGATTTTTTAAAATAAAAGAATGTGTAAATTGAACAAAATTTTCACAAACATCTTAGTACATTTCAAGACAGTGCACAAAATGATAGTTCATGATAAAATGCAATATGATTCGTATGATGGGACCAGAATAAAAAATCCAAGTAAATTAACAGAATTCAATAATCCTGCAAGAGAATCATACCAAAGTTGCATGCGCTAAATTGTGTTTTTTATTTTTATTGTGGAATTCCAAATTATACACAATTTAATTAGAGTAATAATCATTTGTGATATCACTGTCTCTGTAATTCAGTAGGGTGCGAGATCTAAAAGTCAAACAGATTATTGAAAAAAATAGAAAATAATAATTCGCGTGTTCTATTTATTAATATGTTCACCGAGTTTCTTATCGCCTGAGCAGTCCACATATGTCGTTGCCGAGTAATCCTACCGTGTATAGAAAAACACAGTTTGTCGTGTAACTCCATCCACGGAATCATTCGGCCTTACTTCACATGCACAAAGCAAGCTCTTCCAGACGTGGGAGACTGGTTAAGTGCTTTAGAAAATCCCAGCTGAGACCGGGATTCGAGCCGGAGACTTTTTGATTGCCAATCTGATGCCATAAACACAGAGCTGCCAAACTGCGCACATTAAAACAAATCTAGGGTGACTGATGCAATTACCAAAATCGCTTTTTATTTATTTAGTTTTCCTCATGTCTTTACTCCTCGTCAACTTCGAGGTCATTAAAGGCGGAAGAGATTGGAGGCAAGGAACGGGAAAGAATTTGGCAATGGCCTTTACGAATGTACTATCTTTGTAGTAACCTGGAATAATTTTGGGAAACCATGGAAAAACTCAAAAAGTGGATGACCTGTCAGGGATTGAAATCCCCGTCCCCCAATGCGAGGCCAGAGCAAAAACCACTCACCCACCACGGTCGGTTCAAAAATGTCAGTTTACTTACTGATTAAAATTTATTATAAGACAACAATATGTTATCCAACTAAGCTTTAGAACAAAAATGAAACAGAGTACCATCATGGAAATTAGACGCTTCATAGATAAAATTAAATATCTCTTCCTTTTCGGACACAGTAACACACTAAAAAAAAAAAAAAAAATTGTGTTTCGACATTCCGTCACATGCAGTTGACTGACTTATATCGGTGGTCGGGAAAAATTTAAATAAAATACCTTCAATCATATGAATTAATTTACGGAAACCATAGCAAAGGAATTTAAGATATGGAATTAAAATTTCAGAGTTGGATATCAACCTTCTCAAACGTGAACACAATTTTCCCGCCTGTGTATCAAGGCGAAAGCACAAGGTAGAAAAGAAATATTCTAAACTGGAGTCGCAGAAATTTAGGTAAAGTAATCCAACGAGATGTATTAAAGATACTAACGATTTTCTAAATTTTAAAAAAAGTCTACGTAGATCAGATTTATTAGCTACATTAATAATTACAAGATTTATTCAGTGATGTGTAATAACGAATTCACTCGGGTGTGTGATTTTATGATGTACAGAAAAAGAAAAATATGCCTATTTCAAGATTAATTTATAACCATATGTTAATGTTACAAGTGGTGCCTAACGGAAATGTTTCTGATTGGGAGAAAGCTCTGGATAATTAGGATTAAACACGTTGCCAACACATGAAAAAAAAAAGAGTAGACATAAAATAATAATGGAAAGTCTCTAAGTGGTAAGATTAATGCAAGGCTCTTCTTCAGCTTATGACTTCGACGTTGAGTTCATTAGAGGCGGGATTGTACAAGGAACGGAATGGAATTCGGCCATGGCCTTTTTGGAAGAAGCATCCCGTCATTCGCCTGGAGTGATTTGGGGAAACCATGGAAAACCCAAATCTGAATGCCCGGACCGGGATTCGAACCGCCATTTTCTCGAATGCGAGGCCAGAATGTTAACCGCTCACCCACCACGCTCGGTAATGAGATAGTATTTTATCAAATGGAGATACAGCACGAAGGTTTCATACAAATAAGGACGTAGCGATATACATTGCGGATGCGTTAGAATATGTTAAAAATGAATAGAGTATCTCTTCTGTCAGTCAGAAGCGAGAATGGAATGTACGCATTTTGAGGGGTCGAACACCTATCAGACACATTGCCTCAATTCAGCATATCCCCGAGGAGGGTATATGATACGGCAATCAGCTGAGGATGCAGTGGTAATCGGACAATCAAGCTTTTAATTTCAATGACGTAATGGATGGTCAGTGTCCACTGTCACGATGGTGACGGCATTGATCCATCTTCAGTTATCGATTGGGGGGGGGGGGTAGGGGGAACGGTCTGGTAGCTCGATTGGAGATCAAAAGGTCCCCGGTTCGAATCCCTTTCTCAACGAGGATCTTAAAAGGCCCTTAATCCTACCTTCACCTCTAACAACATGCTGTGTAATTTGAAGTACACCGGAACGCTTCCGTAGCTCAGACGCCACATAAAACTGTAGGTCTGGTAGGATTACCGGGTTAGCTTAGGTAAGGACGAAAGAAACTGGCCATCGTACGTCGTATCTCTGATACCAGGATTAGTATGCGTCCTTCGGGAGAGTCCAAACAACCACTATTAGATTTAGCCGTTACTGGAGGACGGCGGTTCGAATCCCCGTCCATGCATCCAGATTTGGGCTTTCCATGGTTTCCCCAAATCATTCCAGGTGTATGCCGGGATGCTTCCTTCAAAAGGCCATGGACAAATTCCTTCCCATTCCTTGCCCCCCATCCTTTCCCGTCTCTAAAGACCTCGCTGTTAAGAGACATTAAGCAGTTAAAAAAAAAAAAAATGGAGGACGAATGGAAGGACGCAAAGATAATGGGAGTCAGGGAGGGAGTGTAGGTTAAAAGCATTACGGTGAAATTGGTTAAATCTCCCGTCTACACATAACCATTTTCACTTTATTCTTTGCCTCACTCAGACGAAATCCATCAACAATATGTAAAAAATTGAATTTTCAGGAAGTTTAATGTTGACTTGATGAACAAATTGGAAGTAGGAAATCATTATCCAGCGTGCAATGACTTTATAATAACACTAAATCAATTAAACTGAACATAATATCCTTAAATGTAAATAGACGATAATTATAACTTTCTGGTAGTATTTTTTTTTAAATATCTAATGGTAAATAAAATGAAATCCTTTTCTAATTTTATTGATCACCTGAAATCCCATTACAATTTAAAATGAACCAATGGGACCATTGTTCAGAAGTGCAAACTAAACAGTTCAGTTAGTAATGTGGTTGGTTCGCTGAAACAATTGGTGTTAACAGTACAAAACAATTTGAAATGGGGGCTGCACATAACTTCGGTCTTAGGTAGAGTTAATTCTAGGCTGCGATTCATAGGTCGAATTTTGAAAAATTGTAATGAACAAACAAATGAGGTAGCCTTAAAAGTTATCGTGCATCCACATTTGAATTACTGTTGTGCCGCTTGACATCCGTATCGCAAGGAGTTTATTGACAGCATAGAGAAAATACGGAGAAGAGCCGCTATTTTTGTGATTTCTTTCCACATTCCTTAAGAAAATGCCACAGGATCGATTCATTCTTTTAGCTGGGATTCTCTGGTAGAAAGACGACGTAGGTTTCGTTTCAACGTTTCGATAAACATGCATATACCAATGCGTAAACAAGCAATGAAATACTTCATCCACAAATCTATTTGGGTCGCCATGACTGGAGAGATAATATTAGAGAAATAAGGTGACACACTGATGCTTATGTCAATCCTGTCTTCCCTCGTACCAGTCCAGATTGGAATGCACATATTAGAGAACAGTGTTTTGTGAAAAGCACTCTCTGCCACACAAAAGTTTGTGAATTGCATGGTACGTAGACGTAGCTATTATGTTGCAATTTTCTCCAAGCAACCCAAGTCTTACTCCAAACAGTTATGCTTATATCTTGAGACACTCAATGGCTGCCAAAAGCTGGACACACAGTAAGAACCATTCACTATACACTCGTTTGCACAAAAAGTTAACATTTAGTAACTATCCGGACTTTTTCTACAGTCATCGACCTGACAAAACCATCCTGATATTTAAAAACTCTAGGCGGTCAAACCAAAATAATAGGTTGGTTTTAGATCTTCAGTAGAGAAACAGATGCCGGAGGTAGAATTGGCGCAGGTATAAAGCTGTTTGAATGATTCAGGTA
Source organism: Vandiemenella viatica (assembly GCA_031002005.1). NCBI lineage: Eukaryota > Metazoa > Arthropoda > Insecta > Orthoptera > Morabidae > Vandiemenella > Vandiemenella viatica. The sequence continues at coordinate 184,518,614 of JARYHS010012519.1, forward strand.
TCACCCGAAGTGCAGTGAGATTGACATAAGACAGTCGAGCAGAAGTGAAACCGAGACGAAAGAATGCGTTATTACTAAAATTCGTATAGAGAATATGTAAAGTTCCATAAATTTTGATACAACTAAATTTCATTTACATAATTGCACGTTCCTATGAATAAGCGTGTGTAAATGTGTAAATGAAATTAACAGGCAGGATGGATCAAGGAAGTTAGAGAACATATGGTAAACCTAGAAATAATCCTGGATGATCTGCAGAGCAATACAGAAAAATCAAAAAATTAAAAGACAAGAAAATAAGGTTTAAACCAAAAATAGACAAACGGCACACAATGAAAAATGTATTTATAGATGAGGAAAGACAAAGAAGATCAGAACGAATGAAAAGATACTGGGAAATTCGTAAAAAACGGAGCATGCAAATGTCTAAGAACACGACCAAAAAATGGTTGACTAAAGTGGTCCAATGAGGCCGTAAAAGCCTAATAATAATAATAATAATAATAATAAAATTAAGTTAAATTTACAAATATGAGTCAATCTCGACCTCCGTCAAAAATATTTCTTGATGATTTTTTTAAAATTTATTTTGTCCACGGAAAATGTATGGAAAGACAACAATCATAATTCTGAAAAAAGAAGGATTATATAGGAAAATAACAATACGCAAATTCTTTATTTTTTTTTATTTTACTGTCTGAAAATACGTTATAATTTTAATTTCCTGAAGACTATGTGGTTTTCGCTCTTTTTCATCCTATTCAGATCGCAGAGAAGGCTCTTACAATGTTTGAGTTATATTTTCTACGAGGGACTGGGATTTTAAAGGCCTTCGTGACTGTAGGGACTTGGCGTGAGTTTGGTTTTCGGTTTTATGGTATCGGCTTCGATGGATACACGCGCTGTTTAAACTTGGAAGCGGCAGGCTTATGCGGTCGGATAAAGTTGTGAGGGCTGACTTATTTTAGGTCAGACGCACCTCTGAGGTTGGGCCGGTGCCAGCAGACGTCGCCTCGAGCGCACAGTAGTTTGTGGCGGCGCGGTCCTCTACACTCCGCTTGATGTACGAAACGCAATCCGGGCCAACCGGCCATCGCTGGATCCTAGCTTTCCACGAGCCAGCTGCTTTGATGAACCCCGGGTCAATATTACCTAAGTGCTTGGGCAACGAGCCGCAGAAACGTTGGTACCAATATTTGCTGCGTCAACCCGAATTCTGTAATGTACAGAAGTAACTCCTTGCGTTGTTTAAAAAGTAACAGAAGGATGTGACATTCTAATTTACCTTCGTAAAGCGACACTTCTAATGACGCATATCGCATAGTGACAAAACATTATACTTCAAAGCTGATTCCATTTTCGCTGTTATCTTGTAAACTACACTACCAGCTATCGAAATTATATGGTGAGCATACTTAATTTTTGTATCATATCATAAAATTCGACTTATTTGTTTTAAGGGGACCTGGACGTGAACAGACTGCGTTTTTACGCCTCGTTTAAAGGCACATTACTCATGATCTGTAATGCGGAGGAAGTTGCGATTTTCTACTAACACTGAATTACATTAACTAAATTTTCATATGGAAATTTATTTAATTATCTGTTATAGTTTAAAAATTATATCTTATCTAGTAGATTGTTTTATAACACACATTCCCATTCTGGTAGCATTTACTACTGCATTATCAGTCTATTAGCGTTCAAACTGTGTCAAACTACAGTCAACATTCCTAGGAACTCATTATGCCTCTCCTTTTGTAGTTCGGAATACGTCAGGGGAAATAAAAAAAAAAAAAAAACTTATCTATACACCAAATTATTTTGTTTCAAAATTACCACTAAAATTATATGCATGATGACAAAAACAAACGATTTCTGCAATGTATTAGGAATAACACAAACAGACTTTCCCATTCTTCACTTGGTAGAAATTTGGTAAACATAGCTCAAACCATTGTGAGGATATATGTACCTAATGTTCTAAAATGTAGTTTTGAGAAAATGACAGCAACAGTGAGCTGAAAGAAGGTAAGGCTAATGTGCAGACATTTCTTCAAAGAGCATTTAGGATCAAACTGACAATTTAAAAGTTGATAAACCGTACATTTTTGGAAACAGAAAAAAAAATTCTATCAGATAAAGTAAAAAAAAAAAAAAAAAAAATTTTTTAAGTCATTTTCACGTCCAGGTCCCATTCAAATAATTTATTAAATATTTCAGCTATTTTTATCTTTGCCTATCTCTACTATGATGCCGTCTTAACTTGAGACTGTCTCCACGCTGGAGTTATTAATATACCTACGACAATTTGACACCATATCATCTTCTTCTTACGGTGCAATCCCCGATTCCTGGCGAAAGCAGTTAACATGAATAACCTACTCCTCCACGGGAACTCTTTTGGAAAGATAAACTGGGTTGGTTTTCAGTTCGTGTGATTTCTCTTTTGTACAGAAGGGTGTTACTTGGTATCACAGAGGAGACATTCTGATAACTAAGTTCTCGCCACCGGTTTGTGCTTTGGTATCTATGTGGCTGAGACGCCAACATACAAAGCTTCATGTCGTATCCCACTGTTACGAAGAATTTTTATTTTGCAAATATCAGTTCGTTAGGATGTTCCGTAGTCCGGATTTCAAGTTTAATTGTCGGTCCAGCGTTAACAGAGCTGAATTGTGAGGGAAATCGAAACTCTATCATTAGATCGTAAGACCATAAGAATTTATTTTTACCTTACAAGTACCATCTATTAGTAATGATATTTCACCTCATTTTCCTGTAGTGGTAGGATATGTCTGAGGCTGCATTATGGTGGCTAGCCAATCATCGGTATTTAGAAGGTGGGCTTGGTCCTATGTGAAACATCCTCAAGACATTCCATTTGCCTATTCGTCCGCACTGTTGGTTTGTTTGACACGCTTTCAACAAAGAAATTCGTGCAATGAGGATTACGTCACAGAACTAGGCCGACTAAACATGATTTAAAAAAAAAAAACAGACAAACATACACACTAATTAGTTCTTAAGCGTTTAGTGCAAGTGCGTTATGGCGTTTGAATTTCTTCTTATGCAGATGTTATACGAATAATTTTGTTTGAATTTGTACGATATTTATAATACCCATTATAAAATTCAGAGCGCTTTAATGGTACAGTAGAACTCCAATTATCCGAATTGCCGATTATCCGAATCGCTTTTTAATTAAGACGGAAACCTACTGTGAAAAGGCTTACCCTGTTTTATGAAAACCAATCCAAAGTTCAGATGATTGCAGCTTTGTTTACCGAGTGAAATTTTCATCCCTGAAGTGGAAAAGCACCAAAAATCTCTTGGAAAAGAAGGCATTCTCATCATACATACAATAAGTAATTAAAATAGACCCTTTTGCGGAAAAAATACAATTATCCGAATTTTTTATAATCCGAATGGGGTCCAATCCCAATTGATTCGGATAATTGGAGTTCTACTGTATAAGGTTTTAAGTATAAAACTTTTATTCTCTCGTTGACATTTTTCTGACTAAGAATGACGACAGATTTGTGAAAGAGATGCAGATGTTTATTCGTGTTGTACTGCCTGACACCATAGAGTTGCGTGCAACATGCTACGTAATGCCAGAGTAAGCTGCTGTTTGCATTTCCGTTAAGTAAATGTTCACCTCAAAACGTTTTTTTCTTTTGGTTGCTGCAGTGAGAACGTTTTGTGATAGAGCGTATTTTAACTAGCTTTAGTAACTTGTCCTGTCAGAAACTCTCTGGAAGAGAACTGATTATAAATAATAGAATTCGTTTATCGAATTTAAAAATTCTGGCTAAAATAATTTATAAACTAAAATTTCAACGATTTATTAACTGATGTAATTGATATTTCTACAGTGAAAACAATAATACGTTTTCCAACTAATTCAGAAGAATACTACAGAAGTATAGTGAGGAAATATAAGAGCTTGAGTTATTTGACCTTCTAAACTTAAAATTAATTAAATAACTGTTACCTAAAATTTCATTAATAATGAAACACTTTGTTTTTTTTCTTTTTTGCTTATGGCTTTACGCCTGGACGAAGTCGCGTTCGTTATTGACGGGAAAGGACTGGGTACATGGAACGGGCAGCATTTCATCCGTAGCCTTTTGAAGGAGCATACCAGCATTCGCGAAGAGTGATTTGGAGAAACCATGGAAAACCGAAATCATTACGCACGGGTGGGGATTCGAACCCGCGTCTTCCCGAATGCTAGGGCGGATCATTACCGTTTGGAATTGGACTGTGCCATTTTAATATCGTTACTTATGACTTACTCGTTATTCTTTCGTAAATGTGAAGATTTTATACTGAAGTTCAATTTAATTAGATATACCTGTCTAGTATTGTGAGCACCACCTTTCGCGTGGATTAAAATTTTTTTGATGGAAATGTAAAGCTGGGCATAAAGGGTTGGAGAGGGGTGATGTCAGAGCCTAGAACAATCCAGATGGTATCTCGATGGGATTCACATCAAATGGCATTGCTCCCAATCAGCAATTTCATGTCCGTAACCGAGAGTGGTAGGTGAATGGTAATGCTCTGGCCTGGCATTCAGAAGGGATGCGGATTCGTATCCCCATCCGTCCATCCAGATTTAAGCTTTCCATGGTTTCCAGATATCACGCCAGGCGATTGCCGAGATTTTTGATTGAAAAAAACCAAGGTAGAATTTCTTCCAGTTCCTTGCCCCAGTGTTTTCCCACCTCTGATGAAGCTGAGCAGTAAAAACGCATGGCTGTAGTGAGCTCATCCAACAATTATGATAAATTTCTAAAGCGTTGGCGTTGTGCTCTGTCTTGTTGAAGGAAAAGGTCTCCCATCGAATATTGCAGACAATCAAAAGGGGACAAAGGTACAGCAGTAACGCTGACCTGTGAGAGACAATTCCACCCGTACCAACTGTTCTTGTCCAGTCCACGCAAATAGCTTCCAGATAAGAATACCTCCATCATTAGTATGAAGAATATTCTGCTTGCTATAATGATTCATCGCTTCAGTCTGTTCCCACAATTCTTGTTACCTTCCATTGTTAATCTCGGTTCATATTTACAGACAACATTTTTCTCTCTTCCAAAGTCCAATATCATTGTTTCAGCAACAGTCCTAAATTTTTTTCCCTGTGATATTCGATCAGCAAATATAAACCGGTTGGAAGGTGGTTTGTTTACCCGAAAAATAGGAGAAATGGCTTTGAATTGTGTACAAGCGTTAAATTGATGACTGTTCTGTTCAATGTGGCTCAATTATATGAAACGTGATTTACCCGACAGGTACCCCACTCATTGATAGGCTGTTGTCCAAGGCAGGTATAACCGGAATCGACGTACTCACGGTAAAACTGGGATGCAGTCACTCATTAAAATTCCAGCGCTAGCATTATTTCAAAAATTTATTTATTCGTTCGTCGAGCTCTAATACCATGACCACGATTAACTGCATTTAGGTCATTCGTGTTACCAATACTGTGTTCTACTATTGATACTGTGAGCATAGTTGTATTTCCGTAGTGGCGTAGTGGTTAATAACTCATCTGTGGTTCTGACTCCACAATAAATTGTAGGTCTCTTATACCCTGTGGGATTATTAACTTAGACAGGCTTAGGCAGGTGCAGGTTTTGAAGCCAATGAAAACCTTGTCACCAGGTTAATACCACCATTAACTACCACTAACCACCTTTAACTTTACTCATATTGGTGAACTTCTACACACATCATTTTTCCCCGTTTACCCGGCCGTTTATGGAGCAGTGTTTACGTAACACCAGTTGTCTATAGTATAATTACTCTTCAGTTTAATTTATATGCTGTCAATAAAAACCTTATAATCTTTAAGGTGAATGATTTAAAATTTAAATAAAAAACTTTTTGGAATACGATGTTTTCTAAGTTTCTTTATTTGTCATTCGCACTGTATCGGTGGTTATAGGTCACATTTAATTATTCGTTACAGTTTTCAATAGAGATCAGATCCGTGGAATCGGCACGTATAATTCAAGAAACTATATGCATCCTTAGAGTTTTTGAAAATTTGTTTATTAACAATAGCAGGCATTCTAACGCTGTAGGAAGTGCGAGATATTTTGTCTAAAAATTGCGTGGTTTCTAGAATGACTGTCAGAGAACACAAAGGTTTTAGAGATCCCAGGTTTTATTCTGAGAATCCATTTAATAGACGAAAGGGATGTTTCCCAAGATAACGCTTGTTTCCTTCTCTTACGAAAGATAGTGTTCATTAAAGTCGTCAGACAGAAAATTTTAAAAACTTTTGAAAAATTATTCAGTAATAACAGCTTGCTTCTATCTCTGTAATTTGCATTTATACTTCCAAAAATAATCACTTTCTGAGACAAATTTGCGTCGTTCACTGCGTTAAACTAACTGTAATGTCAAAATTTTAATTGTATTGTTACATATGCATTGACTGCAAGAAAACAAGCAGTGAGTGCCCTTATTCAAACATTTTCCTGCTGTATGGACTGTTGAAATACCCCCCCCCCTTTTTTTGAGTAGTCGAAGTAGTGAACACTTGTTCCTTCGTGAAATATGAAGCATCCCATATGTAACTCGTACGTCTAATTATATAAAAATTGTTATTAACACCGTCAAATTTCGTATTTGTGTTAAACTTTTCTTTTACCAAATAAGTTCAATGAGAACATCGTATATCTTTTCAATATCTGAGTTACTTTCCCTAATGTCCGAAGTATGATCTCGGTTTCAAGAACACACTTCGACTCCAAGGATAAGTGAGGGACCATCTTAAACCATACCTGATCTTTATTCTGGAAGTTTAATCTGTTAAAAGAAACTGTAAGAAATCGAGCCTAGCCCAAGATTTTCAGTCGGATACGAAACACATTGGTATAAACATAGCATCGAAATTTGACAGTAACAGGCCATTTTTTTATTTTTATTTTTTTACTAGCCTCGTACCCGCGACTACGTACGCGTGGATTAAGAATTTTTTTGCCAGAATTAAATATAGTAAGTTGTTGGTAACGAAGGATTAGTCCCAAACAATATCGAGTCGGCATAATATGACAGGATAGCTATCACTATATCATTCTACCATCGAACCTGACTCTTGAAGAGAATTAATTTCCAAAATATTTCTGTCACTATTCGATAAGATCTCAAAATTTCGTGACTACAACTGTTAATCATACTGGAAAAAATATCCTGTGCCCTTCATACACATTTCCTTCTAAAATTACATCACAACGATGTAGCCATTTGGTCGTCAAAACGTAACAAAAAGACAGAGACTTACTTCCGTATTTATAATAATATTACTGTGGTTCACACTCACACACTAACTGTGAACAACACCTGAGGGATCATTATAACGTAAAAAAGTGTACACCTACAACATTGCAAGATTACCTACGATTTGCCTCGCATTGCGTCCCTAACTTTCTAATATCTACAGTTTAACATTCAATCCGAATAACCTACGACCCAGGCCTGACTCTTACGATGAAAAACAATTTTTAAAAATCTTAGCCTCCACGGAGATTTCAACCGGAGACCACGACGTGCGTAAGCAAGCTCTTTGGCCACTGAGCTTCCAGCTCACTACACGAAAACACGGTCTGAAGACATGCATATCCAACGTGTCTGTCTATCGCCGTATTTACATGTTATGAGAATCAATTGCCAACATATTTCTGTCACCATTCGATAAGGTCTCAAAATTTCGTGACTACAACTATTAATCATACTGGAAAAAATATCCTGTGCCCTTCATACACATTTCCTTCTAAAATTACATCACAACGATGTAGCCATTTGGTCGTCAAAACGTAACAAAAAGACAGAGACTTACATCCCTAATTATAATAATATTAGTGTGGTTCACACTTACACACTGACTGCGAACATAACCTGAGGGATCATTATAACGTAAAAAAGTATACACCTACAACATTGCAAGAATACCTACGATTTGCCTCGCATTGCACCCCTAACTTTCTAATATCTACGGTTTAACATTCAATCCGAATAACCTACGGCCCAGGCCCGACTCATACGATAAAAAACAATTTTTAAAAATCTTATCCCCAACGGAGATTTGAACCGGAGATCACGACGTTCATAAGCCAGCGCTTTAGCCACTCAGCTGCCAGGCCACTACGGGGAAACTCGGTACGGAGTCGTCCACATCCAACGTGTCTGTCTACCTCCGTATTTCAAAGTTATGAGACAAATGTGTTATTTATACATATAATTTTTCAACCAAATGTAGAGAGTATTTTTCTCCTTGTTTCAAAGGATAAGTGTGCAAAGTTTCATCCAGAACGGATAAAAACTGTGGATTTGTATGAAGAACAAACAAACCAACAAACAAACAAACAAACAAACATACATTCATCTTTATAATATAAAGATTTTTTTAAGCGGATAAAGGCTAAAAACCTATATGTGAAGCAAAAATGCTTGTAAGTGGCTATTTCTGTGAATATCCTCTTCTTGCTTCTTTTGTGTTACAAAAAAACAAAGTAAACTCGTTGAATCTCTCACTCCGGCTTTAGTATAGTTCAGTGTTGTACTAATTTTTCTTGATAGTTCACGATTGCTGACATTGAAAGGTTAGTAAACATGTTAAGCCTTGTAGTAAATATATTTTCAGATATCCATCATCAAATAACAATTTTTTGAGCTGAATACTAAGATTCAAGAGAAAATTAACTGGAGTTACTATCTTGATGAATTGCTAAATGCAACTATTTTTGTAAAACGTATTGTAATAGATTTTTACTATTGCTCATGTCAACAACTATAGTAACGTTTAGTTTTTAATGTAGAATGTTTCAGACACTATCCCACATTTGGAAGAGAAAAATGTTAACGGTGTCAGTAAAATAGGATTAATATGTTTCATTATGGAATCCACGTGTTCCTTATCGCACTTCACACACACACACACACACACACACACATATATATATATATATATATATATTTATATAATCCTTCTCATCTGCACAATATATTACATTATTCTGGGGTATGAATTTTTGAGTAAAGAAAAAGAAACATGATCTATTCTATGTCTTATGTTTTCAATGGTCATAAATAAAAGCCTCTGTGGTAGGGGGTTGAGGGAATGAATGATGATGGGTATTTGAATCGGCAGCAATGGCTTCGCCACGGGGCACTGCGCCGGCGGATATAAAAGGCTTCGGTCCATATTGTCGCTCTCCACTTTCAATTAATTGAAGTGACTGCTCAACCAATGGCCATACCGACCCAACACGTAATAGTTTGCGGATGTTCCGCAATTCGTCTTCAGACTACACCTGAAAGCTAGAGGGCATATTCATCTTGGTACTATACAGACAACCAGCAAGAAATAAGTATTGTAATAAGATGAAAATACTTGTTCCTTATCGAAGGTTTTACCAAAGTAAATAAACTTTTTATTTAGTTATGTTCTATTGGAACAGTAAGACTTGTGGATGTATGGTAACGTTTGGGGCTGGTATTCGGTATACGAGTGTTAGATTCTTGTCAGACCATACAGAATTTTTCCACGAAGTTACTCCAGATGCATGCAGAAATTTTTTCTTCACAGAGGTTCTGATACGATAACTTTCTGTCAGTTAACATAATTGGTTAATAGCTGAATTACCACGCGGTTGACGAATTTTGCTGGCTAATAATACTGGAAAATTTTTTCCACTGGCTCTGGGCTCGCATTCGGGAGGAAACTGGTTCGAATCCCCGTCCGGGCCTCCAGATTTGGGTTTTCCATGGTTTCTCCAGATCAATTCAGGCGATTGCCGGGATTTTTCCTTCAAAATTTCGTGGCCTAGTTCCTTCCCGTTCCTGGTCCCCAGTCCGTTCCTGCCTCTAATGACCTTGATGTAGACGAGGTGTAAAGCCATAAGAAAAAAAAATCCACTGGTGCAACTTGAAGCACACTTAGAGCTTTATGAGTTAATGAAAATGAATTCAATCACATTTCAGACGAGACAGGTTAGTATGAAAGTGATTCAGACCAAATTAAACTAGTTACTATTTATTTGATGTAAAAAAGTATCAATAAAAATTTATTTAAAAAATATGGTCTCCTGCTTGGAATCCGAAATCAAATTCCATCTCCTGGCAAAAGAAAGAAACTGTTGAGAACTTTCCGTCCTGTTTACTATCTTACGAATCGCGAAACTCACACTTCAATCGACATCTTGGCTTTCCTCCTTTATTTGCTCCCGCGTGAATAAAACATGGCTGAGTTAAACTTCTGAAAATGGTGTCTTCATTTCCGTGTCTAAGTAGCGTTTTACGTGCAATTCGAACTTAGAGAGCACACTTTTCCTAACTGTGAATAAGAAATTCCGCAAGCGCGCTGACCGATTTTTGCGAAAGGGAAAAGTTTTAATGTTACCCCGATAACAGCTGATATACTGCTGCAAGATATGGCGCACGCAAACCAACCGTAGATACAGTGGAGCCACAAGACGAACCGACGTGAAACATGGAAATTACTTTCCCACAGTCGATCTTGCAACATCCGTCCTTTCCCACAGTGTATTCTTTTAAAAGGAGTAACAATGACCTTAAAGATAATCTTCTGGGAAAAAATAAATCTGGTGTTCAAACTTCATTAATTGAGTTCACGTTAACAACACTTGATAGAAAGGATCCGTAAACTATTACTTTTTAGAAGTATATACGGCTTTGTGCTTATGGTCTAGGAAAGTATGTGCATTGAGGTGATTTTGCACCTGGTATATAAACTACATTATCTGGTTAGTGCTGATACATTAATTTCTCTTTCAGATATGCTTTGTATACCCCACAATTGCGCTAGAAGATTGTGATGCAGAACAAAGTACATCCAGTTTAGTCACATGTGACAAGTCCTAAAACAATTGTAATAACAATAAAAAACATATTAACTGGCGGAGCATTATTTGTCTGTGATAAATTCTCGTTGTGTGTTTTGATTGAATTACACTATACTTGGATGTATTTTATGCTTACCTATAGTTTAATTTCAATTTTTGCCAATTTATTTAACAATTCTTGTAATTTTTGCTATTTTTTAAATATCTACGTCCTTGCCAAACGCTAGCTGGCAATGTGAATATTTATGTGGGAGTTAAGTAGTACTTCGCATTTGTATACATAGTTCCATTTTCCAGTGTTTTGTAATCAAAACTATGCAACTATTAAAAACGACTATAATAACGCTACATTTTTGACGTGGTATTCTGGTACCACATACATTTTGTTTGAATGAATGAACAATCTGGATTTTTTTTTAAAACAAATGTTTGCGAGTTTCTTTATTGTCTTATGGAACATTCAGCATTACGAGTGAGACAGTAAAGCACAATCCTGAAAGTCTATAGGAAGAGAGTTTGAATGTCCTTCCAGTCACCCAGATTCCATGGTTTACAGCAATCATTGGAACTCATGCTTGAATGCACTTAGGAAAACTGAGAGAATAAAATTTTAATTAAGTATATTTTAATTTTACTATTGGTAGAAAGGTAAAATTGAACATATTTTGGTATCTGCTCCATTTGATTACTCAATGGCGGTTCAGTTTCATGTAAAACGCTATAAATATGACATCGCACAAACAACAAGACTATGAAGAATCTCGCAGTTTGCTCATTTCTAACAGTATCACCGCGAAGAAAAGTAAACAGACATAATCACTTGGCGACAGTGACGTTTAAACACGCAATGCGCAGTGCAATGGAACAAGAGGATTGACTGAAAACACGCAAACTCATAATACAATTGCAGTCAAAGGACGCGGCTCACTCAGACATGACGTGCCATTAAGAAAATAATTTCTCCTTCGAAAAGTGGTACTTTATTCTTGTGCGATAAGAGTTACATATGCAATAAACATTGAATGAGGATAAATGAAAAGAAGAGTCAGCTTATTAGATACACAAATAAAAAACTAAAGATTTATTATGATTATAAGGTGGGATAAGAATTGCTTATTGAAGACTCAAAATCTAAATATCTTCGCATAACATTTGATAACAAGCTTAACTGGGCAGATCACATTGGACAGGTAGTAGGAAAAGGTTTCAAAATTCTGCATTTGTTGGAGAGGGTGATGAGGG